>WHYT01017264.1:376549-412968 GCA_009806455.1 Tetrax tetrax | reverse complement strand
AGAATGTCCAATTGTCTTCACTCTCAGACTGGAGGGGAAAAAAAAAAAAAAAAAAAAAGATTGAACAAGACACAACATGAACACTTTCATGTCCTTACCATTTGTTCAGGTGATGTTATTTCTCTAGGCCCCTGATAGGGATCATCATGAGATGCAAATGAAGCCAATATTGACAAACCATTGAAGACTTGTTGATAGTGCTCTCCTATACGCAGCAATAATTCATTATGCAGTCCCTGGTAATCCTGTCTCAGCAAGCTGCCCAGTTCTATCTCAGTCTCGTTCTATATAATCAAATAGCAAACAGAAACCAGGTCTTAATTTCATCACAAACTAGCACAGTGAGAGACAGGAGGCACTGGACTCTGGTTGATTTACCATAGAAATCAAACAAAAAGCTTCCCATCATCTCAATATTGGATAAGTGAAGTTTTTAGCGTTTTTAAGTTCCCAAAATATCTTACAACAGCTCCTCAGAGCCACTGGAACAGATGATAAATACCAACAACAGAACTTCTGCATATACAGTTTTCTCACCCATGCTTTGCAATACCTTGACTTAAATAAAGCTCACTATGGATCAATTGTTGCTCCTAATCTGTATGTATAATAAAGGAAATGTCAATTTACCTTGAGATAATGAAGCGCCCGCTCAAGCTCATCCTTGGAGCAGGAACAGACCAAATGAGAGAAGATGTACTTGAAGTTATTGATCAAAATCTCTCTTCTATTTACATTCAACTGTTTTGCTATGGTTCGAATAAGTGTGGAGGCTGCAGGACTAGCCTTGGCTGCAAGGTCAGGAAGCAAAACTTGTAGGGTCCGCTGGTAAATTAAAAACAACACTTAATGGAAAAAAAACAAAACAAAACAAAACAAACAAAAAGCCTTACTAAAACCAAGGGTTTGGCTTTGTCCCACTTGTGTGAATACAACAATACACATCTCTGGTCATATGCGTGACCATAGGTATGAACAAAGAAGAATTTTAGTAACATGGAAATACCTAGTAAAAATACAAATAAAAAAATAGTTACTTAAGGAGTAACTATTACTATTAATAGTTACTTAAGGAGTAATAACTATTAATAGTTACTTAAGGAGTATCCAATCAATACTGAGAAACACGCAAACAAAAAGTGAGCTAGCATTTTTTTGTCCATCCAGATTCTCTACAAAAGGAAATTTTAAAAGAAAAAACACAACAAAAAAGACCAAACAGCCCCACAACAACACTCCCCCAACCTACCAGTCAAGGAGAACACTGCTAACTTAACAGTTGTGCATTTCCCATCTACCAACAAACAAAATACACGTATGCATATGAAGATACTTAGCCCTCAAGTACAACAGGGATCTAGCCAGATCAAGAAGATATCTATCCACAGAACAACAGCTTTCTTCACTTGAAAAAAGAAAGCAGACATCATACAAAAATCACAGCTTATGAATAATCCCTCCAAGCACACTAAACCTTTAATATAAATTTACTAAATGAGTACTCTAGACTTTAGTTAGCTTGTCAGCTATCACACTTGAATTAGCACTGCAGCCATCACTGTAACTCTTTGATAGAACTGCTCCTCTGTATTTGAGCTCCCATTGCAGCAATCCCTAAATATTCTATATCATAACAAATAACAGCAACTAGAGAAAAAAAAAAACTCAGATCTGAGACATTCACAGAAAAATTGAGGTCTAAAACAGAAATCCACAAGCACACACGCACAAAGAAGGACAAGCAACTTACTGAGAGAAAGCGATTTAGATCAGGAAAATCAAATACATTGGCAATCTCAGATAACATGTCCAGAGCCATTTCTCTCTGGTGAACAGCCGTGTGTTTCTGTAGCTCGTGACCCTGGCATGGAGCACTGAGTGCTGCCATCTGGCTGGAGTGCAGGGATTCCACTAGAAACTAAGCATGAAGAAATACATATTTAGTAGTATTTTCCCCTTTTTCATGCCCTAAAAATAAACACAAGAGTTTCACTCCTCTTCCTATGCACCTGTTTTTCTTTCTTATTTACTGCACATAGATATATGATCATTACTTTGCGACAGGACTGGATTATCATCCACTTAATACCTGTATTTAATTTTGCTACCTTCAGACATTGCATTATTAAAAAAATATTCAAAATCAGGAAAGTCTGCTTTTCATAATTTTATTTTAAACAGAACTTCTGTCTTTAGGTAATGGCTATAACAAAAGAACAAACCTATCACGTCAGTATTATGCCTATAAAACGTTGACTACAATTCCAATTTTAAATGATAGCCCCTTGTGGCAATGGTACCACATAATGCAAGAAACCATATAGTTCTATTTCAGAATGACAGCATTTAGGGAATAAAAAAGAAAAGCAATACTGTTGAGGGGAGAAGACCATGACAAAGTCCAAGATTTCTCATTCCTTCCTGAATGTTTTTCAGGAGGGTAAACGTTCAGAGGTTTTTTTTTTTTGTTTTGTTTTTTAAATCATTTCTTTCTCATCCTATGATAGTTCACCTTGTAAAATCCTGTAGGCTTTTACCTTTACTACCATTTCCAAAACACACAAAGAACCTAAACATATCCCCTTCTAAACCACCAACTCTCTTCTTTTTACCTGGCAGATAGGCTTCTTGTACTGACTGAAGAAAGCTTGCAGTTTTATGGACTTGGCTGCCGCCAGGGATCGAATTTCTGTGTATGCTGCTCCAGCCACAGAAGCCGACTTCGACAACAAACAGTGCAACAAATGCAAGAGGGCAAACGGTACCAAATCCCCTTTTGATGCCCTTACAAAGTAAGCAGAAGAAAACAAATTAAAATGGAAAAAATAATTGTTGCATCAATAAAATGACTTGAGAATAAGCAATTACCATAATACAAAAATGACTCATTGTATTTGCATAGCTTATCTGTACTTCCTCTGACAGAGCAGAAGAAAATTAGGAACATTCCATATGAATCAACAGCTTACTACAGTTGCAAAGAACTCTGGACAAAGGCTGACCTTGAAACAAGTAATTTAAATTTACATTTACACTTCAACAAAAAGTTACTTTGCATCACAAACTGACACTACTTTGCAATTTTCAAGATACAATTAAAAAAACCTTCCAATATCTCCTGTTGTGAGAATCAAGGTATCTTTAAGCTCATTATTTCTTGATATTTTGGCATTTGTATAGGCTTCTTTCATTCTTGAAACAAACAACTGCAACACATGGAAAAAAACAAAAAAAAATTAATTTTAGAGTGTTTGACATTAGTGAAACAAAAACCACAGTAAGTTAGGAAAAACAACAAAAAATAAATACGAATTCACCTCTTTTATGAATCCTTCTTCAGAGTCTAAGGATTCCAGTATGTTCTTTATGCAGTCACTGAAAGCTACTCTGACATATTTGTCTGGATCTTCCATTAGATTTAATAAAGAACCAACAAGAGTCTTCACACTGGACTCATCAGTGTTAAAATCCAGATGTTTGCAAAGATGAGGTATATTTTCTATAAATGCTGGGTGACGTAGGTTGGAGGAGAAAAGGAAAATATATTTTAATGCTTTAAAAAAAAAAATCTATTTAAGTGTATAAAACAGTGATGCAAGTAAGTCATTACGCAGACTACATCTTTTAACAAAAGAGTAAATGTTGTCAAACCAGACAAGTTATTTAAAATGCAAATTTTATCAAGTATTACATTTCTAGATATAGCCATAGACCAAAATTAAGCCAAAGTAGTTTAAAAAGAATATAAATGACAGCATCAAACATTAGCAGTGATATCAACTGAAATACAACATTTCAAGCACTATTGTAGCTATTAAAAAAACCCCAATACCACCACAGGAAAAAAGAAATGGAGCAAGGTACAGAAGTAGTGATGCAGTACCTTATACAGAAGTGCAAAATGTTAATAAAGGTAAAGTCACCTACCTTGCTTTACTGAACTGGATACTTTGTTCTCAAGGAGAGTAAGAAATGGCGTGAAAACAGAGGCTTGCACAGAACAAGTTTTTTCATGAGAAGTCACAGTAAGGCTGCTACATAAAATATCACAAGTAACATGCTTAATAGCAGCATCTGCTAGGGAAGGTTGTACACTGAATGTACCAGAAAGACAGCAAGATAATTTCCCAACTATAGCAGCACAAGCCTCCTTGACTAGCTCAGATTCATCTTCGATTTGACTTCTGAAATAGAAACAAAAATGAAACCATTTTAACAGATCATTTACCTAGAAATTTGTATTTCTACATTGTTTGAATTCTTTAACTATACCAAAAGTACTATTAGGAGAATTTAAGGATCTATCTCACTATTTTATCTTTTTCCTTTTCAGATTATCCTCAAGTTCTATTAAATGCTTGAAGTAGCACTGGGCATGGTGAGTCTGGCACGTTATAAAGAAACTGAAGATCAGACACATTAGGACATAATGCACCAAGAGATATACATAAAAGGCAGAGAAATCGGAAAAAAATTTGAGACACATGAACAAATATCACATATATTTAACTGGCAAAGGCATCTCCTTTCTCCTCCTTAGTTTAAATTTGTTAATTAGAAACGAAGCCTTCAACTAGCAAAGCAACTTGTGTACTGATATTGTAAGCAAACGCTACTCTATCATACATATATCATCACTTACATCTATCCTGTTGATACCTTATGATTTCTGAAATTGACATCTAGCAAGTTCTGGACAAACCAGAAATAAATATTTATTTTCATGCTTATACTACATTTCTTATTTGTCCACTTTTCTTCTTGCATGAAGACAGAAAAGCAGCATTAATACATACAAAAGAGCCTTGGGAATCATACTGCAGGACTGTACACTTGGTGGATGAAGCAGGAGAGAGAATCCTTTAACACAAGTAGCCCGAATTACTTCATGAGGACTTTGTAATGCCCAGTAATAAATGGATTTTCTCCAATCCAGACAAATGTTTTTTGGGAAGAGAGACAGAAGGAACACACAGTGTGACTCAGTTTGGGGTGCTAAAAAGAAAAAAAAAAACCAAAATAAAGCAGATAATTACTTGATTTAAACTTTTAATTTCATCAATCATCGTAAGAGAGCAAAGAAAATAATTTTACTTTAGAACAATCATTCCAGAGATACATTAACTTTTATACACTTTAACATACTTACAGAAACTCTGTGCAGTTTTTTGACTCAAAACTAGAGGATCGAAGCCAAAAACAGATGGCTTAAAAGAAGGATCGTCAGGATGTCTGTAAATCCACGGCAGAGACAGCAATCCACATAAGTTACCAAGAATCTGATCACTCAGTGGAATTTTCACTAGGAGGGGAAAAAAAACAAACCAAACCAAACCAAAAGTCTGATCATTTCAGAGCTTTGTATAGTTTATAAAACAGATGAACTTTTGATGTCCTTAATTTACTACAAAATGTTATTTTTTTTTAACAACAAAGATTAGTTTCACTATTCCCACATATTGATATCCTACATTTTAGACATATAATAATAAATGATGTAGTGCTATATCAAAATAATCTAAAAATTTCATTAAACAGTTGACAGCATGTAATACATGAGCAGCAGACTGAACAGTATCTCTTCAGTATCTCTGGATTTGTAGAAAGACTCCCAGGTAGACTTTGGAACAACTAGTAAGCTGAACTTATATAATAACACGTTAGTATTAGTAGAGTCTGTCCTCCGTTCTACTAGCTACTTTTAAAGAAACATGCAAGTACTTAATATTTTTGGTACGTTTTCTGCATGACACATCTGCTGAAGCTGGTCAGAAGCTTTGAAATCTTTGAGGCATGCTACCTCTGCGTGTTTTAAATAGAAAACTGCTAGAAGTTCACTTTTCTTACACATATTCACTATTACTGTGTAGTGTTTTGCTCAGATAAAAATCAATAGAAGTACAAACAAAGACTAGTAAATTATGTTCAACAAGGAATGCAAAGGAAGCTCTCTAAACAGAAAACAATGCTTTTTTTTAAATTCAGCCTTTTTTTTTTTGTACAGAAACTGGAGTTCTAACATAAAAGCTACCACAACAGATCAAGTTAGTCAGATGCATTCCTAATTTACAAATCCAATAAATACAAGCTAGCATAAAGGATTTCTCACCTCGTGCATACAGCAAAGCATCAAAGATTTTCACTATTTTGTCAATCACTTGTTCCAGATTAACAATCTGTGTAGCAATCTCTAACAGGTTTCTGCAGACTTTCACTAGTCTTGTGATAAAATCAGAGGAAATCCAGGTGAACTGTATATTCATCACTGAATCTGATGAGCTCGGAGTGATCTTACATGTGTCAGAGATACACGGATGAGTTACTTTATGATCTATACTGTTAAAATAAAAATCACATGATCAATGTAACAGACTAAAAACATTCAATATTGTATTCCTTGTAAGCAAAGTTACTATGAAAATGTACTTCACAATACACAGGAATTATCCAAAACCTGTCCTGATATATGGACAAGCATTAAACTCATTACACAAATCATAATAACAGTTATAAGAAACTACTCATCTCCCAGTTTCACCTCGGTACCGTTACCTGTTAGAATTTGTTGGAGGAGAACAATGAACTATACACAAAGCAGCTAGTCGCAGAATTACAGCAATCCCTTCTACAGTCTGAAGAATATCGGCTGTTAGAACTTCTTTCTCAAGGGTAAATATTAACGATGCAGCTTTCTTCATGATGGCATTCCATAGAGTGCTCTTCAATTTCATGTCTACGGGATTAGGTCTGTAATTTGATGATATTAATTATTTTCCAACACAGGGGTTTTTTTTCAGAAAAGATAAATCATCATAGCAAAACCAGAGTTAATCCATGCTGGACATCTGATTAGGAAAATACCAAATGAAGCGTTAGCTTAAATGTGCTCTTTGGGAGAACAAGACACTAGCTCTGAAGTTAAGTATGATGCAAATCAGACTTATTTGAAAGGCTACAAAGGTATACCTCTACAATTCTTGGAAGATCATGGTGACCAGAGTGGCTCCTGATGACTATAAAAAGGTAGATGTTACACCCATCTTCAAGAAAGGCAAAAAAAAGGATCTGAGGAACTAGATGCCTGCCAGCCTAACCTCAGTCTCTCGGAAGGTTATGGAGAAAGTCTTACATAAACTCACTGCTAGCCACATACAAGGCAAGAAGGTGACTGTGAAACTGCATATCTACCAAGGGCAAATCACACCAGACTAATGTGATTCTTTTCTACAATGACACAGGTAGTTCTGTGGATAAAAGGAGAGCTTCTTATCCAGAGCAGCTCAACTGGCTGGAAAACTAGGCTGACAAAAGTCTCATGAAGGTCAGAGACATATGAACAGTTTTATAACCAACCCCTGTGCAACAAAACAGGCTGAGGGCTGACTGGCTAGCAAGCAGCTTTAAAGAAAATTATCTGGTGGACTTGCAGAAAAGTTGACTATAAGATCACTGTGACCTTGTTGCAAAGAAAGTCAACCTCATACTGGGCTGTATTGTCAAGAGCGGAGGCTAATCATGAGCCCATACCTGGAGTACGGCCTGCTGGAGTCAGTGTTGAGTGCCCAAATACAAAGAAGAGATCAACAGGTTGGAGCAAGTCCAAGATAATCAGGGAGCTGAAGCACAGGACAAACAGATGCTGACAGAACTGGCTTTGTTCATCTTAGAAGAAGCTGACTTAATTAGACCTGCTTTAAGCATGTCCAGTGCAACAGCACAGCCATGTAACATGATTCTGTATGTATTCTCTCAGCTTTTCTGTTTTCAGTGTGTAAAAATAAAAATAATTTGCATTGAACATATGAAAAATACAGTGTCTTTAACTAAAATTTGGCTTAAAAATAATTTGTAGATTCTGATGCCTCAAAATATCATTTAGATCTTTTCCCAGAAGACCTTTCAATGTGACTGTTAGGAAGAAACTGCCTCAAAAACGTTGTCATTTGTTGTTATTCACTAGCCAAATTACTATAAAAGTAGTGGTTGAGTAAGTATCATACATTACTGGTGATTTCTTTGGATGCTTTGTTGGTAGGCTTAGTCGTCGTCTTTTCTCTGGAACTTCATCACTGCTGCTGCTCCACCCATCAGTATCAGAAGTATCTAACTGGTTCTGATGAAGCTCCTGAAAGATTTCTTCTGTTTGTGTTTTTAATGCTGCATAAAGTGGACTCACCAGAAACTGGGACAGAAAAACAACAGAGGTGCCATGATGTATGCCATGCCTATGCCTTACTTCTCAAAGTTATGATATTACTGTTCCTGATCTAAAATTTAAGATTTCAAAATATTACGGTACAGAGTTCTCACAAACCTTTCTGTTAAAAAATCTTAATTGCAAGATTAAAACTCTGATAAGCCATGAAATTTCCTACCACAGAGAATGCAGCTTGTACAGCTGTTTCCCAAATCTTGCCATAACACCTTGCCACAAAAGCCACCAAGACAGACATACTAAGTTTAAGAGACAACAGATATGATATGGATGTGAGTGTATGGGGTATAAGGAACACTCAACATTACCCCCATTTTATACTATGATTACAGACAGACTCTTGTGCCTGCATAACTTCTCAATAGTTTAATACATCTAAAAAACATAGAGGCAACTACATCCATCTAATTAAAGAACTCTGACCTGTAAAAATACATGAAGCAGCTGAGAAACAAAGAGTAACAATCTAATTATGAAACTAACAATAGTTTTTCCTATATATTCTTCTTTGCATAAAGGTACCTTTTTATACATGATCTATTCACATGATAAATACATTTTTAAAGATTAACCTACCTCTTGTTCTTCCTGAGTTCCAAGCACATTCACAAAAATTCCACATATGGTACTGATACGGACTTTTCTTACTTGTAAGGCAGATTCATAGCCAGTTGGAACAAACTCCAGAAAATATTGCAGTATATGACAAAAAGCAGCTTTCAGCTTTTCAGACTGAAGACACCTAAACACATCACCTTCAAACAATGCACAGAGCTTCTCTAGTAGCATATTCAAGTAGACAGGTTCAATATTTTTGTAAGAATCTGCTTCAAAAGGCAACAATGTCCTCACCAACACTAAGAGTGGTTCTCCAAAAAGTTCTGATTCTTCAATATCCATTTCAAGCGCTGACTGTAGAACTCCGAAAAAGACTGTGAAGAAAACACTGGCCAGCTGTTCCGGAGGTCCTCCTAAATGAATCAATTTTACTAAAAACTTCACTGCCAAAGCTTTAACTTTTGGACTGCCATACTCTAATAGGGAGCAGCCTATCCCCCAGAGAATAACATCTTGTCTTACAAAAAAAAGATCTGCTACAATATCTGTCAGAATAGACATTAATATAACTTCCAAACATTCTACATTTGGCATACCCATCAGCTGTAACTGTGCTAGTCTTAAATGTCCCATATTGTAACTTGTACTGCTCGAAAATCTCTTTACAGTCACTGGCCAGACTAGGACATCTCCCCAGAGATGCTTTTGTGCATCTCTCTCATGCAGGAAGATTAAGTCTTGGAAAAGCTGTAGCAAGTCTTTTGTTAATACTTCAAAAATGGAGCAACTCTTCATTTTAAACAAAAAAAGTAAAGAACAAATGACGTCACGGATGTTCTTGTGCAACACGTTGCAGTTTGGAGTTGCAGCAATCCGGAGAAGCCTTGTTATGATCCAGTTACTGAATTCTAGGACATGAAAAAGAAACAGCAAACAGAACATTAGTAAGATTAAAAACCAAAACCTCCTTACAAGTACCTTCTTGAGAGCAGGTTGCTCACCAGTAAAACAAAAGAAAACTCATTGAGATAAATGCACATAGGCTTAGTAAACAGAGAGCCCTCACTGGGACATTTCTTCAGCAGATCTTACTGAAAAAGAGGAAAAGGGGAGGGGTGGGTACTTGTGGAAATAAACATAACAAACCAGATATTTTATTCTGGATAGTTGGAGACATTTTTCTCTGTAAAAAAAAAACCTCAGACAATGAATATGTGTACAGGATATGTCATCAACATGAACCTGATAATACCACTGAACAATGGTAAAAAATAAGGTCAAACCGTACTGATAAATTTCCATTATTGCAAGTGCAAATCAATTCACAATATTAAAAGTCTATCATAATATTCACTTACTTACAAATATGTAATGCTGAACTTATGAATCTGCCTTTTCCCTTTTTTGGTTTTTGGGTTTTTTTTTTTGGTATGATCCCATTGTCAGAAAATTTAAATCCTGAAAACATCAAGCTTCAACATAAACATTTCCAACAAACTCACCAATGCAACTGCATTCAATTTCTTCCTGATTTCCATCCACATTTACAAACATAAGTGGGGAAGACTTCATGATATGTTGAATAAAATCAAGCAACATTACAGAACTTGGCTGTGAATCCGATTTCTTTATCAGTTCCAAAGCAACTTTAAAACAAAACAAAAAAAGTTTCTGAATTAGCATTGCAATACATCAACTTCACAATTTTTGTTCACACCTAAAGAGAAAGAACCACCTCATACATAAAATACTATCATATGGTATTAAAACTGTATAATTGTCAATTGGGAGTGCGCTTCATTAATCCATGAAGATTATTTTGTGTATATTGTAAACCCTCTATGTGACACCAAACTGTATAAGAAAAATATAAATTACTCAGCTTAAATATTATTCATTAACACTGCATGCACTAACATTTAGTTAGTATTATGTCCAACTGTTTGATGAGTGAAGAATAGCAAATAGTTACAACTTTAATTTTTAATCACACAATCTTCCCTAGGTTTACGATCTCGGTAGAAAAAAAAACCCCTCTAAGACTTGTTCTAAATCTTCAATAAAGAGAAGTTTTTAAATGGTAAGTTCAGCTTCCTGAATCAGAAAGTTTAGCGAAATACTAAACATATCTAACGCTGCTGTACAGCTCCACTGAAACAGGTACCTGAATCACATCAGGTTTATCCAGATTCCACGTGGTAAGTTAGCATGAAGGAAACTATCTCAGATTCAGATAGCAACTAACCAGAAAAGTTACATGGTAATGATAAAATACAATACCTATATATTCATAAGTGGTATCTAAAGCAGATTAGCTTTTTGTTTTTACTTGTATAGCCTTCCCTTTCAGGACTACAAGAGAACTAGCAAACACATCATCTATAGAGTAACATGGGTATGATACTTAAATAGACCAATTAACTGGCCAAAATAACAGTCTTACTGAGTCAACTACAGGAAATTATACCTTGCAAACACTCAGTTCCCCTTACTGTGATTCTCCTTAATGCAAATGTACAGATAACTACAAATGATAGTTTTGTAGCATATACATTTCATAATTACCAAAATGTTGTTACAGTACTGTAATAATTGGAATCTTGGCGTGATTTAAGCAGTACTAAAATAAGGCTTTGTTAGAATTCTAAAATTAAAAAGAAAGCTGTTTACATCAAACTATTTCAATTCTGAAAGATCCTGCAAGTATTAAGACTTGGCAAGCTATATTACTTAATGAACAATCACATTACATGATACTCCTGATTTTCAATGTTGTGAGCATTTCTATTCATACACCTCTGCATTGCATTCTCCTATCTTTTTTTTTTTTAACCTTGAGTTACTTCACATCATAATAACAAATACTTCATCGTGGAAGTTACTAAAAATAAGTCATAAATAGTATTGCATTCAACTACTAAATCTTAGAATTGTAACTGTTTTTTTTTTTGGCAGGAATTACTTAAAGCATAAAGTAGATAATAATTTTAAAAGATATGGATGTAATACTTACCAACTTCTACATCTGTAAGAATTCTGTCAATGAACTGGCAGAGTATTTGTCTTGGTTTCTGCACAACTGTATTGTATTCTTCTGGACTAGCACTAAAATTAAAAGTACATTATTTTGACATTATCCACTTCACAATACAAAATAATTATTTGAAGACTATCTCAACAATACAATGTTAGACGCTGTTTTTTTTTTTCTCTTCTAGTCATCTTCAAAAAGAAATACAAATTGATTTTTTGTTTTAGTGACTAGTGTATTGCCTGTTCCTCTTTCGCCTTATTCTTCAGAAGTACAAAGTTTTATGGAGTGCTGCAGACAGTTTAATTTCATTACACAATTATGTTTTATATATCCACATTTGGCAGATTAAGGGATTTATCCACATGCTACCACCAAGCATCAAGACAGCTTTGGTATAGGAAAAAAAAATATAATTAAAACTCGTTTCACTTTTGGAATTAACTAAAATTAACCGATTAACTACCGATATCCTGGGTAAGAGGTGTCAATAGCAACTGTTCAGGTGACTAAGACGGCAGTTAACTCTGGTCAGGTCAAAACTCCAACATATAATTGCACCTCCATGTCAACTAGCGAGCTACTACAAAACAAAGGTGCGGTCTTGATGATGCCATTGAAACTTGAGAGACAAACATCTTCAAGGTTGTTTAACTCTCAGTGAAACCACACTACAAACACACGGGAAGGCCCCAGGACTCTAGGTGCTCTGCAGGCCAACACGCCTTTCCCATCGGGTTCTACCAGCACCGCCGGAGAGGGAGGGAGCAAGCCAGGCCGGTGGCGGGAGAAGGCGACCAGGATGAGAGGAGGGCGCAGGCCCGGCGCCGAGAGACCTCGCACAGCGGAGGGGAAGGAAGCTACACTTCCACCTCCCCACGCCATGCACTGATGCCGAGACCGGCCACGCTTCCTCCCCCCAACACCTCTCCACTGCCGCCAAGGCGGGGGCCGGGGCCGGGTCCGTCCTACCTGCCCAGCTCCCGCAGCGCCGGGATCATGGAGGCCATCTCCAGGCCCTGCTCGGCCATGGCTCCCCTTTGAAACAGGCCGCGCGCCGCCGAGGCGGGAACTGCCCGACGGCGCCCGGCAGGACCCAAAACGCCTTCGTTGTCGAACGCGCGGCTGCGCTCTGCCGCGACAGCGCTGGAGGTTAACCGCTCCGTCACCAGACGGGAGCGCGGCCACCGCGCCCGGTTTCTAACGGTCTCCCACGCACGCTGCTGCGGTTCTGAGGCAGGGAGGACTTCGGTGTTGGCCGAGGAGCCGCAACTGGAGCGCTCACTGCGCCCCCGGGCCGGCCATGGCGGCACTCTCCTCAGCGCGTCCCCGCGCCCCGCGGGCACGACACCCAGCCCCCGCCTCAGCTCCGCCGGGCGCGGGACGGAACCCTCCGGCCGCGCAGGACGGCCCGAGCGACCCCCGCCTCGGCCCGCCCCTGCCGCCCAGCCATTGGCCGCCGGCGCTGCCCGTCCGCTCGCCCCGCCCCGCCGGCGGCAGGTGGCGGCGGGCCCCGGCGGGCGCCGGGGCGCAGTGGGAGGCGGCAGCGGGTAGGTAGGGAGCGGGCGGCGTGGCGCGTCTGGCCGTGCCGGTGTCCGGTCCTCGGCGTTACCGCCTCGCCGTGTCTGCGGGAGGGGTGGAAGGGGCGAGCCGGGCTCGCTTGGCGGGAGGGCGGAACCCTGGCAGGTGCGGGGGCTCGGCGCCCACCGGCTCAGCGCTTCCTCCCTGTAGGTAACGGCGAGGAGCGCACTTGGACAATATTGCAAGTATCGCTGTTATTGTTATTATCGTTTGTTTGTGCGTGTGTTGGTTTCTGGTTTATGTTCCTTTGAGGGAGCGAGCGCGTTTAAACGCGTGAAGTACGGCGGGTGCGGAGGAGAAGCCCGCGAGGCCGCTCCGACGGCGCGCGGCGTGCGGGGGGTCGGTGGCGGTGCGGGAGGGCCCCACCTGTGGCCGGCGTGCGGGGGGTCGGTGGCGGTGCGGGAGGGCCCCACCTGTGGCCGGCGTGCGGGGGGTCGGTGGCGGTGCGGGAGGGCCCCACCTGTGGCCGGCGTGCGGGGGGTCGGTGGCGGTGCGGGAGGGCCCCACCTGTGGCCGGCGTGCGGGGCTTCGGCGGGGAAAAGGGGAAAAGACGGGGCGGTAGGTACAGCTGGGAGCGTGCGGGGGGACGGCAGCCTGAGCTGTGGCTCTGTAATTGGGAGGAGCAGCGCTTTCTGCATTTGCTTGCGAACTCTTCCTGAGCCGGTTCTGGGCTGAAATAAAATCCTCGGGAGGCTCCTCATCGTGTTCCCTGTCCCCGCTGCGGGAGGGCTCCGTCTCCTGCGCGCAGAGCAGCCCACGAAGTGGACGCGTGTGTATTTCCATTGCTGATCCATTTCAGATGGGTGTTTTGGGGGACCCTGTTACTGATTTTTTTTATTTTTAGATTATTCATTTTTTGTCCTACAAAGTATGTGTATGCCGTTCTGTTAAAAATTCTGCTGACCTTTCAAAGGTTGCTGGCATGGGAAGGAACTGGAATGCTTTGAAAAACAAAACATAACCGGGTTTTATGTTAGCTTGTTTTTCAACATATATTGCAATGTTTTCTATCATCTTTATAGGTGAAAACAGAAACCATGTAGCTTTACATTTTTTATTAAAGTAGAACTTAATGGTCCTGGAAGACCAAGTATGTCTGGGTTTTATTATCAGTATTATTTTCAACACAAATTTTTCTACATGATTTAAATTAAAAAAAAATCCATTTATTGTGAAAACAACATTCTGAGTGTAAACTTCCAAGCCTGAGACAAGAATCGCACTAAGAAAGGTATAAATTGCACTACTTGCTAACTTGATGGAGAGTTACAATTCCCGTGTCATCCCTGATAAACTTAAGAAAGATAGCAAAATATCTATTGGGGTCTTAGGAGAATTTGAGCAGGCTATATTATTTTCTGTCTTTCAATCCTAAGAAATATGATAGATGTATTGAATCATAGGATGTTTTTTTCTTCTTGTTATTGGTAAAACGTAAGCAGGGCATGCAGTGCTTAATGGAAAAAAAAAAAGTGCCTGGAACTCTCCTGAGTCAACAGTGGCATCTTATTAATATAGGTATTCTAGAAGTGCTTCCATTTGTCATAGGTGGAGTGCTATATAAATTTGTGGTGCAATTTCTTTAAGCATTTACCAAGTATGTAATTCAGGCTTTTATTATTTTTTTTTTTTTTTTAAATAACTACTTAGAGCAATTTACTAAAGAGAGGTCTCTTGTGCCCCATCCTTCACTGTGAGTCAAGTTAGGAGAATTTTTCTTCCTTCCTGGTTGCAAAGCCCCATCTACTACCTTCTGACCATATCATCAAGTTTCTGCTGCTCCTGTGGTCTTATAAGACTCTACGTAAGACTGCCCATGATAATAACTTCATTGTGCTGCAAGGATGTAAGAAGTCTTTTAGATGCTCTCCATAAAAACATTTTTATAGGCACTCATAAAACCTAGCACTCCCCAAATTCTGTAAAGGAACACCAAACTGAAACACCTGACTTCATTCCTTGCCTTTCTTGAGCATGTGATAAGCAACTCAATAAACTCTTAATTCTTCTCCTTGTTTCTTCCTTATCCCATTGTTTTATACTTTTATGTCTGTTGACCTCAGGAGGAGGAGCACAGGTGTGTTGTCATCCAGCTGAAGAGTGACTCTGCTAATGAAAATAGTGTGCCTTGGGATCATTCAGTATTTTCTCTTCCAATGCAGAATTCATATTGGTGAAATGAGTCTGAGGTGTGCAGAGCTCGCAGCTTGCAGACAGAACTCGGGGAAATTCGTGCAGATAGGCAGAGCTAAGTATCAAATCCAGCGTATGTGTCACTACCAAGATTTCTGCTGAATGTGATGTTACTACTTCTTTCCCCTTTCTTTCTTTTTCCCCCCTGCTTAGGCAGTCCTCTTACTTCAGAGTTGCATGATTCTTCCACACCCAGGCCTCTATCTTCTTTGGCTTTCATTGCTTCTTTACCACACGCCTCTGCAGGTCAGTGTACTTATTTTAAGACACTGAGTGACTTTGCCTAGAAGCAGCAGGTCCTAGAGCACAAGAGCATGTTGCTTGTACTTTTATACTCTCTGTTGCTATTTAATTCTGAGGCAGAATTAGTGCTGTTCTTGGGGCTCATCCGCTCTGTGGATTGGATGGATGTGAGATGTTCCCCTCTGTGTTAAGCATGAGTGTAGTTAAATCTCAGCTGTCTCTTGCAGGTAGACACCAGTGATGACATTAAGACATTTAAATGCACATGTTTATTCCTTGATGCCTACACGAACATCGTGCAGGCTGATACGGTGGTCAGAGGAAATACAGCCAAGGTGGTGCAGGGAGCTCCTCTGAACGGTACTGAGTCATTTTATGTAATATCAAGGTGTGCTTATGGCTTATCATTTGCATGCTTGCTGTAATAAGGCCTGGTAGACTGTATGATTACTCGAAGCCTGATTTCCATATATAGTTATGGAAGTGGTTGTCAGAGGAGTTGCTTGACCTTTGAACACATTGCATTGTTCCCGTTCACCATAACAGCGTGTATTCCGGCGTGCTCTGTTTTTATCTCTACCTGCGTAGCTTAGTCAACTTGGGTGGAATGTAGGGACACAGATTAAAATCGTATCTTGTCCTGAATATTGGTTTCATGATTTAAACAAAAAAAAAAAATTGAAACAGTAAATGATGGGAAGGACCACAGGGAAGTGAGCAACCTAAAAACAGAATACGTATGTCCAGCTACTAAGCAAAAACTAACAGATAAAAAAGGAGGGGAAAAAAAGTAAGGAAAGAAGATATAAAACATAAAAATCTGCTTTTCTCATGTATTTTATTTCTATATATAATCCAGACGTGTCCTAGTCCTGCAAGCATTTATCCAGGTTTTTAATATGAATAAACTTGCTTACATACTTAGGACTACTGATGATGTAAAATTAAGCATTGGAGTAATTTAGAGAGAGAGCATGTTTGATTAACATTCTTTTAGAACCTGTTTTGGTTTTTTTTTTTTTCTTTTTCCTTATCTACAGATACTACTATTAGAAACAGTTGCCTGTATGTATCTTTTTGTTACTTGTTTCTTGCTTCCTCCTATTTCTAGAAAAGTATTATTCTTGAGGCTAGTAGCTGTGGAGGAAACTTGCAGAAGTGTATTTACAACCAGGATCAGTGATATAATATCAAGACTTTTTGAGTTGATAATTTTTGAATGAGAGTAAAATTCCTGGACTCTAGTTCGCTAAAGCAAAATTTTCGGAATCTTAAATACTGATTTTAAAAACAAAAAGAATGCAGAACTAAAGAATGGTAACTGTCTTAATGATTTCATGGGAGAACTGTTTCCATGGTTTAATTGGGTCTGGAATTTCATTAAAAAAAAAAAAAACAACCAACCCAACTTGTAGCATTATATTCCTGTGCATAAACTGTATTCTAGTCTTATTAGTATGGAACACAGAACAAGATGGAAAACTATTTCTCCTCACCTTAAATCTCTCTCAGAAAACAACAATTTCCTACTATGAAAATTGTAGCTAGTACAGTTATTCAGATTTTCACAGAAGAAATATTTTAATAAAAGAAGAACCTATGTAATCACAACAGCCAGAACTTTCAAATGTAGTTTAAATGACAACTTAAATAAAACCCCTGCTCCTTTTTCTTTTAGTATGACTAGTACAGAGTTTTGCACTTTATTAAGGGATTTTTAAGTGTCACTGTTGCTACACCTTTAAAAAAAATGCTACAAAATTAAACAATAAGGGTGATGTCGCTATTCTCCAGTGTATGATGTTTGTGATAAAATTACTAATTACATGATTTCAGCTTTGATTCAGCTGGTCACATGCAGGAAATACTAAATGTCAGTCATGACCTTATTATATACGTAATATACACTATATACATAATTATGTAGTTTGGTAATTTTAAATGTAAATGACTTGATGAATTTCTAGTTTTGTTTGGTCTTTTTTTTTTTTGTGAGGCTGTGTGCTTAGTTACTGCTAATACATACAGGTGCCCAAGGAGAATAAAGATGGTACATCACAATAGCTCATCAGTGAGAGTGGTACTGCTAAGCTTCAGAAATAAATTATGCATAAAGGAGATTGTGTGCTTCTACATGCATGCTTTTGGTGGGAAAGGGATTATCAAGCCACTTTCAGGGCTCTCTTGCAGATGTTTCTTTAATAATAATAATAGGGACTAACAAAAAAAATATTAATGCTGGATTCAGTATTACCCAGTTTAATTCACTTAGTGTATTCATCCGTTCATCTTGTTAATAATCATTGCTAGAATGGACTGATTAAAAAATTGACATGTAGAAAAGCTGAAATATTAGGCTGTATGTTATCAGCAAGATGATATTTACTTGAATGCTAATCTACAGGGTTTATCTCAGTGTGAGCTTCAGGAGCTAGCTGTTTCTTTTCAAACCAGATGTTCCCTCATAAAAATTTTGGAAACTAAAAACTTATAGTTTGGAATGTTTTTATTTTGCTGATTTATCAAGCTCCTCTTCCAGCTGCATGTCTCCCTTTCTCCCTTTTACTTTTCTTGGCAAAATTTCAGTTGCCTCTTACAGTTTGGTAGTGCTATATGTGTCTGGCTGATTGAGCGTTTGCCTAAAGATGATATTAAAAGGGAATGCAATTTTTTTAAGTAGATACTTTAAAAATATAATTAAAAACCCAAGTGTACACCTCCCAAAACTTCCAAAAGCTTTGAGACCATCCTTTCTGCATGAAACTCAATCTCCCAGTTGGATTCTTTGGCATGGGAAAGGTGGTTTGGTCACATCCCACCGAAATGGCTCCCAGGAGAGGCTCGACAGCAGCACAAAACTCGTTGTTTGTCGGGCCAGAGCAAATCCCTACTTCTGGCACTCTGTGTTATGTTTGTTTTCATAAGGTGGCTTGCACCCTAAAATGACAGCACTCCAGTTGTGGTGAAAAACAGCTACTGGATCAGCCATGCTGGGCTTTTTAGTAAAGTTCTGTCTGATAGACTGACTGCCTTGGGGAAAGTGGAAATTATCTATAGTAATAGATGCACTTATTTCTGTTGCATTCCAAAATTTCTGCATAATTTCCCTCCTAAAATAATTTTTGTAGTGGTCAATGTATGGAAAAAACAATTCTGCCATAGAGTTTATTCTTTAAGCTACCATTCCCTGTTTTCTTACATAAATTAAGATCAAAGCATCTAAACTCAGTAAGATTAATCCGTATCAATCCTTTTCAACCAAATAAGCATATGTTGGATGAATAATTGGGTGCTACTGTAGTCTCTCTGCTTCCTAAGAAGTTCTTCATGAAGATGTCACTTCAGTTGTGTTGCTTTCAGCTGGAGTCCTCAGCCAGAGGGAGATAGACCAGAAATAGTGGGAAGGGTTGTCCCTCAGTCTTTGAATGAAAGTACGGAAGGTAAGCATAGCGTGGACTTGCTAATTGATAGTAATAGCCCATAAAATATTTCTGCACCGCATTTAGAAATTTAAAAATAGGGCTTTAAGTATAGATTAACATTTAATGCTCAAGAGCATTAATTTTGGAGAGTTGGAAATATGTGTTATTTTTATGAATCGTCACTGTGTAAAGTGACAGAAAACAACGGGACACGATTATTCAGTTTTTGTGAAGGTCAGCGGGAGGAGGATGAGCCCCTTGGTGCAGACTTGTAGCTAACTTAAAATCCAAAGTGTTTGCTTGTTTAGTTAAAATATTATGTGAAATAAAGTGTATATCTTGTAAGAGCTCCTCTAGAGATATGTTTTGCCTTTGTAAAAGAGTTGAGTTATCAGCAAGCTGATTTATCTCATAGTTGATCGCACTTGATCATTTTATCACAAAAGAGGCAGTTTTTAGCTACATATTTCATTTGCTAAACATGTGGAAATCTGCTTCCAAAGTCCTAACAAGTGTTAGGACTTACAAGAAGACAGAAATATTAATATTTTACTTTGAAAGAGTCATGGTTTGGAAAGACTTTGAACTGCTATCTGGCAGTTTTGGAAGACCGCAGCATTTAATGCTGGCTATGAGAGCAAACAATTGTTACATTCCTGTGGGACATCTTAAAATGGCTAACACAAAGCAAATATAAATACATATTAAATTTAAGAATACTCAGAATTCATGTTTAACTAAGCAAAAAGACTCCTTACAAAAACAATCTGCATGACCATCTTACAGAATTTTTCTGTGTAGTAAGTGTTGTGCCCAGTAGTTACTAGACTGTAGATAACTGTGTAAGCTTATCTTTCTCACTTTGTCGGACTTGAGGTCATTCATTTTAAGGCAACGAGTAATTTTTTTTAAACTAGCATTTTTAGATTTGTAAGAGTTGTTACTAGGCTAGCACTATTTTCTAAGATGAAGGTTTTTATGATACTTGAAAAAAGGAAATAAAATTTCTGGTTAGTAAAACCACGCACATCTTTATGCATTGTTTTGCATAGTTACAATGTATGATTTAAATGCTTCGGGATGTCTGCTCGTGTTGCCAACTCAAACAATTTAAAAAAAAAAGAGTTTGTCTAGATTCAGGATTTCTATAAAGTTGTGGGGTTAGTTTTGTTTTGTTTTGTTTTTTTTTTAAATCTTGATTTCTGATTTTTGCAAGAAAGTGCAGTTTTCACCTAAGCATCAGAAATGACATATATATAGTATTAAATGAAAACTTCTAATCATAAGAATCCTAAGACTGAGGTTTTGAATAGTTTAGTTAGGAAAAAAATTGCTTAGAAATTTCTTTATTTTTTTCTCTTCAAAATATGATTAAAAATGACAGTTGGCAACAACAACTGTAGATGTTTTCTTCAGACCTAATTATTAAGAACTATTGTACCAGCAAATGAACTTCATGTGTGCCCCAGGCAGTCTTCTAGTTTAGAAGCTGGAAACAATACTCTATTTAGTAAATCTGAGTAACTAAAACTAGTGTGCTCCTTTTACCCTCGGCACGGTAGCAAACGCAGCTCCTTAAGGCTATGAACCGGCAAATGGGTTGCATTTATGCCTCTCTGCAGAGTCTGGATGGCTTTGAAATGCTGCCAGCTGCTTTTGCCGTGTGTTGAAGACCCTCCTTTTTCCTCTGGCTTGACCAATGAAAAAAGAAAACCAAAAATAACCTATGAATTTTCCATGACAGAAAATCCTGCCTTGCTTGTAGTATAGTCGCTGATCAGTCTAATCTTCTAATAATCTTTTGAACCATGTAGAGTTGAACGCGGAATTAGCAGGTGACAGAAGGCCATACTGCTGTCTGGTAATTAGTGAAAACTGAAAGATACTCTGGCAATGCACATCTATTTGGTACTACTTAGTAATTGCAATTAGCTAGAATGTGATGTAAATTGAATTGCTGAGGGCAGAAGAATGAATATGCAGCATTTGTTGTTGCTGTTAATGATCTTCACATGATTAACTTCTGGGGTGACCTTAAAACTACGTTCATTAGTAAGAGTTAGCCTGTGGCTCTCTGCTGGAGTTTCAGTATTTGCAGCAAGCTGAGGTTTCCTACTTCAGAATACCAGAGAGCAGGCACATGGAAAGATAAAGGCAGTAGTTTTCTGGCGTGTTACAGTTGTGCTGTTTTAAGATCTCCCTCCCCTTCTGCCTCTTAGGCTGTTTGTTCACTGATAGGTTTGTTGATAGTTTTGCTTTTTAAGTTATGTGCTAACTAAATGGTATTTTCATGCTTGGAGAAGAGAAGAATGGTTCATAATGTTCCAGCTGGCTTAAGAAAAAGATAATTTTCTGAAGTTATGAGCACCACAGAAGGAAAAATTCCTTAGGAAAGAACACAGTACAGTATGTCCTACCTCTCAAGCAGCACTGAATCTGGAAGAAGTAGAGGCTTGGGACAAAAACTGACAGCCTTGCCAAAGATACTGTGAAAGTATCAGTGATATTATAGCAGTTGAAGGTGAGTACACTTTGATTGGAGTAGGTGGAATGCAAAATCCAGCAAACTCTGAAAAACTGTGGAGTTCATAACGTGAAATTGTAATTTGCTAATAACAGCAGCAGAATTTTGGCTGTGAAATAGATAATAACAATTGCTGCGTTAGAAGCTGGTAGATAGTGAAAAGCTGTGCTGTTTTGTTGCTATTAATGTTTCTATTACTTTTGTTTCCTTACTATTAATACTGATGTGGAGATAACATAGCAATTTCTTGACTTTAATAGCATGATCACTTTTAGAAACGTACTATTTAAATTGTAATTTAGAGGCAGACCAGAAGATGATGAGTCAGTGACTGCCACAATGTCATCGGTTCTCATAATTTTAACTTTCGATGAAATATGAGGATGGTCTCAAAAGTCAGTTTGTCAAGTTGAGAAATTATGTGAGGATCTGTTTAATTTTAAAACAAATTTCTAGTCCTTCCAGTTAGAGAGAAGCTTGAAAAGTTATTCAGAGAATAAGGTGCAGTATCTGACAAAACAAGACAGGTGTCATTCCATGTGTGAGTAATTTTAAAACCCTTTGACACTGCATATTTATTTTAGTTGGTTAGGGTCTAACTTGTGACTGTTTTTGAAAAGTTGGTGATAAGACTATTGCTTCTGGTTAGCTTTTCTGTTTAGTAATCTACTAGCAGTGCTATAGTTTAGTTAAAAAGTACAAGAATAATTAAAGCATAGCCCCCCGAGTTGCAAATCTCATTTGTAGTGTACTGAGACGCCCAGAAAGCCCTTCTGTCAAATGAGGGTCCTGTCAGCACATTGTGAGCTCTGAGCATGAGTTTTGCTGTGTGCACAAGCAAAATCCTTCTTGATGCAAATGTTTTAGTAAGAATTTCAGGATTTGTTTCCTAATGAAGATAAGAGAATATTTATATGGGAATTTCATATAAAAATAATAGTTTTGTTTGTCATTGTAATTACATGCTAACAAAAACTGTATGTGCATAAATCTAGACAGAGAAAAAAAGAGATTAAGTATAATTTGCTGTTGTATCTTTTAACTCACTCCCTTTTCCTGTTGTAAACTTGATGTGTAGTGTCAGCCTAGGCACAAAGAATGACTTGAGGATGGAGTGCCTGAGTGAACTTGCTTTCATTAGTGTAGACTTTACGTTTATATTTTACCGTTTTTTGCTTTAATGAATTGTCAGAGAAACCAAGTTTGGATTTAGTAAAAAATTCTATCCTTCAGAGCAGTGACTGGTAATAAAATGGGTTTTCTGAAAAACTATTTTCCAGTTTCTTATCAAATTTTCTCTGTTAGTGATAGGCTCTTTCCATTTAACATGCATTTGTATGGTAAAACTGCTGTAATACTTTGACCGTAGTAGGCATTTGTCTTGCCACAATTTCTGGGTTTGGCATCCTGTGCTGTGGTGGCTGGGGTGTTGGTTCAGCCTGTATTTTTTCCTTGCTTTTAGTGGTAGCATCTGAGGCACCAGTCTCAAAGTAGGAAGAGCAGAAGAGGTGCTTGGTGGGAGCTTGCCGATGTTCTCCAGGAAGGAAGATCTAGCACGTTTGTGTACAGGGAAGCCAAATAACTAGTCAGCATGGGACATAGGTTTCAGTATAATAAACTGATTTTTGGAGAGTATCAAATGGTCCATCCAGAGGGCAAATGATATTGCTGGTGAGAGGAGATAAGAAAAGATCGCAGAGGATGAAACAGCATATTAAGTTGATTGAAGTTGTTGGAAGACAGACAAATCTCTTTTCTGTTCAAGGCTCAGTCAAATGCTTCCTGAACCAGTGTAAACATTAACTTGTAAAGAAGTTTCTTCCACCAAGTTACCTTAGTCTGTTCTGAGCCCCATTCTAACTGTTAATATCTTGCTAATTAATTTGAATATAATCCTGCAGTCATGGATTACTTTAATACAGACATTGCCATGTGTAAAATGGAGAAGCAAGATTTTTTTCTTTCAGAACAGTGGCTTTAAATGTTTAATTTATATTAAAAAACCCAACTTCAGATTCTTGGATAAAAAGATGAGATGATGGTGTTGCTTCACTTCTGTTGCCATTATTATTTTGAGGTATTGTGGTGTTCTTGAGCTAAGGAAAGCATGTTAATGCTTAATGTGAATAAAATTATTCATGGCAAATACGTGTGTCTTTAATTCTGAATAGAAGATGATGTGATTGTAAATATGTTGCTATGATGGTTTAGCCGGAATTACCACACAGTTTCTCGCTCACTCCTCCCCTCCCCAGTGGGATGGAGAGAATTGGGAAGGAAGGAGAACTAGTGCATTGAGATGAAGCCAATTTACTAAAATAACAAGGGAAAACTAAAATAATAACAGAATATAAGGATATTAAAATATACGAAGTGAACAATGTATGTTTTCTCACCACCCGGTGTCCCAATGACCGATACAGCCCATCCTGAGCAGCGATCACGGAAACAAAAATGAGCATCAAGCAAAGGAGCAAAAGGGGGCCAGCAAGGGAGAGGGAATGATGCCAGCAAAACGAGGGAGAAAGATGGATGCTAGGAAGGCAGATACCCACCCTGGCTAGCCTCCACTTAAATACTGAGCATGATGTTTATGGCATGGAATACTCTCTTTGGCCAGTTTGGGTCAATTTGTCTGTCTTTCTCGCAGCTTCCTGCATCTGCAAATTAGCAAGACTTGGAAAGCAGGACAGCTTCTTGGTCTCATTCACAACAACTCCTATCATCAGGGAGTTTATCAACATTCTTCACACACAAAATCCAAAACACACCAGCTACTGAGAGGAAAATTAACTCTATCCTTGCCAAACCAGCGCAGTTACATATCTGAAGCACAGAGGTGGAAATGAGTCTCTAGTGTAAGCCACGCAGCAGTCAGAAATGGGCTGCAAGTTTCATATTATAACCAGAACTTGTGAATTTCCTTTGTTAGCACTAGTTTTAACTGTATCAGTGGAAGGTAACAATTATTCTAGACTCTGGACGTTATGGTGGAAGCTGAGTAGCCGCACTGAGGTTATTTACACTGGGAAGGTTAGTACCACTCCTACAAAGATGACACCTATTACAATCCTAGTGGTTTCTATGAATGTACATTTTCTAACACTTGTTCTAGGGTGTGCTCAAGAAAGGGAAGGTCTTCTGCGTGATCTTTTGTCTTCCAAGGGAATTCTCTAGTCCTACTTCTCCTACCACTATTTTTGCCTATTCTTTCCTGTCCTTGTGTGCCATTAACGGCACACAGGTTTTATTGCTGGGTGTAAGAGTTTATTATAGCAAAAGGGAAATATTATCGAGTATATCTATGACTGTGTGTAATGAACTATGGAATGGAGACCTTGAGGAACCTTTCCGTTTACACTAACACTTGCAATTCTGTAGCAGCACTGAACAGGAGCTGCTTCTATCTCTTTTGAAAGGAATATCATTGCAGTTGCATTGAACTTGAGTTATTTGTTTCTAAAGTTTTTCACTAGTTTATTTATGGCATGATTATTAGACATGCTGAAAATCCACAAATTCAGCTGACTCCAGTTGAAGTTGGAGGAATACAACTGAAAAATTTATCGTTAATAACCTTGGTACCATTGCTGGGGTAATACCTGATAAGGTGCATTGTGAGCCCCTGGAAAATGTTCTGTACCTGAATGCAGAAGTAACTCATCTCCTTTAGACCAACTGTAAAGGTTGATTAGGGTGTTTCAGAGCTGAATTGCTGTAGATTGGTGGCACATCTTCCTACCTTCTGAAGTCATCCAGGTATTTAAGCTTGTATACCTTTAGCTCTGTCTCTAAGCTGTTTGCCTGCAAGCGGTAGGCCCAGACTTCTTTAAAGGGCATAACAGGACTGGCCTTTTCTACTGTAGGTTCATAGAATTCATAGAATCACATGGTTGGATGGGACCTATAAGATCGTTTAGTCCAACCATCTTCCCACTACCATTGCTGCCACAGCTACTAAACCACTCTGTTCTTGTTTATCCTGTTTCATTTCCATGAGAACATAATCTGCTATTCGCAAGGAGTTCTGAAACCACTTTTTAGTGGAAACAGTTTCTTATTAGTGGATAGTTGGTGTGTTTATGTTAAACATTAAGTCCTTAGGTCTTTTGTGTTCTTCTTCCTGATTCAGTATTTATGTGGTTGAGAAATGAAACAAATATTTAAAATATTTGTAACTGATAATGAAACATGTTGAGATAGCATAAAATGTAATTAAGATTTATGATTTGAGTGTATTCCAATGCCTACTCTGCTTTCATTTTCCTTATGTGTCTGCACTTCTCTTGACAGAGCATGGATACTGTGTGCGTGCTGTTATTGGACTTTCACCAAGGCAAAGGTTGGGCATAATAAAACTGATGCAAGTGCCCCTTTAGCAGATTCACTGTATCCAACCTTTACTTTGGATCAGAGTTCTTTGAATTTAACAGTGTTAGAGATTCTGTTGGGAAACATTATTTTTGTGTCCCTTAATTTGTCCCTTTTTATGGCACAACTGTTCAGTATTTTATCATTTTTAGCATTTGTGTACTTTGATTCTGTACTACCTGATTTACTGGGAAGCTAATATGTTATGTTTAAATTACATAAAATATGCAGATAGATCAGAATACTTGATCTGGTAGTTTTCATCAAGTAAAATGTAAAGCCCGTCTCGAATCTGGGGTGATTTGGCTTCAGATTAAGGGGCATAATTGTTTTTGCATTCTGAAAAACAGAAGTGTTGTCTCTTACCAAGAGATCTATGAGAAAAATGTTGTTTCTGTGTGTCCAATACTGATTTGCCTAGTATTTTCAAGTCCTAAAGAGAAGCTACTTGTTGGAAGCAGGTTTCTGCATACATTTTTGTTTCATCTGGAAATGGCTTGCTAACAGATAAGGAGCCCAGGATGTGTTGTATTGCAGAAATACACAAATTTAACTTCCTTTCTGTTCTGTGTTACTTTTGGAAGTGTTCTAACAACACCTACTGTTACGAATGACAGTATTTATAAACATATGAAAATACAGCTGGCAGTAACTTGTGCACACAGCTGCGCAGGGCTAGTGGTGGTTACTTGTATCACCTCAGCATCCCAGTTTCACAGAGGATGTGACTATTTCAGATCTACTCTTGATGACATCCTTGTTAATGCCACAGCTTGTTGTGTTAAAGCAAATGAAACAAGAAGTGGAGCAATGACTTGTGATCTGTTGTGGGGCTTGGAATACTGGAGTTTACCTCCCTACTTTCTCCTTGGTCTTTAGCACCGATGCGGAAGGTGCTGTGCTTTCTCTTGGCAGCTGCAAAGAGCAATTGCAGAGGCAAATCCTTACGTTCCACTTGCTATTCTAGACTACAGCACGCTTAGTGCAAATGAAATGGGAGAACATAGCCTCAAAGAAACCCTAACACAACAGATGAAAGCAGGAATTTTGAGTTTTATAGATCAGACAACCTGGGTCAGTGTTGGATGAGCAGGCATCACTGTGTCCGTGGATTTGGGGTAGACAGATTTCACATCCCTGTTCGAGAACAGGGGATAAAGCTCTCCTAGCCCTGTGCTGGAGGTAGGTGAAACTTGTAGAACTTTTAGAAAAATGATTAATTAACCAAACCAGAGCAGGTCACACATAGTCTGAGATAATCAGTTTGGGCAAATTCAGCCCAAAGTGTTGGTGTAGCTAAACTGTAAGCTGGTTAGGTTTGCAGAATGTTTCAGGAAAGATACTTCTATGAAATCTGTATACAATAACGTTTTTTCAAAATTATTTTCCTAGAAGTAGTCCTTCTGGCATAGGTAAGGTTTCCATTGATGTTTTTTATTAGGAGTGCTGAATGCAACAATGCAAAGCACAGGCAGTCTGAGATCCTCTTGAATGATGCATGTGAAGGAAGCTACATGAAACTGATACTGTTGATGAATTTGCATGGATGTTTTGTGTACTCAGCAGCTAAAGGAAGCTGGAGGCATTTTGTTTGGATGAAAAGTATCTTTCTAAAGTAAGCATATATCTGCTTTGTAATAGAATTGCTCGTTGTCCTGACTTAAACCTCATGAAGTTATTCCGTACTTATACCCAGAGTAAGTGAAGTCAGATCAGGCCCATGACCAGTCTAACAGTTAGGTACCTCAGCTTATTGTTTTACTGTTTATTCTTGAGTCACCTATATTTATCTTAAAGTCATAGTGGAAAATATTTATTATTCACTAGAGTTACTGTATGATGTTGAAAAAATTTCTATAGAGTGAATAATTAACTTCAATGTAAATCTTCTAGTCCTCCTCAAATAAGATACATATTCCATGGGCACAAAACTTACCACTCTGGCTGTTTTGGAAGAAAAACAACTTTTTCCCCTCATAAATTGTACCTTGTTCACTGTGTAATGCTGTACATACAATACTGAGGAAAATTCCATAGATTATCAGTTCATATGTTGAAGCATTATATTTCTTTGTCTTTATCCTCTGACTTCTAGTAATTAAGTACTTCTGACGGTTTGAAATGTATCCAGCCTTGTTTATAAGCCCAGGCTGAGAAACATAGCCTCTGACTCTTTCAGGTAGTGAAGCTTCAGACTGATTATATAATGTTTAAAGAACTTTCCACTTCATACTACTCTGTTAATAACTGTACCTGATACCATAATTATACCCTGCCTCTTCTTTCAAAAATTAGTAATGTACTTCAGCAGTTGCAATATCTTCTTTATTTTTTTATATATACAGATATATGTATTTATATAGCTGATAACGTTGACCTTTTGGTGCTCTCCTGTTCTAAAGGTTTACAAACATCCTCTTTACTTCATCAGGAGTGGACCTGTTTTTGTATGTTCGTTCTTTATAAGACTCAGTGCTCATCATCTAAGGGTATATTACATTCTTTCTGTGTATAGAGGGCTGTGTTCTGAAATAAAGATTTCTTTCACTTTGGATAGTATGAAGTGTAGTTCTCTGCTATTAATATCTCCTGCAGCTTTTTCACTGATATGTGAAAGATAAGCTATCTTTCCATATCCTATACCAGTGTAAACAATAATAAGAAAAAGAAATATAAAATCACTGAACCCTATTGATTATTCTTTTTGCCATAAAGATTAAGGGACTTATCAAAGTAAGTTAAAAAGTTAATCTCCAGTAAATTAAAAAAAAAAAGTTATTCTCCAATCCTGTTTTATTACAGGCCACCAATGAAACACCTAAAATAATTTATTGTTTCACATTGTTTAAAGGATTGATTTAATTAGCTGCTAATCACCTTTATATTTGGGGGTCAAGAATAATGATGGCATAAATAAGATCTTCCACTGTAAGCTGGGGGTAAAAAAAAAGCCCAAAAAACAGAGCAAATAAAATCTGTGGCAGTTTTACCTTCTTGGAAAGATAACAAACCTCTATGTGTGGATTCCTATAAAGCTAACATTATGTATATCAATGGCAGTTAATTCCATTGCTCAAATTTTTATTTTTAAGTCTTTCACTAATGTTTAGTTAGCATTTCCTCAACTAAAATACAGCAGCGTTTTCTTTTCTCTCCTTACTGACTAAAGAGAATATCTGATGCACATCCCTGTTTTAAAGTTCCTTTTGTGTGTCTTATACCTTATAACGCATTATTTTCTCGTTGAGACAGGATAGAACTCCTAGTTTAATCTGTTGGGAGCTTAAAAGAAACTAACTGTGCCTGAAAGCTACCCTGTTCCCACAACATTGGCTTAAAGAATCCCAGATAAACTAACACAGGAATGCTACAGGTTAAACTCTGGGTTTTGTCAGGGGTAGTTGTATTAAAATCTATAGCAGTTTGGTTAAAAGCCCAATAAGAGAAGCAGAATTTTAATGTTTTGTGATTGTAGATAGTGCATGCTAATAACTAGCTGATTATTGAGATAAAAGCAGTAATTCTTCTGCACAACCTGTATTTGAAAATTATGCTAGCTTGGCTGTCATTAGAAACAACAGATGTAAGGATGATGCAGCAATAGAGTGCTGTTTGCACCAGGGACAGAGGAGGTGTGTCCCTAATGCCAGACAAAAAGCACAGCAAAAAAAGAAAATAAGCTCTTGAGTCAGCATTTATAATGTCCATTGTTGCAGAAGCAGCTGCACATGGAAACAAGGCAAACAGAATTTGAAATGAAGAGCTGGAAAATAAAATGCCAATTGCCTGCAGGGATGGAGAAAACTATTGGGCCTGTCAGAAAACCAGCTTTGATAACAGGGCAAAAAAGCGTCAGGAACTGCTCGCTTGGTTCTTCGTGGTTGCTCAGCCACAGGTACTGCTTTGCACACGGAGAAACACCCCGATGGTATCAACAGTGGTTTGTTATCTGTGTTAATGCTGGATGTGGAATGTTCCCAGGGAGACCCCAGTGAATTGTCTTCAGATACAGAAAGCCTTCCAGGCATAGAAGGGAGGCTGGGATAATGAATATCATCCGTTCGTGTTAAGCATATTGGCAAAGACTTGAAAGAGGATCAAGGGCACTTTCTGACCATAAAAACAGTGTGTGCCCCACCTTGTCCTGGGGCAGCAGGAGATGGTTTAATGTAAGCATAGACTATAGAAGATCTCAGTGTCCATATGAACACTACCAGAACAGAGAAATGTGTTCTCTGTAACAGAATCTGTCTTTCAGCAGGTAGTCATAGCTCAGATAGACGTACCTTTGGAGGCTTAATGTTAAATCTCGTCAGAGTTGGCTGTGGACTGAGTCATCTTGGGTGGTGATAAACCTGCGTGTGCAGGGTATTTAATAGCTCAGATAGAAGGTCCCTGTTTCTATATTGAAATTATCTGAAGGGTCTGAGTAGTTTAGGTGTTGTCTCTGCTCAAACTATATCTCTCCTGAATGCCAGAACCATGATTGGTGCACTTCTGCCATTTAATTGTCCAGCTAATTTACTCTGTAATTATATAATAGGATATTTAAGACTGTCTCTTTAGAGCAGAGGTATTAGCTTTATTTATCTACTTCATTCACGAACAGGTGTTACTGTGTTAGTGAAACAATCAACATCTTTGGAAATCAATTTGCTATTTTCTGAAATAGAATAGGATGGAAAAAATCTAAATTATGAATCATAATAGGGGAGGAGTGAAACTAATTGCATTGAGACTTTGCGCAAATTGTTTTTGATAAAATCTGACCCATGGTAAATTGTTAAATAAAAACATTAACAATATGACAGAAGCATTAATCTTTTGCACCTGCATGGCTAAATATTTTGCCTATGTTTTGACATGCCATTTCTCTATATCAGAGGACGTTCTTCTGTTGTTTTGCAGGTTCAGAGTCCTTTAAATTTCATTACTAATTTGTACTTAAATGTTCCTCCCCCTCCCCCCCCAATTTTTCCACAGTTCATTATTTCTTTATTTTTAATTGCTGCATCAGGTTTCCAATCAAGGTACTTGCACTTCCAGAAATATCTGTCTGTAAGGTCATTATTTCTGAATATGTATTTTAAATGCTTTTTTTTCTCCTTTTGAGTATGAAGATGGGTACATGCTGCTAGTAAGCTTAGCAAAATGGACGAGTAGGATTTTAGTACTTAAATAAGATCGAGTGACATGAAGGAAAAAGACTTAACTCGCCACCCACAGTCAAGGCCATATCCCGTGTGACCCACAGGAACAGTCCCAGTGAAGACGGGAAAATACTAACCCAAGTGAAGTAGACAAGATTTCATTAAAATAACCTGCTGGTTTTTAAGAGCTCTTTTTATATAGCATCATGGAAGAAAACTAAATTACTCTAAAAACTTCATATAGCATCATGGAAGAAAAGTAAACTATTGCCTTAAAAGAAGCAGAAACACTTGCTGAGATGGGGATCAGTTACATAGTGCACAACTTGTTTTTTCTCTCTTACACAGCAGTGTAAATGTAGGTGAATAAATACTTATGCTACAGAGAGGGCCCAAAGAAATACTTTTACTTTTTTTACTTTGAGACAATAGTCACATATTCTTGTGACAAAAAAAAAAATTATTATATTTTATTGAATGTTCTGGCAATATGGTTCCTATCTTGCAAGGTTTCACCTCCCAGTTGAAGTTTATTCCATGAGAATCTTAACTTCATGTCATTTTCTTTTTGAAGGAAATATTTAACTCCAGTTTCAGATAAGCACAAACTTCAAAACATAAACCCCAAAGGTGTGTATGTATGTATATATGTATATTTTTTTTTTTTAAAGAAAAGAGTGTGGAAAATGTTCTTTAAAACAAAGTCATGGTATTTTTATAGTGTTTTGAACAAATAGTTGCCTTGTTTATTTAAAAAATAGTATTTTGAAAAAAGTTTGGGGCTACTCATTGCTAGCTCATGAGCATTGCTCATACATACTACATGGAGGATGCCTCGTTCAGCATTTTTTTTAGCTCTGGAGACCTTTCCAGCATTTCCTGCAGAGTATTCTTTTCATTACAAACGGATGAAGAATTCTTAGGGAGTACTTCATAGTCTAGGATAGTTTATTCTCTCCCATGCAGAGTTCTCTTACCAGCAGTGAAAACAGCAGCAAAAAGATTGTCTCATTGCCTCTTGTATTAGAAAACCAAAGGTAAAAACTTAGTTTGTGTTTATGAAAATGCTGTTGAGGAAATCAAAGCCATCCTATTGGAAACTGCCTGGCAATCTAAACATGTCCATAGTTACAGTTAAAGATCCTTAAAAAAGCTGGTTTTTTAATTTAATAACTCTTATCTATATAAATACGAATATAAATGATGAAAAGTATATCATTCTGAGTTCAACAAAAGGCAAAATAATACGAGGAGGAGTGCCCTAGTACAATAGTTTTGGGTTGGTAGGTTTAAGTGAATTTATCAGTCTCAATATCCTGGTCGAGTTCTAATTCCTGGCTACCTGAGTCTCCATCCAGCAACGTGCTTCCCATATAGTTGGAAATATATTGCATAACTATATTAACAATTTAATATTTGCAAGTCACTTTTTAATCCAGATGTGTGTTTTCCTTTGTTTTGGGGGAGGTTTTTTTGGACAAATTGTATCATGTTTCCTTTTTCTCCCGTGTAAATAGGAGGACATAGAATACTGACAGCCTTAGGCGGTGCATTCAGTGGGAAGGAAAACTGAGACAGCTAGATTGGGGAAGAAATTATTTTCTAACCAAATTCTGATTCCATTATTGCAGTCTTACAGCAGACATTAGAGAGATCCTGTTGTTGTAGATATTGTGCATCCATCTAGTTACGGGGTCATCCCTGCACCTGAAAGTTTGTAACCTAGTTAGTCTTGCCCAAGGACATCCAGCAGGTCCATGGTAAAACCGATTGCTGAATTCAGATTTCCCCTTCCAGTGTCTCGTGCCGTGGGTAATGGTGCAGTTCTATTGATAGGTGTGATTTTGGAGGGAGAAGCAGCCGCATATAGCGGATCTGAATATAATTATTATGAGCAAATAATAACCTGGCCATTGCAGGAATTTTTTTTTCTTTTACTCTAAAGCAAAAATGCTACACCAGAAGGGGAAATATACACAAGTATAGGATAACTTTGACAAAAACACTTACGTAAGGTGGATTTTTGCCACTTCTGGCTTATCAAGTAAAAGCAAAGACAAAACTTTTACTTTATGGTAGGCACAGCTCCACCCGTAGCGCGTGGTGCTCTGCAGAGCCGCGTGCTGCTCAGAGCTCTGCACATGCAGATGGGTGCTGCCGTAGGCTTACTTTGTGTGCGCCGTGGAAAATGGCAAATGCAAATATAAGCTTGTGTATTGAGACAATTGTGTGTGACTTCTTTACACACTTGTACTTACTAACAAGGATCCCAATCATCATATTGTAGTAAAGCTTCAATGAGAGGAAACGGGTGAGGATCTGTCCTGGGGGTTTGTCAACCCTTGCAAAGATGCCTTCTGTTTTGTGTTGCTTTCTAATGGAATTGGATAGAGAAAAGGAATTCACATTGAGACTGTAATCTTTGTGCTCAGTAAAAGCCTTTACTCAGCTCTTTCACGGTATCATGAGACAACAGGCTTGGCAGAAGGGAGGGTAGAGGTCAGGAGGTGGTAACTTCTGCAGCAGCTGTGGAAAGGCTCAGCAGCATTCACCTGCTGATTGTACACGGGTATTTGAAAGTCTCCCATGGAGGTTACGTTATTAGTAGCGTTGGAGCGCTCAGTGCTTTGCAGGACTAGATCCTAGCTCTAAACACAAATTGGCAATGATACTGCATTGCACTTAGAAATTAATTTTTCTAAAAATTGTTCATTGAAACCTAAGACTATTATTTTAATGTTGGAAAACCACTCAAGCAATGGAGGTAAATTGTTGGTCAGTGCTTATTCTGTGCAGATGGAAACATCATGTGTATGAAAACGGGCGCTGCTATTGTGAATTCTCAGTCACTATTACAGTGAAAAGAATTGCTGGGTGTTTGTACTTTAAAGCCATGTTTGTAGTGTTTTAAGTGTGCCAGGCCTGGAAATATCATTCAGGTCTAGTGCCTTGTATTGAAAAGATCAGTAACTTGTATTAATATATTCTTGGGATTAAAGCCTTATTAATTTCCTTTTTATTATATTAGGTATAAGCAACTGAGGACAACACTTGTTGCTCTCCAAAGATGGAAAACAACATAACTACTATCTCTCGTGAAGAGCTTGAAGAACTAAGAGAAGCATTTAGTAAAATAGGTATGTTTTAAATAAGAAAATAATAAGGATGTGATTAACCTTGCAGAGCTGTGTAGGATTTGTGGAATAAATCTTTATGGATCACTTTGTTTTGATACGGCCATGTTTTCCTTCTCTGTTACTAGTGATATCCAAGAAAATAAGAATGTTTACATAAACCCCCTTATTTTCACTGAAACTGTGTGCTTTTTCACTTCTTTGAACTTCAGCAACGAAAACAGATACATTTTCTTGCTGGACAGTTGTGTTATTTGTGCCACTGCATATGCAGCGTGATAGATCTCAAAATTCAGTTTTTTGAACTCCTTATATCTAGAAAAAAAAGTTTGATTAAAGTTCAATTGTTAAATGTATTTTCATGTTAATTACTGATACTTTGGGTTTGCTTTACTTGCATACTTTGGTGAGCTAGTAATTTCTCTTTTCATTTATTGGATCAGATTTTACATTTCAAGTAAGCTGAACTTGGAGATTTTGTGATCTTGCTTTTGTAGCTAGCAGGTGTTAATAAATAACTGTACAATTTTGTATGCTTGACAGGATGTTTGCAGATTAATCTGAGAGTAAACAGTGAGAAATTATATAGCAACTAATCCTTATTTCCAGATTGCAGTACCGTTGTGAATGTTAAAGTTCACATTTGCTTTATTTCTTGTTTGCTGCAGTTCTGAGGGCTGATGTGTAACTGTGCAGCTTGGCAAAGCAAACATAGCTATTTGCAATCATTTGTAACGGAGGAACAGGGTCCCTTTAGGCAAGAAGTCTTAAATATTAGGAGTCTCCAGTTTGGTAAAGAGACTGTTGGGAAGCACTACGTTGGAGGTTTGTAAGGCCACGAGCAGTATGGAAAAGGTAAACAGGGAATTATTCAGTTTCTGTCGATATTAGTGATGCCCAGTAGAAAGTCAGAAAGCTTAAAATAGAAAGAATAACTTTTCTTCATGACAAATAATAAAACCATCAGCCCATTAACTCGATGTTGTTCAGACCAAAAAAAGGAGTAGAAATGCTAAAGGAATAAGGTACATCCATGGAAGGTAATTAATGAGTTTCATTAAACAAGCATCTTGACACAGTCTGTAGCTCAAGAAGTCTATAGCCTGCAGGAGCTGGAAAGACAGATGAAAGAAGAGAAAATTGTATACACCTATCAATCTGCTGGGAAGTGTTAGGATAGCTAGATACTCCCTGGTGTTGTTTGGGAGTTGTTGTTTGTCTTCTATTTGTTTGGTTTTCACCATCTACATTCCTTCTTTTTCTCCATTTCGTGTCTGCATGTTTTCACATTTCTGCTCCAGGAATTGTCTGTACTGCTTCTACTCACTGAGAAGCATTTTCATGCTTACTGTATTTTATGCTTTCTGTAAAATATAAAAATTAAGCATCATTTAGCTTTTTTTTTTTCAGTTTTACATTTCTAGTATCTTTATGGATAAATTGCTTGCAGCTATTTCTCTCAGTAAACTGAGAGAAAAGGCATGTATTTAACTCTCTGCTCGGCATCATGGAAACTTAGCCTCAGTGAAAGATGAACCTAGAGAAATAAAATAGCTGTAATCTGAGCGAACTCCTGAGCACATCCTCTGCCTTGTAGACCATCCCTGTTATTACGTGTGTTGTTACAGGTCTGTAAGCCAGACAGTGGATGAATTAATACCCATGCAGACATAAAGTTTGTCTGTGTAGTGATTTGTGAATTGTTGGTAGTATTGAAAATACAAAAAGGGATATTTTTTAACATATGTTTTTAGCCTTTCATCAGCAGTGAAATGTGGTTGTCTTCTGAAGCTGTACAGAAGCTACACTGTGTGCTATGGATTACAGGGGAATTACTGTATAGCAATCGATTACAGCTAGAGACGAAAGCGTATTTCTCTGCTTGCCCTTCTGTAATGTGATCTGTATTCATCCACTCTACTATTATGGGCTGATACTAGATGGTTCTGATACTAGAGACAATATGAAGAGAAGTCTTTTAACTAGCAAACAAACAA
>WHYT01017264.1:348646-366979 GCA_009806455.1 Tetrax tetrax | reverse complement strand
ATCATGAGACAACAGGCTTGGCAGAAGGGAGGGTAGAGGTCAGGAGGTGGTAACTTCTGCAGCAGCTGTGGAAAGGCTCAGCAGCATTCACCTGCTGATTGTACACGGGTATTTGAAAGTCTCCCACGGAGGTTACGTTATTAGTAGCGTTGGAGCGCTCAGTGCTTTGCAGGACTAGATCCTAGCTCTAAACACAAATTGGCAATGATACTGCATTGCACTTTGAACAATTTTTAGAAAAATTAATTTCTTTGAAACCTAAGACTATTATTTTAATGTTGGAAAACCACTCAAGCAATGGAGGTAAATTGTTGGTCAGTGCTTATTCTGTGCAGATGGAAACATCATGTGTATGAAAACGGGTGCTGCTATTGTGAATTCTCAGTCACTATTACAGTGAAAAGAATTGCTGGGTGTTTGATGTACTTTAAAGCCATGTTTGTAGTGTTTTAAGTGTGCCAGGCCTGGAAATATCATTCAAGTCTAGTGCCTTGTATTGAAAAGATCAGTAACTTGTATTAATATATTCTTGGGATTAAAGCCTTATTAATTTCCTTTTTATTATATTAGGTATAAGCAACTGAGGACAACACTTGTTGCTCTCCAAAGATGGAAAACAACATAACTACTATCTCTCGTGAAGAGCTTGAAGAACTAAGAGAAGCATTTAGTAAAATAGGTATGTTTTAAATAAGAAAATAATAAGGATGTGATTAACCTTGCAGAGCTGTGTAGGATTTGTGGAATAAATCTTTATGGATCACTTTGTTTTGATGCGGCCATGTTTTCCTTCTCTGTTACTAGTGATATCCAAGAAAATAAGAATGTTTACATAAACCTCCTTATTTTCACTGAAACTGTGTGCTTTTTCACTTCTTTGAACTTCAGCAATGAAAACAGATACATTTTCTTGCTGGACAGTTGTGTTATTCGTGCCACTGCATATGCAGTGTGATGGATCTCAAAATTCAGTTTTTTGAACTCCTTTAATCAAACATTTTTTTTCTAGATATCAGTTCAATTGTTAAATGTATTTTCATGTTAATTACTGATACTTTGGGTTTGCTTTACTTGCATACTTTGGTGAACTAGTAATTTCTCTTTTCATTTATTGGATCAGATTTTACATTTCAAGTAAGCTGAACTTGGAGATTTTGTGATCTTGCTTTTGTAGCTAGCAGGTGTTAATAAATAACTGTACAATTTTGTATGCTTGACAGGATGTTTGCAGATTAATCTGAGAGTAAACAGTGAGAAATTATATAGCAACTAATCCTTATTTCCAGATTGCAGTACCGTTGTGAATGTTAAAGTTCACATTTGCTTTATTTCTTGTTTGCTGTGGTTCTGAGGGCTGATGTGTAACTGTGCAGCTTGGCAAAGCAAACATAGCTATTTGCAATCATTTGTAACGGAGGAACAGGGTCCCTTTAGGCAAGAAGTCTTAAATATTAGGAGTCTCCAGTTTGGTAAAGAGACTGTTGGGAAGCACTACGTTGGAGGTCTGTAAGGCCATGAGCAGTATGGAAAAGGTAAACAGGGCATTATTCAGTTTCTGTCGATATTAGTGATGCCCAGTAGAAAGTCAGAAAGCTTAAAATAGAAAGAGTATCTTTTCTTCATGACAAATAATAAAACCATCAGCCCATTAACTCGATGTTGTTCAGACCAAAAAAAGGAGTAGAAATGCTAAAGGAATAAGGTACATCCATGGAAGGTAATTAATGAGTTTCATTAAACAAGCATCTTGACACAGTCTGTAGCTCAAGAAGTCTATAGCCTGCAGGAGCTGGAAAGACAGATGAAAGAAGAGAGAATTGTATACACCTATCCATCTGCTGGGAAGTGTTAGGATAGGTAGATACTCCCTGGTGTTGTTTGGGAGTTGTTGTTTGTCTTCTATTTGTTTGGTTTTCACCATCTACATTCCTTCTTTTTCTCCATTTCGTGTCTGCATGTTTTCACATTTCTGCTCCAGGAATTGTCTGTACTGCTTCTACTCACTGAGAAGCATTTTCATGCTTACTGTATTTTATGCTTTCTGTAAAATATAAAAATTAAGCATCATTTAGCTTTTTTTTTCAGTTTTACATTTTAGTATCTTTATGGATAAATTGCTTGCAGCTATTTCTCTCAGTAAACTGAGAGAAAAGGCAAGTATTTAACTCTCTGCACGGCATCATGGAAACTTAGCCTCAGTGAAAGATGAACCTAGAGAAATAAAATAGCTGTAATCTGAGCGAACTCCTGAGCACATCCTCTGCCCTGTTATTACGTGTGTTGTTACAGGTCTGTAAGCCAGACAGTGGATGAATTAATACCCATGCAGACATAAAGTTTGTCTGTGTAGTGATTTGTGAATTGTTGGTAGTATTGAAAATACAAAAAGAGATATTTTTTAACATATGTTTTTAGCCTTTCATCAGCAGTGAAATGTGGTTGTCTTCTGAAGCTGTACAGAAGCTACACTGTGTGCTATGGATTACAGGGGAATTACTGTATAGCAATCGATTACAGCTAGAGACGAAAGCGTATTTCTCTGCTTGCCCTTCTGTAATGTGATCTGTATTCATCCACTCTACTATTATGGGCTGATACTAGATGGTTCTGATACTAGAGACAATATGAAGAGAAGTCTTTTAACTAGCAAACAAACAAAAACAAAAGTGGGAGCACCTTGTCCAGTCAGAAGAGTGACCACATCGTCTTGCTTCTGTTCCAGACTCGTGTTACTCATGACATTCTCTTACGATTCATCTAAGATAAGTAACTTCTGTAGAACTGGGAAAATACTAGTAATGTATATTTTTGAAGAGCTTTAATGTGATCATGAAAGAGGCTGAAAATTGTTGTAAAACATGGAAAATAGCATTAAATATATAAAATTCTGGGCATCCTATCCAGTGCTAGTTATGCTGGATCTGATTTCTTGTATTTGATTTAACTTAATCTATACTATGTATGGACTATAGCTTTTAAAAGTACTTCTCTCTATTGCATAGACATTGCACTACAGCTTCAGATAAGGCTACTTTAATGGACATTCTCAAATTCTGCTTGTATAGCTATGTGTATCTATATCATATGGGAATATACATAGATAAAAAAATAGGAACAGTTAATGTATTTGATTCACTTACGCATTACATTGGATAAAAACCTATTATACATTTGTAAAAGGATGCTTTATCTTACTAAGACAGCTTTCTCCACGTGAGGTGGCCTAAGGAAGTACAAAGGGTATTTTAATGATTTCTTCTGTGCTGCTGTGTTATTCATGATGAGTAACATAAGCTAGGCTGAATTTTTCTTTATTTTTATGATAGCCATTAATTTCTTTCCACAATTGTGGAGTTATACCATACTTCTTGTTGATAAAAGCATTCTGATACTTTGCTGTACGTGGACATTCCTGAAATCTGGTCTTGGGAGCCAAGTGTATGTGAAGGTGGCAGTAGAAATTGCTCCCAGCAGAGCTAGTTAATAAATTAAGGAAGGTCACCTTTAATAAATAGATATAGATCATCCTGGATTTATGTGTCACAGGTAAGCCTAACAATATCAAAAGTTTTGAAGAACAGAAAATGTCTATCAGATACTGGGATAAGAAACAAAATGCAGAGTCAGGTACAGTTCTTGTGGTTTAACTCCAGCCACCAACAAAGCACCACACAGCTGCTCACTCATTCTTCCTCTACCTCCCCAGTGGGATGGGAGAGAGAATCAGAAGAGTAAAAGTGAGAAGACTTGGAGGTTGAGATAAAGACAGTTTAGTAGGTAAAGCAAAACCCGCACACACCTGCAAAGCAAAACAAGCAATTAACTCACTATTTCCCCTCATCAGGCAGGTGTTCAGCCATCTGCAGGAAAGCAGGGCTCCATCATGCGTAATAGTTACTTGGGAAGATAAAACACCATCACTCTGAATGTCCCCCCACCTTCCTTCTTCTTCGTCCAGCTTTATATGCCAAGCATGACAGCATATGGTGTGGGATATCCCTTTGGTCAGTTGGGGTCAGCTGTCCCAGCTCTGTCTCTTCCCAAGTTCTCATGCACCCCCAGCCTCCTAGCTGGCAGGGTGGTGTGAGAAGCAGAAAAGGCTTTGGCTTTCTGTAAGCACTGCTCAGCAAAAACTAAAACATCCCTATATTATCAACACTGTTTCCAGCACAAATCCAAAAAGTAGCCCCATACCAGCTACTGTGAAGAAAATTAACCAGCCAAAAAAAAAAAAATTTCCAGCCAAACCCAGCACATTGTGTGAGTAGTTTTTCATGTGTAAGTGTGCTCTTATAATTACAACTTGCATTAGATTTGAGTTTTCTGATTGCAAATGGTATAATATTGAGAATAAAAATATAATAATTGAACTCCCTTTCACCTGAAGGCTTGATAGAGAATTTTGTTGGGAGTCTTAAAGCTTTAACTTTGCTAGTTACGAGTTTACCATCTTGTTATAGCTGTACTTTAGGATTATAAGATAGTTCCTGAGAAAATACATAACAATGTGGCACAGATCCTAGCCAGTTGTGCCTCAGGTCCACAAGTATTCCTCATGCTTACTTATCTATGTCCAAAGGAGAAATACTCATCTCCTAGAACTGTATTTCTCGTGCTTTATTTATTCTCAACAGTTACTGTACTTGGTTCTTCACATAGATATAAAACCAACTTATGCTTTCATTTTACAGATATTGACAACAGCGGGTATGTCAGTGATTATGAACTTCAAGACCTCTTTAAAGAAGCGAGCCTGCCCCTGCCTGGTTACAAAGTCCGGGAGATTGTAGAAAAAATCATTGCAGTGACAGACAGCAACAAGGACGGGAGAATCAACTTCGAAGAATTTGTCTCAGTAAGACATTCCCTTTGGATGTTTCTACTGTCTGGTATCTGTTGAGAACTAGGGTAGGAAACTGTATTAGTGTTACAACTAAGTAGTGTTTTGATAGAAGTAACTAATATTTTGAGAATTGGAAGGTTTTCTGTGGCAATTTACAATATCCTATATAATTATTTTCCAGTCTTTATATTTCACGCTCCCATTTAATTTAGTAGATAGCATTTGAGCAGCGTGTGGGAGCACTGTAGTTTGAATCAGTCCTACTTTCTATTTCCTCAAAGATGAGGGAATAGACCACATATTTTAGGAACTGTTGGGTCAGCCCCTACCCTGAGAAAAGAATGGATAATTAGATACCAACCTCTGAACTTGTGGTGATTAAGTAGTGCTTGTGCTACTTAATCTCTGCACTGAAGTCTATTTTTTACTGGGAGCGAGGTACAGTCTTTCAGTGAACAAATTTGAAAGACTGAGACTTCTTTTTAATGTGGATCATTGTCTAGTGTGCCTTTTTTAAGAGGGGGGAAAAAAAATCAGGTTGTTGGTTTGTGTGTTTGGGGATGATTAGTTTTTGCTTTGAATTTAGAGCACTGCTGCTAATTGCAGCAGGTTGCTTGTCGAGCTAGTTATTGATCTTTCTTTCCGAGATTCTGATTTGCAATGGTTCATAGGTGAGATGCAAATATTTGCATCCAGCTCTTGAACTGTATCTGTTACTTAGTCTTCATTGTCAGTTTTGAGACCTCTACAGTATTTGGGCAAATTTGGGACCTGTCAGTATATCCAATGTGGTTTACATTGTAGGCAAGTGGAAAATGGTATCAGCTTTTAGGGCATGTGTAACTGTCATGTAGTAACCTTTCACTGTAAAGCATATGATGAAGTAAGAGGAAGAAATATGCTATAGTCATTGAAAATGTGTGTATCTTTAGTTGTTTTCTTCAGTTTACCAAAATATCTGTGGAAAAATTGTGTGGGTTGTTGAATATCTACTTTTTTAGATGGCATGGCTTAATAAGGGTAGCACTCAAGGTACTCACTGAGAAATAATATATCAGGTATGCAGTATTCAAGTTTAATGAAGAGATTTAAACTAGTTATACCCATACAATTATTTTTTTTTTTAGAACAGAAGTCAATGGAAATACCAGAAAAAGGCAGTCAGGTTAATTACTGACTCTGGAGTATTTGCATGAGTTAACACTGAGTTATTTGAAGGTACGATTAATCACAGAATGCTCTCTATTTTGTTTATTTATTTATTTTTAATTCCAGATATTTCAGGAATTGAAGAGTAAAGATGTTAGCAAGTCTTTCCGCAAAACAATAAATAAAAAGCAAGGTATTACAGCAATTGGAGGAACATCAGCAATATCTAGTGAGGGGACACAGCACTCTTATTCAGGTAAGAAATAATTAAACATGAGCAAATTTTGTATAGAGTAAGACTTTAAATTTGCACTACAGAAAAAAGGAAAGGAAAAAAGCTGGAAAATATTGCTATTGAAAGGAAATGAACACAGAGAAAGCGTGTGGAGATGGACAAGATAAGTGTGGGTGGTGGTTTGCTAAAATGTGGACTGTTCAGTTGTTGCTGGTTTAATGCTGCATTCAGAGGTAAGAGGTCATTTTTGCGTGAGCAAAAAGTGGAAACAAGCACTGACAGCATGTGGCGGAGGGGGAATAAATGGCCCCTTTGGTGTACTTCTAGTAATGCTAGTCATGTTTTTGCCCTCGTTACATGCTAATATGCTGTTATTCCTATATTTGGATGAAAATGAATTCCCATGTTCCTTCCCACAGTGTTAACTAAAATGGAAAAAAAAAAACAAACAAAAAAAACCAAAAAAAACCCCAAAACTACCAAACTCGCGTATCCTTTCTGGATAGGAAGGCCACCTCAGCTGTCTCTGCTGTTACAGAATTGTTCCCTCCCGTATGATTTTCGTATAGCCTATCTTATACTTGAGAAGTTGCTTTTAATATTTGATCTGTTTCTTTCTACCTCCACCTGCTGCATGTCATTTAAGTTGGTAATTGTGCCTAATTGCATTGCAGCTCCCGGTTAACCACCTTCCGGGATCATATTGCAATAAGCAGTACTGTAGCTTTTGCAGTACAGTAGCTTTTTTAATTGACTCGAGTCTGGAATTTGCTGTGGTTCCAAAAGTGTGTTAAGATTCTCTATATGAGGAAGATTGACTTCAGTTAGCTAAAGGTGTGATACCCTCTGTCTAAGTATTATCCTTATAGCACCAGCTGCACTTGGTATATCTCCAAACCAGGGGATATATTCCATCTCAAAGGATGAAGCTAATTGTTTAGACTGCCTTTCATTTTTGGTGGACAGAAACTGACCCTGCTAGAGTGGAATTCATCTGACCTGGCCTCTTCAGCCATCTAGTTTATGATGAGGTGAAGCATGCACTAGAATGTCACGTTTCTTCCCACTGACAATTGAAGAAGTGTAATGAGTCAGGTGCACATACCTGTCTTGTGTACTTCTTGAGATAAGTGAGATGAATACCACCTGTACTGTCTGGGAATTTGGATACTGATACTTGACTGACTGTTGTCACAATAAGCATTTTTAGATACATGTAATAAATTTTGCACTAAATATGAAAGATAATTTAAAACGGAAGTAATAGACTCTTTAAGTTTCTCAAAGCTAAATACAGCACAGCAATTCAGATGATAGTCTCAAAATGCTGCCAGCCTCTGAAGTCCTAGTAGAAGACAGCAAAATGCTGCATTTTAAACCAACAATGTATAGATTGCATATTTCAGGTCACAAATCTCCCTCTTTTTGTTGTAACTGCTGAGAAACTGAATTCAAAGTCAGTCATGATGACCCATTATGTAGCTATGATTTTTGTGTTGTCCTTCAGAAAGTCACCAGACGTTTAACGGGTGCTGTAGGGGAAAGATCAATCTGTACTTGCCATTTTTTGCATGCTTTCTCACTGGTCTGATTCTTTTCATAACTGACCACTGTGAAACTAAGGGTTTTGTTGCAGATTAACCTCTTTGACTCAAATCTGATGTTTAGTAGTATGTGTTCATGGAAATAATTATTTTAATGCTGTTTTTCTTTTCAGAGGAAGAAAAAGTTGCTTTTGTTAATTGGATAAATAAAGCTCTACAAGATGACCCAGACTGTAAGCACCTCCTACCTATGAACCCATCAGATGCCAGTCTTTTTAAATCCCTTGCAGATGGCATCCTTCTTTGGTGAGTTCAGGGCTGTGAGAAAGAAAATAAATTTATCTCAGAGGTTAAATGCGGAATGACAGTGAAATGAATTGTGAAACTTCTGATAGGCTTTAACATCAGGACTCTGCTCTTAAGTATTTCAGCCAGTGTGTAGGATGGGGAAAATCTGTTTGCCCATAGAAATGTTATTTTTAGCAGGTTTTTTATGCGATACTGTGCATATATTATAGAAGTGGATTTCCACTTCAGTTCCATAATTATACATGTCAGATATGTACAGGCTGTTTACAAGGAGGTAATTACATAGTTCATATATTCATTAGCTGAAATAATTACAGACCTTTGCTATTTCAAATGTTTTTAAAATTTACTAAATGTAGTTAGTAAAACATAGGATGAGAGGAACAGAAATCGGAATTAAATCCATGGCAAAACAGACAGCATGCAGAAGGTCTCTTAGCTTTAGTTTTCTGTAACTTTCTAGTTATTTGAAGTAGACTATTAGTACTTATTTATACACCATGGTTAACAAGGGATTAGCTTATTAGTATTGATGTGAATTAGTCTTGGAGATCTCTGTAGATGCAAGATACTATAGAAATGCAGTGCAGAAATATATTGCTTATATTAGAGATTTTTCACTAGAAACTGTCTTCAGTTTGCAGTTTTGATCTTCTCAAGAAAATTTTTTGACAGCTCAGATGTGCTCTGTTACTTAGGTATAAAACTCAGTTGCTCAAGTTTCTTATAATTACATATTATATTGAGGTTTCTGGATGAATGTGAAATTATTTAACAGGGAGAGGGGATTTATAAGATTAGGGTTTTTTTTTTGTCTTCTCAGAAATATTTAGAGCTAGTTTAAAGTGTTAGTTTATAAACAAATATTGTATTTTCTGAGAAATTAAAGTTTAAATCATCTGACTTTTCTTCACTAGCAAAATGATCAACTTTTCACAACCAGATACAATTGATGAAAGGGCTATTAATAAGAAGAAACTCACTCCTTTCACTATTTCTGTAAGTACTGCACGGATAAGGACTTGCCACAAATGAAAAAGTAAAATATTTTTCTACCGCTTTGTTTTAATAACAGCTGTCCTTGTGGAGGAAAAAAAAAAAAGTCCTACTTATTAAAAAATGTCAAAGGATGAAATTGTATTTTTCTAATAATTTCTAATAGATTTTCTAATATTTTCTAATTCTGCTGAATTCTCCTATTGCTTAGATGATGCACAGGAAAACTTGGATTTTTTCATTCTTTCCCTAGTTCTTTCCCTATTCACTGTTCTCATTTTACTTTAAGTATCTGAAGAAAGTAATTTTGGACTTCTGAGTGGATGGGCAGGCTGTGTTTTAGCAATGCAGAAAGTATCTGCATGGATGTATACTGTAGGGTGGGATGATGCATTTTCAACATCGGAGGGTGGCTTGGACAGAACATGAGAAGCTCTATTTTTAGTTGTGCATGAAATAATGAAAATATTTGAGAGAAACAGTTTTTAAGACCTTAGTTTGGGAATAAGAAAACAGGTCTGAAAGAGGGAAGTAGATTCCATAAGTTACCAGACTAATGAGAAGGAAAAAAAAACAAAACCAAAAACAAACAAACCTCAGTCAACTGGCAGACTTTTCATTTCAGGCTGTGACGTTAAAATATGAAAAGCGAAAACATACCACGTTCTAAATCCTCCAAATGGGTTTTGTAATCTCTACTTATTTCAAGATGTGTTAGCAGAGATGATAATCCATGGGTTCATGTTGTCTCTATACACAATTAAAATATGACACAAGAAAATAGAGTGTAATATTTGAGAGCTGCCAGGTATTTTTTCTTGTAATGTTTCATCTGTGGCAATCACTAGCTTTACTTTCAGTGTCAGGACATAGAATTGCCATGATTTTCTTATGCTGTCTGTTCAATTACAGTTTAACAGTTGCTTGAATAAATGTGTCAGCCTGGATAACATCCAAGATGAGATGACAGTGATGTCAATAGCATCCTGCACAGAGCAGAATTCCATATCAGCATCTCTTTCCACAGGATCAAGCCCTTGATATTTTGAGCAATATCGTTTAATTTGTGCATGTGGTACTTATGAGTTACAAAAAAAATATTTTTATTAGCGTATTCCTCAGCAATCCAAGCTGTAGGAGGTGGTCTATGATTTTTTTGGCGAGTCCATATGTCAATAGTGTCCACTGTCAATAATGTTTTCCATTAGATTTTGGTTAGATACATGATGGTTCACAAAAAAAAAATCTCCAGAGTGCAGTTTTCCACTGGTAACCATTGAAATAATGAATTATTTCTTCTCAAACGTAAACCTTTAATATGAACAAATTTCCTAATAATTACAGCCTCATAAATTTTTAAACAATGATATTCCAAATAGGAAAACCTAAACCTGGCTCTGAACTCAGCATCTGCTATTGGCTGCACGGTTGTCAATATTGGATCACAAGATCTGCAAGAAGGAAAACCACACTTGGTATTAGGACTCTTGTGGCAGATCATTAAAGTTGGTCTTTTTGCTGATATTGAGCTCTCCAGAAATGAAGGTAAGAGTAATGCCAGGTATAGCAATGTGTGCAATTTAGAATTAACTGAGACCACAATAGCAATGATTTCAGCTTTCTTTCAAACTTGCTTTTAGCTCTTATCGCCTTGCTAAATGAAGGGGAAGAACTAGATCAGTTAATGAAGCTTTCCCCAGAAGAGCTCTTGCTACGCTGGGTGAACTATCATCTGACCAATGCAGGGTGGCAGAAAATCAGTAACTTCAGCCAAGACATTAAGGTATGTAGTTAGAACTCTGCTAATTGAACATAATGGTATTTAAACACACTGTGCATAAAAACAAATGAGAGAGATCAGAAGTATTTTGAAAACTAGTAGTCATCTCCTTTTTGTAGCTATAGGTTCGTCCTGCATTTTTCAACACTGAGAGCGTTATTTTGGGGTCTCATATCCTATACAGTTGCTCATATCATGTGTTAGCACAGCACAGAGCAAAGAGAACATTTCTGACAAGCTTACGTTCAGGGAAGTTCTAATGTTCTCAGATTGTTATTAGAGTTACCTAGGACCATTTGCACTGCCTCTAGTTACCTTTTTCCTATGCATCCTTCCTTGCTCTTGGGTCTGCAGAAACCCATCTGTTCTTTCTTTTGTTGTTTTGAGGAAGAAGTATGTGACTTTAAATCTCCTCCCAGTGCGAATTTGCTAATGGTAATTGCCCTTCGTAACCAGCAGTCTATGGAAGAGTAGGAAAGAACAGTTATTCAGAGGACTGTCTGGAGTAGCTACTGATTCTTAACCCAAGGAGAGAGCAGCCCCCCTCAATCCCTGTGTTTTGCTAGTGTGCCAATTTACTGACACCGCGGGACGGAAAGGCGTGCTGGTTCCCTGGGGCAGATGGCGGATCTGCATAATTCTCTCTTCTTCAGTCATTCTGCATAAGGTATGCAGAGTACTGTAGTAAGTCCAGTTGAAGAGAGAAAAACTCAACCATTTAAAACTAAAAGCAAAGGAGGAAGATTCCCTAAGGTGATAAGACCTCTTCTTATTGAAGAGAACCATGTCATTAATTGCTAGTTTTATATTTTCAAATGCTACCAAGAAGGCTATTATTAAAACCAATACTTAATTAGTGTTTTATATGAAAACTGCCACTATGATAAAAATATTACATGCTATTTAAGACAAGTATTAAATACTTCTAAAATGAGAACATTTTTCTGTTAGTTTCTTAGTGGGGGAAAAAAAAAACAAGCATACTGAAAAGTACCTCAAATAAATAGAATTTATTTTGTGACTATAGATTCATCCTAAAAGAGCCACTTTGCTTTCAATTTTTAATTCTAATTACCTCGTTGATTAAGGAAGAGAAACTTTTACAAAACAGTCTCTTTGAAAAGGATAGTGAAAGAATAAAATACCAACACTGAAAATAAGATCCATATATTTTTTTTGTGGGCACCCTATATAAATTTGCCTTAACTATCTTAATTATAGCTGTCTAGTCCATATCCAGCAGAATAAATTTAACTAACATTGTCCAGGATAATTAGGAGACGTTCCTTTTCTGTCATCTGTCTAAAGTTCTGTGTGAAATACCATAGTAAAATGGCTGTATGACTTCATCAATATGCACTGAAATTAGGGTGCCGTACTTCTGACTCCTATGGCTTTTGAATTGGACCATAAGAGTAGTAAATGGCTAAGAAGGGCTACATACTTGCTCTTTTTTTTAAATATTACACTATTTGTTTTAGGATTCAAGAGCATACTACCATCTGTTAAATCAGATTGCACCCAAAGGAGATGACCTTGATGAATTGTCCATTAAAATTGACTTTTCAGGATTTCATGTAAGTATCCTGAAACATAAACATAGACTGGAATTGTCTGAGACCTCTGTGTGTGTATCCAACATCCTGGTTTCAAGGTTGTCCCAGAATCCCCTTTTCTCATTTCCCTATAAATAGTAACTTCTAGTGTTGTGAAGATTAGAGGTAAAAAGTATATGCTACACAGTTTTGAAAACTGATTTATTTTGTGTAGCTTAATGAGGATGAAACATATAGGCTACCAACTTAAGATAATTCCAAGGCAAAAATACTAAAAGGAAAGCAAGGTAGTGGATTAGCACATTCTGAAGCATTTAAGCTCTTCTTGAGTGTTTTGGGCATGATCTGTAACTGCTGTGCCCGAGAATATCAGTTTAAAGCAGTGATGGTGAACCTATCACACATGTAACAGAATACGCAGTGTGGGAATCAACAGCATGGAAATGGAAACATAACCACTGCAGCTCTGTCTGCTGCTGCTCTTGCTGTGGTTCATCAGGAACGCTGTGCAGACAGCCACAGAAGCAAATGACTGAAAGAAAGTGGAAGGGAGATGGCAAGAGTGGAATTGTTATGGGTTGTAAGAGCTAGCTCAGACATGGAGGGAATGAGGGAGAGACTGGCATGGGTCATTTAAAGATTCGCCAGACTGAAGATGCAGTAAAGAACAGAAACATGCTAGTATTCATTACAAATTAATTTATTTTTTTTTTCTTTCAGGATAAAAATGACTTGAGGAGGGCTGAATACATGCTCCAACAGGCAGATAAATTGGGATGCAGACAGTTTGTAACTCCAGCTGATGTGGTTGCAGGCAACCCTAAACTCAATTTGGCTTTTGTTGCAAACCTTTTTAACACATATCCAGCCCTACACAAGCCTGACAATTCATCTTATGATCTCAATTTATTAGAAGGTACTCAACTTGCTAAGCTCACAGCAGATGAAAATATTAGTGATTTCTATTTAAGTAATCCTTGTAGGCTGTGATATAGGATATAGGATCCCTGTGTGAAGGTGCCTGCCTGTGTTAACACCAGCATATAGAGCTTTCTCACTCGCTGGCGATATAAGCCTGTAGTAGAAGTCTCTGTTACTGTGAATATTGTTCACTTGTGTTAGCCTGACCAAAGGCTATTCCTGAATAATCTTCTATAGTTCATGTGCAGGAGCAAAAACTGTCCTCCTATTCCCTTTCCAGTTTCCTGTGCTTCTTTCCATGCTGTCTGTATCTTTGCTGATGCACAAATTGTAGCTTTCCCTAATTTGCAGTGCTACACTATGCAACTCTAATAATCTTTTAAGGTACTGTTCTCATATTGTGTTTATATTTTATTTGGGTGTATATATATATGTGTGTGTGTGTATGTATATTAGTTTGTTGCCTTTTAAAACAGGAAATGTTTAAAAAAACCAAACCTAATGTATCAGCAACCTATATTAATCTATTGCATCAGCAACCTATATAGTATATCAGCAAGTTTGGGCTTTAACTGTAGACTTTAACAGTTCAGATCGCTAATCCTAGAGATAAAGGGGTAATTGGTAGCAATCTTTGGCTGTTACCGTTTCCATGGACCAGCTAATCTAGGATAATGAAACGGCTCCTGCTAGTGTATTTCAGTTGTTCACTGATCTCAAAGGAATGGTGAGAATCAGGGGTGCTGCACTCGGGAGAATCATCAGCAATGTTCACACATTCCTCTACACTGCCTACTCCTGCCTTCCTCTTACTGTTCCTATCAGGTTTCCTTTCCATCTAGGTGAGTCCATCTTCCTTTGCTCCTCTTTTCTTCATAATTTGTCTGCTCTGCTGCATCCCTGTGTCACAAATCTTATATCCCTTAGAATGCTCCTGTTTCAGGCTTCTTGCTCCTCTAGTTTCAGCTGGGTGCCAGCTGTGGTAGAGGTATCAAAGTATGGGAGGTAGTCTTCCCTTTTCAGCTGTGATATCCCTAGTCTCTGCAGTCCCTGCTATCCAGGACAAATTATTGAAGGCAAGGCCTGCTCTTGAGCTCTCTGCTGCAGGTTTGTTGGAAAGTACGCTCTTGGAAATCTATACAGGAGCTGTGTGGAGGCAGACTATGTTCAGTTCAGCTTCTCTCTTCTGAACATAAAGTTGCAAGTGTGATTGGAAATACTGAAAACTTGGTCCAGTTTAGAAGGGTTTTCATTGGCATGGCAAAAAACAACTGAAATACTTTCTAAACTTTCCTAAAATATTTAGACGAGGTCAAAGTCTCAGGTAAAACTCTTTGTAAAAAGTTACAATCAATTGAATGCTAGATTACCGTTTTGTAATTATAAATACTGGCCAAATTTAACTTACTCTTTATAGTATATGTTTTAGAGATGAATAATCATGCCAATGTTATCTGTTCAAAGGCAAGTAGATGATTCTCCTTTTCCCCTCAAATAATAACTCCATGCAGATCTAAATCATCAAAATAGGTCTTTCAGCTAAAAGACAATGTTGTTAATGTGTTTTTCTGTTAATTTGTTTTATTTTTTTCCTTAAAATCCTGTGGTTTTACTGATGTTTTCTCAGGTAGTGATATAAAATATAAGACGTTCATTTCTTCATGGTTTCATTATAGATTGTCTGTTGAAATCTGACTCATAATTTATAATGCTTTCCTATTTTGCTTCATGAAATGCAGATTTGACCCCTCCTAATGTAGGTACTGTATTTAGTACTTTTCTGTACTCTGTAAAAGTGTTTATTCTGCAATTTTTCTTTTTCCTTTATTTTTCCCTCTAGTGTTTTAGTAATCTCTGTCCTTTCCTTATTGATTTTTTTGCATTGTTCTTGTATTTTTCTATTGCTTTAATATGCCGTCATTAGTAAAAAGAGAAGAAAAAAAACCCCACAGGTTTAACATGACACATATAAAACGGGGGCAGGACTTGCTGTAAGTCAAATACAATATAGTTCTTTCTGTGGGTTTAACCAGTAGGGGACTTCCATGAATCAAGATTTAAAGCTCTAGGCATGTATGGGTGAGTAAAGCTTTCTGAAAGTCTTCACTTTCCTGTGTTTAGATTCCATCTTTTCAGTGACCGTTCCACCCAGAGAGTATGATGTGGCTGTTCTTTCTTGTATGACAATGAGCACTGTGCATAAATTGACATGTGCTCTGACAATGCTTAACAACTCTGGTGATGTGTGCTTATGTACGGAGAGAATATCCCTCTGGTACACTGATACAGCAAAATGAACATTTGATGTTACGTGGGGATGGTGAAGGGGAGTCCTGGCCTCAGTCAACGCGCAACCTTTAACTGGGGGTTGCTGTTGCTCTGAAAAACATCTCACTTGTGGGGCAGGCAGCAGAGTTTGGAGGCCAAGTCACACAGAAAGCTGAGTTCTTGGAGCGAGGAAGAGGAGGGACTTCTGTCCACCCACATTCCCTCCAGTGTCGGCATCCTCCACTGGTGTTGCTTAGTCCACTGGCAGCCTTCAAGGCTGTTAATGTGAGAGGGTTCACTACTCCCACTCAGGCCAGCTGAATTTAGGGAGCAGATTGCATCTTGAGCTCTGTCTTTCGGAGAGAATCGTAGGTATTTGGAGCCCTTTGGATTCCTGACCCCATTCCTATGGCTACTCCATGCTCAGTTCCATGGTATAATAATCTCAAAGAAAGAGATGGCAATAAATATAAAGGATACTACCAAATTTGCTCCTCTCTCTTTTGTGTAGCTCTACCCCCTTTCTGCAGTTTTCCAATGATTTTGGCTATCTGCTGCACCACTCAGCAGAAGATATGCTCCTGATAGGATCACAAGGTATATTTTGAATAAACAAAATGGAGAAAAAAAATTGGTCATTTCTCAGCCATCTGGAAAGCTTAGGAACGCTTATGTGTTGCATGATAAAGGGATTTGTTTAGAGTGGCATATTAAATACAGCGTGCTGCGTTTAGTTCATGGATTCCCACTATCCAAAAGGGTGCTGCCCAACTTGCATGCTCTTGCTCCTGCTTGGCTACTTCGGGTTCTTTTGACAGTGTTAAGCATGCATTTAAGAATTCTCAATCTGAGTGCAGTTGCTGAGTATCTGTTTTTGTAGCTATGCTTTTTTTAAGTAAGAGTTCATTAAATAATCTTATTGCTGTCTTTGCAATGGGCAAGTGTTCCTGAAAGCACTTTGCAGTCAGTATTTTCGATATTGCAAACCAATTCAAAGCTCAATAAGCCCAAAAACTTCAAAAAAGAAAAAAATAAAGACTTGATTCAGAATACTATAACCTCTTAAGTTACTCTTTATAAACTTAAGTTATATATCATGCTTGTATTTTGATTATGTGTTTTTATAAAAAACCACTGATTTTTTTTTTTAATAACTTTGTTATAAAATGTAATTCTTTGTTATCTTTTAAATTTTGTTGTGGGGAGAAATATGTGAAACAAAGCTGGCTGCCTGAAGACCTTGCAGAATAGTTTGTTTGTTTGTTTCAGTATGTATTCATCAGTGACTCTTTGGTAATTTTTATGAGTAAATCCTTTAAACAAATACTAGTTTGAATTGCATGTTAAAGACCTCATAATTTAGAAAGAAAATACAGCAGTAGGATGAATGTAATCTATTTCATAATAATTGAAAAGAAGAGTAACTGGTAAGCTAGCTGAAATTTTTTAAATAAAATATTTTCTATTGAAAAATGGCAATTTCAGCTGAAATTTCTGAATTTAAATTTTTGATAAATATATTTTGAAGTCCAGAGCTTTTTGTATAAAAGGGAAAGAGACCTAGGTTAAAATTGCAACTTCTGTCTAAAAATTGATGTTACAGCACAGGTCTATTTTTGTAGAAAAATATTATCACAGAGGTTTTCTTTCTATTGTAATGACAATTACATGTATATACAGTAGCTTCATTTTGCAAAAAACCCATTAATTGTTCTCTAGTCAACATAGAACTGTAGTACTAAATGAGACAGTTCTCATGCTAGGTAAATCTCATTAGATAAACTCAGCACCATTATCCTCTAAGAAACAAACAGGAAAAAAAAGCAAAGAAAAATCTTACTCAGATTTTTACATATTTCAGTCCTGAGAAATCTGTTCTTTCATTGTTTGGAGAGGTTTCTCCTTCTCGGTGTCCTTTGTGTTTTCTTAACTGTGGATTGTGAGCCCAGGGGGACAAAGCGATGAGGTTATTCCAGCTCACATGTTCAAGCTAAATATTTTCTTAAATGCTCCTCTTTGATTTAAGAGAAAACAGCTTATGCAGCACTGATTCACATGCAACTGGTCACAGATTCATTAATTTTCTACATACAACATAACCTAAATTTTAACAATGTATTACTGCAAACTCTGATTTTATAGAGAAAGAGCATTAGTTCAGGAACTCGTGATTACAAGGGATAAAAAAAAAAAGAAATCGAAGTCAGGAGAGTGAAGGATAGGGTTTTTTCCTACTGAATTTTCTGCATTTCTCATACAGAGTTCCTAGTTAAAACGGCCAGAATAACTAGCCCTCTTGGCAGTATAAACAGCGTCACAAGTTTAACCAATACAATACTGCCTTGCTGAGTCTCCAGTGTGAAAAACTAAAAAAGTGAGGTCTGTTGCTTTGGACCATCACAATTTACTACTGGGAACTTCTGTGTGGAGAAAAGTGGAACTGTTCTGGAGCTTGATGCAATTGTAATAAGTGTGTTAGTACTAACTTTTAGTAAAAATATGCCTTTTCAAACCTATTTAAAGATAATATTGAATGCAATTTCCACTCATCTTGGTTTTATGAAATTATTATTAATCACCATTATTTTCTCCATTATATATTAATTATCTACAATTTAACCAACAAACTGTTTATTTCTGTATTTTATGAACTTGTATTTTCACAGAAAAATGTAGTCTGGTAGTACTTCCTCCAGTGCCTCTGGCCTTTTTTTTTTTTTTTTTTTTTTTTT
>WHYT01017264.1:287005-329643 GCA_009806455.1 Tetrax tetrax | reverse complement strand
GCCCGGCCCTGCCCGGCCCGGCCCTGCCCGGCCCGGCCCGCCCGCGGGGGCTGACAGCGCCGGGGATCGCCGCCCCGCTCCCTGCGGGGTGGCAGCGGCCGCCGGGGGCCGCGCTGCGCCGCGCCACCGCCCCGCCCGTGCTCTGATGGGCCTGGCGGAGCCGGCGCCATGGCCGCCTTGTACCAGAGCGCGGACCCGTCCGCCTCGGCCTCGCCGAACAAGCTGCTGGCCCTGAAGGACGTGCGGCAGGTGAAGGAGGAGACCACCCTCGACGAGAAGCTCTTCCTCCTGGCCTGCGACAAAGGTACCGGCCCCGTCGCCCGGCCCGGCCCGGCCCGGCCTGCCGCGCCCCCTCGGGGCCCGCTGCGAGGGCCCGGGCCCGCCTGTTCCCGGCGGCAGCGCCCCGGCCCCGGCGGCCTGGGCGGAGGGCGGGGGGTAAATCCCGCCGGTGCCAGCTCCTTGCCGTGCCCCGCTGCGCGGCTGCCCGGCCTCGCCCCAGCGCCCGGCTCGGGGGCGGCCCGCGGCCCCGCTGCCCCCCGCTAACCCCAGTACCGGCGGGCGGGGGAACGGGGGCATTAGGCCGGTGGCCCCTCTGTTTGTGTCAGAGGAGGTTGTAAGATACCTTCTGCATTCGCTGGTAAAGAGTCTGTGAGCGTAGAGTTGCCCAGAGAGGCGGTGGATGCCCCATCCCTGGAAACATTCCAGGCCAGGTTGGACGGGGCTCTGAGCAACCTGATCTGGTCGGAGATGTCCCTGCTCCTTGCAGGGGGGTTGGACTGGATGGGCTGTAAAGGTCCCTTCTGACCCAAACCATTCCGTGAGTCTCTGTATAGCTGTTGAAAAATTGGAGGCTTATCTAGACATGGCCAGAATGAGTGAGACTCGTTGGCTGTGATTTGCACCCATGATGGTGGGTGCGAAGATATTTTGGTTTCATAAATATGCTATTTACTTTAAACATCTATTTAGTTAACCTTGAGTAGAAACACGGTCTTAAATCAAACTGCTCGTAACGTTTCTAAGACATAGAACTCAGAGATAGCCTTTTATTCGTATGCTGAATGGTTATGTGTATTTTAGGACATAAGCATGGTTGTAGAAGCTGCTGTGTTTACATGCAGAGCTGTCTGTGGGCCCTGTGTTTAGGTTAGTTCACAACCGTAGGAGTATTTCTGCGGTGACGTTAGCCAGCGGGCTTAGGAAGTTTGTTCTGGTGCTCTCTATGGCAGGATGCCTCACTGTTAGACAGCCAGGCTGCCTGCAGCCATGCTGCTGGTGTCATCTATCCTGAGTATCAGACTGAGCCACAGCTTTCTCCCTAAGTATAAACAGAGGCTCAGGGAGCTAAAAGAATGTACAACAAAAAATGAAAAAAAAAAAAAAGTCTATATAACAGCTAATTTAGTGCTCTTGCAGACTCTATGTGTTCTACTGTATGTGGAAATATTCTTCACATACTTCTGCATGTATTCTACACTAAGATCTTTGTCATGATGGTCTATGTTGCAAAATAATTTGTTACCTAGAGACAAAAACATTTCAAAGCTTTTATCTTTTATCTTATGATATGGAGAAGACTAATGTAGCTTTTGCTGAAGGAACATGCAAACCTATGGCAACATTGTAGAGATGGCTTCTCTGAGCCAATGGCTCTTTTGAACCAACAAGCCTTCTCTGATGAAGTTGAACTTGTTTCCTGTGTCTCAGAGGTTATCTATGAGCTATTGCTCCAGGTTGGAAAATACCCATGCTTTTGTGTGTGTGTTTATTTTTAAGACTGGAACTAAAGGGGTGGATTAAAGTATATGTCAGTGCTTTCTTGAAAGAGACCACCTGAAATATCTTTAGTTTCCTCCCTGATGAGACAATGCTTACCTACCTTGAGTTCTTAATTGTCTGACATATTCAGTGTCTGTTGTCAGCTGTAGAATGTTGTCTTGTTTGATGGTAGCTGCTACTTACAATGTTCACATGCTTTTATTGCTTTATAGTGATGCTAAGTGACATTCCGATGTTACTCCTGCAGGTGACTATTACATGGTTAAGAAACTCTTAGAGGAAAACAGCTCGGGTGAAATGAACATAAACTGTGTGGATGTGCTTGGACGAAATGCTGTTACCATAACCATTGAAAATGAAAACTTGGACATACTACAGCTTCTTTTGGATTACGGCTGTCAGGTATTCAACACATAAGTAGTTGAAAATTGTCAGTGTAGTCGCTGTTGTGTGTATTCTGCGCTGTATACCTTCTCTGTCACAATTTGGAAAAAAAGAGAATCTGTCTTTATAGGCAGTTCAGTTCTTTTTCAATTTTGTAATTGTGAAAGTGTTTTCTTCTCACTTATTTACTTTTCTAATGGGGTTTTATTGGCATGGCCAATGTATAAATAACATTTTAACTGACATTAACAAATCTGAATTTTGTTTTAAATGTTATTGCTGTTGCAGCAATAATGTGTACATTATCTTCAAGCAAAATAAACAGCATATGATCAGAGTACATCACATAAAAAAGTGTAGAATGTGGAGATCTCTTTGGCTGTGGAGTATAATAACTTTTAAAATGGTAGCACAGTTAGAAGAATACACATTATGTTAGAAGATTTTTTTAAGTTAAAGTAAGTATGTGTTACTGCAGTGCTTCCATGTTAAGCTCGATCTGTGCTTCATGGCAGAGGCAGTTTCATACCTTCCTTAACTACATGCAGCATCTCTGCTGCTGCTGGGACAGTTGTAGCTGTGATGGCATATGTATGTAAGACAGTAAAAAGTAGTATCTTTTGTTAGATTTTTTTATATTGGATGGGAAAAAAACAACACGCTTTCCCCACCCTGGATCTCCTTTTTAGTGGCAGTAACGAAAACTGTGTCTTTTATTTTTAAAGTAAAAATTTGAATTTTCTGAAGTGAATTAAAAAGAATAATATGAACTGTAGAGAAAATGAAAAGCTTAACTCAACTTAAGAGAAGTTTCGGAAATAGTTACCAGCCCAGAAAAAAAAAAAAGTGTTCCTAGATTTGCTATAGAGCTATGAATGTGGGGCTGAGGTATCCCATATGCTTGAGTTGTGTTACACGGACACTTGCTTGTAACATTTTTAAGAACCTGGTAAACTGCCCCTTAGAACTTGATTTTTGCAAGGGTCCTGCATCATCTTTGCTGAAAAGTAATTTCTGCCATTGATTCTTCTGCTGTTTGTGCAAATTTTCAGTAATGCTATGCTAACTCCTGGATTTGTATCCTGATCATATGCGTGGTGATAATAGCAAACATCATTTTAGTACATTAAAAATAAGTTTTTAAAAATAAAAAAAAAATAGTTTGGCTTCAGATTGACTCTTTATGCTGTTTCAGTTACTGCTGTTTTCACATATGACTTGTTTTCTTTCCTTAGTCATCGGATGCGCTCTTGGTTGCTATTGACTCGGAAGTGGTGGGAGCTGTGGACATTCTACTTAATCACCGACCAAAAAGATCCTCCAGACCAACCATTGTAGTTGAGTGTTGTTATTCCTTGATTTTTGGTTGCGTAGTGGGGGGCTGTGCCATTGCATTCCGGGTAACCTTAGTGTTTAAAACAATGTTCTATGTCTCTAAGGTGATAGAATCTGGACATTAGGGATTATTTTTATAGCCTTTTTTGTTTTAAAGGATAAAATACATTATTTTGCTTTACTGCCTAAGGATTCTGGTGGTTTTATATGTACCAAATGCTAATAGATGCCTAGTTAGTCCAGAAGACAAAAAAAGTAGAGTGATTGTAAATCTTCTCTTGAAGACTGTTTGCAGGGTAATTATCAGCCTTCACCTATAATGAGTAGATTCATATACTGAGGTTTCGTAGATTTTTCGAGTGAATCTATAAATGTAAAATCTTCACCTTGAAATTGATCAGTTGAAACTTATCTTGGCAATGCTCAAGTATCGAAGAACTTATAAAAGTTCACAAGTAAAGGTGGAGGGATGGAAGGACTAAAGCATTGTGTAACAGGGTATGGTACAGTCAGAATATTTTTACTGTGCTTAGGTAGTAAGTATACTCATAATAATTATTCTCAAACTAGAGCAAAGTACACTTTTTAATATCATGCATTTATATTGGAGAAGATGGGTACTGAATGTCAGGTTTTCTGTGTAAATAAACCAGAAACATTGCAGTGTCCATTTTTATTTTTACAGTATTTATCTGAGAGGTGTTCGAATGTTGTTACAATTTTTTTTCCTATTTTCATAACATGAAAATAAGAAATATTTTGAGGGAGATATTGAACAGGCGAAAAAAAAAACTTACATGTAAACACCGTAGTAGAACTGTATGTAATAAATTTAGATACTTCCTACATTTTATTCCAGAAACTAATGGAACGCATTCAGAACCCAGAGTACTCAACAACCATGGATGTGGCACCTGTCATTTTAGCTGCTCATCGTAACAACTATGAAATTCTCACAATGTTGTTAAAGCAAGATATATCATTACCCAAACCTCATGCTGTAGGCTGTGAATGCACACTGTGTACTGCAAAGAACAAAAAAGATAGTCTACGACATTCCAGGTAAGACTTACCAGTCATAGACAATAATTTAAAAAATCTTGTCTTAATTCTCTGGTGTTGCTCGGGTCAGATTTGATGTATTTCCCCTTTCTCTTTAATGTGAGATTTATGAGTGGATCCTTTAAATATATTGCAGCCTTTACGGTAAGAGATGGTAGTTCTTGGGGATGGGTTGTGCTTGAAAGGCTGGTGGGAGGCAGTGGCTTTATTTTAATTTTAGTTTTATACTCTTAGTCACTGTGCATGTTAAGCTAAGTGCCTTTCCTGTCTACCAGTTGTGTCAAAAACATTCCAGCTATCTTTGGCTTGGGAGCACGGGAATTATGCAAATAAAATTTTTCTTAAGTTAATTAATACTTGGGTTTTTTTGAGCCAGAATGGGGAGATGGATAATTCTGTATCCTGTTTCTAAAAGTGTTTATGTAGCATGGATTGGTGAATGCAAACTAAAGACAATTTTTTTTTTCTTTTTTTCTTCAGTATTTTTGAAAGTAGAAGGCTTTTTAATAAAGGTTCAAATGAGGAGAGGGATTTACCAATCTTAACGATGCTTTGTCTGGTTAACTTGACAACATATTGGAAGATTGAATACAATTTAATATGTGAGAGTTGGGGTGAAAAATCACACAGCTCAAAGATCATAAATGGACTGCAACTACAACATACAATTAATTATTACATAATTACTCCCATATGTATCCAAATTACTAAAAAATAGGGGAAGTAAAAAGATAATTCTTACTCGTGTTCAGCTACTACAGGCCATGTTCTGGTACCTGTAGTGGGAACATCCGTCTGATGCCTCAGGGCATTAACTTCAGTATGAGAAAAGCTGTCAGGGTATCCCAAGCAAACAAACGATAGAAACATTTGAGATAACAGCTCCTAGCTTAAAGTAGAACAGATAACGAGATTTTGTTTCAGTGTTCACGAGTCACTGGTTTTGAAAGAGGAAAACAGCCCTGTGGATGCTTTCCTTGTGTTGACTTTTTTTTCCTTTGTATTGCACATTAAAGCTCCCCACTGTTTTTAATTCAGTTTGTTAAAGTAGAAGATTGCCTTAAATGCTTTACTCCCCTCTCTTATTTCCTCTTGAAGAACTATGAGAGCTACTGTACAATACTTAGAATGCCAAAATTTTACCAGTGCTGTTACCTTAACTGATGACCTCCTGCTGATGTACTGAAGTTGAACAGTTGAAGTAGTGAGGAGAAGAAGAGGGAACTGGTTTGGCCAATTTTTGATACTTAGGGATTCTAAGTATGTGAAGGACAATGTCTTTCATGACATATCCTATTTAATGCTTGTAGAGTCTGATTTTAAGAAACCTAATTGTTGTGTCTTTCAGATGACTGTTTTATGCAAACTTCTGGAATAGGTTCTGATTTGAAGCTGCTAATCAAATGACATGTCTTCATTTTACTCCCTATTCTTTTGTCACAGGTTTCGTCTTGACATTTATCGGTGTTTGGCCAGTCCTGCTTTAATAATGTTGACAGAGGAGGATCCCATCCTGCGAGCTTTTGAACTTAGTGCAGACTTGAAAGAATTAAGCCTTGTGGAGGTTGAATTCAGGTAGGAATTGAAAATGCAAATGAACTTTAATACATTTATGAAATTACATATATAGAAATGTGTATGCATTAGAAAAGGTTTATTCTTTATTTTTTTGTAATAAGAGTGTTTAAACTGAAACATAATAACAAATTATTTTATATAATTTATGCATCATTAGCAGTCATTTTCGCAGTTTACTTTAAATCCTTTTACGTGTAGACAGTTCAATGTGTGTAGTTGCGCCAGCTATTCAAATTTCAGCTCTACTCTGGAAAAATTAGTAGAAATGATGCTACATGCTGACTTATTTCAAGATCACACACTTATTAATCATATCAATATCTCATTAGTACTCTGCACTTTTTCTTTCCCTACATCAGAGTAGAAGTATGCAACACCTTGTTTATACTTACCTGACTCGTGTTGGGAGTTGTTTTGGGTATTGTTTCATAATTTTGCTCCTTGTATTGTAAGACTCTGAACAGCCCATGTGTGTGTGTTTAAGTATATATGTGTATATATATATATATATGTGTATATATATATATAAAAATAAAAAAAATGTGTATGTATGTAGGAGACTTCATGCTGAAAATGCCCTGTCTATTTACTGAATAAATGCTCAGTGTAATTCTGTGTTTAAACTATGCCGATTTCTACCATTTTGAAACTTACCAGCACAAAAGCATGTATTTTTTTCCTGAGAACATGAAAGCAAATGTTTGTATGGGGTAAAATACTACTTTCCTAACCAACTTATGAATTTTCTGTTTTTATAGCTGATTGTCTTTCTTAATAAGAGTTCAACGGTTGCATTTTTGTGATACAACTTGGCACTATAGTGGTCTGTGTGCCAGGTGAGACAGCAAATAGTATGGTTTCTTTTCTTGTGTTTATTGTATTAATAAATATTATTCAGTGAATAGACTTTAATTTTCAGATAACAGGAATAAAGCAAACCCCAAAACAATTTCCCATCCAAGTGATGAATTACCAGTGTCATATTTTGTGACTACTGTACTTTCTCATCTCCTGGAAATAATTCTAAGCTTTAGCTCTTTAAATGGAACTTACAAGATAAGAATTTGTATACTGGCATTCTGTTTCTCAATTTTTCTCTGTCTAGTTGAGTTGCATGCTAAACTGAAGCATAATTGTCATCTTATATGGGGAAACCTACTGAGAGTTGTCTTCAGAATGCTTGGATCTTGACAAATGACAGTTGGGCTTTTTGTTTTATTTGTCTTAGCATAACATACAATCCCAACCAAAAATGGATAGTCAGTGATTTAATGAAAAATACGTGAGCAGTGTAATAGTGTGTGCTGTTTTTGTGTCTTTCAGAAATGATTATGAGGAGCTAGCTCAGCAGTGCAAAACCTTTGCTAAAGATTTGCTTGCACAAGCACGGAATTCACGGGAGCTGGAAGTTATTCTGAACCACACATCTAGCGATGAACATATAGACAAGCGAGGATTGTTGGAAGAGAGGATGAACTTAAGTCGCTTAAAACTCGCAATCAAGTATAATCAAAAAGAGGTTTGTCTTTGCAGTAATTTGATAGACTCTCCATATCATATTTTGCTAGTAGTTAATTTAATTTATTGTTCTGCCTCTAGACATGGAAGTGGAAATAAACTTGCAAGAGTTATAGAAGAGATGGTAATACACAGGGCATCTGTATGTGAAACAGGGAAATTATATTGCAAGATACCAAGTATTTCTTCAATATTTGCTGTGGAGAAGAATATAATATTTTCTGTATTGGAGTATAGACTACCACTCTTTTATGAACAGCTCTGGTAGTGGTAATTATTTGTTCAGATCCTCATTAAATCCTTGCCTAGGGAAGCATGGATCCTTAGGTGCCATACAAGATTTATCATCTTCTCACTTGTCATGAGCTGTTCAGCTTTGGCTCAGGCCTTGTCCGTGCTGTGCAGTAATTATGTTAGACCTGTGCCGCTATGACTGAATAGCGCCTCTGTTCCAGAATAGTAGCGCCTTTTTATGCCATCAGTATGGAACTTTTTTCATGCAATAGCTCGTTGTTGTCTTTACAGCTTGACAAATTATAGCTCTAGTTTTGCTGTACTAGAAGAGTGGGTATTTGTGGGATTCTAGTACAAGGACCAGGATCAGTGAGAAAGCTTCCTTTCCATACAGAATCCATTTTCAGTTAGCATTTGCAGAAGGCATTATAATTCTGACTATTCTACATATCTGGGCCTAAACTGTTTGTGAAACTTAAAATACATGGTGTTTAAAAGTCATAAGGTATAGTTAGAGAATGTCCTAGAACCAGCATTACACATTTCTGATATGCGTTAAACAAGCATGCTGAAGTAATTCAGATGTTCTTCTGGTTTTGAGCATGGCTTGTTTTTACCACAGTGACTGGAGAATGACATGATTTTTTGTGTGGTATGAGGAAAGTATCTTTGCAGAATGTGTTTTATTCCTGGCAAGGTTACTATAGAGACAGTTTTTTGTGATGCATTCTAAAATGTGATGATAATATCAGGGTTCTTTTTGTTGTTACTTTTAAAATTCAATGACAAACCATCCTCTAGTGAAATAAATTCTTTTGTAACTCCGTGCAAGTAAGCACTTGAAATTTGGAACTACATTAACATAATTTACATAACCTTCAGACCAAAATTATCTTCTTTTGAGGGACTGATACAACATAGCTTACTGTGATTTAAAATTAACCCTGCTAAATGGAGCTATAATGATTTTAAGAACTGATATGTATAAAACTGCTTGGCCACTTTAGTCCTCATCTTGCAAGATGTCATGTTTTAGAATGTGGATGTTCTTGTCTTTTCCTGTTCATTGATAACTACACATAGTTTGAAAATAAATTTTAATAATGTAAATTACTAACCTGTATTAAGAAACCTGAGACTGATTTCCTGTTTCTTTTTTTTTTTTTTTTCCTTTTTTCCCCCCTCCTCACCCCCCTTTCTCCCCCTCCTAGTTTGTTGCTCAGTCAAACTGCCAGCAGTTTCTAAACACTGTGTGGTTTGGACAGATGGCGGGCTATCGACGCAAGCACACATGCAAGAAAATTTTGACTGTTCTGACAGTTGGCATTTTCTGGCCAGTTCTGTCCCTGTGTTACTTATTAGCCCCTAAATCTCGATTAGGTCGAATAATTCACACTCCTTTTATGAAGTTCATTATTCACGGAGCTTCATATTTCACATTTCTGTTACTACTTAATTTGTACTCCCTTGTCTACAATGAGAATAAGAAGAATACAATGGGACCAGCCCTTGAGAGAATAGACTATCTTCTGATAATATGGTTAATCGGTAGGTATGATTTGAGTAGATTGGATGAGAATTGCTGTTGTTGATTAACAGTAACAACTTGAACTGCCTTCTTATGAAATTAGCATGTAACTCAACAACTTGAACTGCCTTCTTATGAAATTAGCATGTAACTCATTGCTTGACCAAAGTTTACTCTTTGGCAGATAGTGTTAAAGGAAAAAACCACACACTTTTTGAGGAAGGGATGTGAAGTGTTAGAACAGTCTCTAGTTATCACAGAAAGAGAGGTATCAGGAACAAAATAAGATCTAACAGAAGAAGAATGTGAATTTTTATTCAGAAGGACTGGTAGCATTCAGAGTGATGCAAGTGTGATTCAACTGCGCAATAACAAATGGATGTAGAAGCTGTGTATCTTCCTAGACGTTTTGAAATTTGGATTTTACAAAAAAAAGTAAATTATAGTTTTATAACAGAAAAAAGCCTATCACTGACTAGTTTTCCTTGATAGTTTTCCTTGGTGCTAAGTTGAGGAATAAAAATAATTTAGGCATCACTTTAGATTTTTTTTTTCCAATAATTTTTAATGAATAGGTAGTTTTATTTAGTATGTGGGTGGCCTAATCATTATGAGTCAAACTTGTTTTGTTTTTTTTCATCAGCTAACAATCCATGAAACTTTTAATTTCTTCTGACTCTCTTTTGCAAGAAATGTATTGTATATAATTGGAGTAAGCATGCATTAAGTCATAAAATCAATTCCTGCAATATTTTCATTTCTATTTTAATATGCTCTAAATGGGTAGAACAGGAGGATTCTGACATTTTTGCTGGACTAATCCAGCTTTAAACAATTGCTGAAATTTAGGGTTCTGCAAAATCTCTTTCATAGTTGTAAACGTGAAATTTTTATAGCATTCTACACAGCTCAGGAAGAGAACTTTGAATATGTACAAAATTACCAGTTCAATGGTACATGAGTAACAACTCAGTCTTTCATGACCAATTCTGTAATGTTTGATTTGAAAAGTAATAATACAATTTGGACTTGTTACAGAGTTGGCGTATTGTTTGAAGAAAAAAGTGTGTGTTGTGTGTGTTTATGTATGCATATGTATGCATGCATACTCAATCTAATAAATTGACGGTGTGCGTTTAGACATCCTTGTTTTGGCACACAGAAACAAGTGTTATTTTCCCGTATTACAACTTCCAATTTCTGTATGTCATTGTCATTGATTACTGTAACTGTACCTGAACAGATGCATGTTAATTCTGGTTGATGCAGTAGAGGGAGCACAGGTATAATTTTTGTTGAGTACTCGTGAACTTTTGTTTTGGTTGGGAATTCATAAGGATTGGGGATTCACAAGGATTTGCCTACATTATTGTCTTCCATAGTCCAGTTAAAATACTTTCTAAAAATCAATGCAAAAATGGCCACAGCAGAATTTCTAACACTTAAAGTTAGCAGCAGCTTTTGTTTTCTACTGGATTAACTTTGAAAATAATGAATATAGTAATTTTTTTCTCAGTTATTGAGCCTAAATCATAAAGCATCTTCCCCAGCAAAATAAAGCAACAGAACTAAAATTCTTTTGTTTGTAAATAACATCAATTAGAGCATCTTCTACTTCTCCAACTCCTTTTACTGATTCTGTAACAAGTCTAGTGTAAAATACGTGGTGATTATATCGAGAGACAGAGGTTCTGATTTAGAAGTATTTTCTTGGTTGGGAAGGAGAGAGGTTTGTATGAGTCTTTTAAAAAAACTGTGAAAAGCACACTTTTTTTTTTTTTAATTATGCCTTCCAACATTGTTGTAAAGCTAACTGAACAAGTAAAGTAATGCATAAGTGTCTAGGTTTTTTGTTTTGGCTTGGGTTTTTCCCCATTCATTGGATCTTACTCTTAATGGACCAAAGTTTTAGCGAAGTTGCAAAGTCCTAAAAGCTGAACCAAGTGTAACAGTTTTAAACTACCGTTTAAACACATGCTGCCTTTCTTCTTGTCCTAAGTATAATAGTGTACCTCTGAAGTACTCAAAAGAACATTAAATAACTGATTATTCACAGAAATCAAAGGTGCCATTATAGTTCATCTAATAGTCTTTTCAAGTTTTGTAAAAATGTCAAGTCCATAACAGACATTCAGTTAATAAAATTCTTAGCAACTCTCTTTTTCCGTACAGCTAGACATGGTTAACTATGGTAAAATTTGGTTTACTATAAAGATCTTGAATACTTAAATTTATGTTGCTCTAAATTAAACTTCTGATTTTTGCAGTCTTAAGTCATGGTCTCTTTTCTCTGCTGATGTTATTTAGTATCAGTTAGGGTACAAAAAGATTTACTTTCTGGATCTTTTCAGTAACAGTTACTGAGCTGATTGTTCTTAAAAAAATATTTTGTTATACCTACATACTCCCTCAAAATACTTGATACTTCATGTAGCAATGCAATGCTTCCTGTAGTGCTTTTGGAAAAAGCTGAAAACTTTCTGTTCAGAAAAAGTATTTGCATTTTAGCCCTCTACCTTTATTTAAATTTGACCTTTTCCTGTCCAATTTTTCTCCTATTCATTTCATCTCGTGCCCTTTTTTTATTGGAGAATGTGTTCCTTAGTTGGAAAGTAGGCTTAAAAAAGTTAAACATCTTCTTGCCGTATAATTAATGCTTGTAATCCAATGCAATGCTTGTAGTAAATTTATTTGATTACTCCACTTCTTTCTCTTTGCTAAAATGACATTTACAAAAGCCAGTCAAAAGTGTTTTAGTTGGAAGAGAGTATCTATTCACTGCAATGGCTTGGTTTGCCTGTTGATTTTTCTTTCTTTTTCCCCTGCAGGAATGGTGTGGTCCGATGTTAAAAGACTCTGGTATGATGGTTTAGAAGACTTTTTAGAAGAATCTCGTAATCAGCTTAGTTTTGTCATGAATTCACTGTATTTGGCAACTTTTGCTCTCAAAGTAGTTGCCCATAACAAGGTGAGCACCCATCTTCATAGATCCAAAGCTCCTCTGGGACGGCCTGGGCAAATGTAATTTTAGCACATTGCTGCAAAATATGTGAAGATATCTTACGTGTGGTATGTTAGTAGTAGGATGTTGTAGTTAAATGTACTGCATCAGTAACAGCCTACTATATGGATACAGTTTAGGCTTCTGAGTTAAGTGCTCTATGTGCTATGTGCCGTGTAGTTGTCGAAATCTCTGGTCTTACTGCATCCTGAGCTTGAAAGAGAAGTTGGAGAGGCAACTGAAAGTTAGAAAATGCATCAAGACATGTCCAAGTGCTTGGGGACCCCAGACCAAAACTGCTGTGTTCGTTGTGAGAACTAGCTGGTCTTCCAAATGGCTTGGGAAAATCTCCCTGTACAGCTCATCTGATTTTACATTTGAGTTCGTCTGATTCCATAGATCAGTACTATGAAGAAAGCTAATAATAGTCTCTATGGTTAGATTGCCCAATGCTTTTTTGTTGCAGAAAGTTTTATTTAGCTTTTGATGACATGTGCTCAAATGTCATAGGTGGTTATGGGATTTTCTAAATTGCATTTGGTTTGGTAGGGTTTTTTGGGTGGTTGTTATTGTTGTAAGGAAAAAAACCCTGAGACCATAGAGGAGCCTTGTCTTTTCTCCGTGAAAAGCCATCTGGATTTGATTGAAGTAATAAGTTTTGAAAATGATCATTCCCATTCTGTTGCATGTGTTGTTAGCCGCGCAGCATATGGCAAGCTGCCAGACCAATTCAATATGAATATTTTACCAAAATTCAAGCCAGTGCAGTAGCACCATTATTTTGTATTGCAAACTGTGAGCTGACACTGTCTGGCAGTTGGGAGGGAAATAAACTGGTTCATTTCTTCCCAACTTGGTGTTTGGCTCATTTCCCTATCCTTGCATTGATTCAGAGGCCGGTAATCATTTGGAAAGAAAGGCTCCATTTCTTGGAAAAAATACAGAGAGAATACCACGTTGGGCTGCCTTCACAACCATTTGCTTTGCAGTCAGCACATGTCTGTAGTAGTAGTTCCGTTGCTGAGATAAGAGGCCTGTGCTGCTAATTTCAGTTGTAACCTTTTTGAAGATGCAGGACTCCTGTCCTATGTAACAGGCATGTCTTGGCTTTTTTGCTGTTTTTATATGGCAGAATTTCTTTTTTATAGCTTATAATTTTTTTTTAGAAAACCAAATCAAAATGGTTGTTTTACTTCTTAGGTCCATATTATAGTCACTGAAGCTGTAAGAAAGAAAAGAAGAGTTTCTGTAGCAGAAGGATTTATACACATGCAATTCCAATGTATAAAAACATTTTTATCCCTGATTCTTGCCATCTTTGTGCAGTATGCTTTCAGGCAAGTTATTTTAAAGCTGCTTTGAATTCCTCATTTTTTGAATGTCCATTTTGAGAGAGCAGAAGCTGGTAATATAAATGCTGGATGTTTTAAGCAAAGCTGAAAGTTAGGGATCTGTGGATATTCCATGAACAATTGAATGGTACCTGGTGGATATACTTCAAGGGTGTGTTTATACCAACAGTTTACTTGTGACTTCCATTCTCTGTAGTCATTCATAAAATCCATTGAAGGAATCCCTGGCCCTAAATCTTTCTCAATCTTTCTAAAACTGGTTAAGACCAACTGTCACCACATTGCAATTGCATGTGTACGTTAGCTTTCTTTGCAGCATTTTAATATTGGTTTTGACTGAGGCCTGTTACACTAGACAATGCACATGTTTATGAAATACAGCAGTTCATGTTTCAACAAACCATGCAAAACAGAGTAGAAGGGAAACCAGAACATGATTTGTTGAGCTAGTGAGTGGCAGAGTTAGGTGTTCAATTTAAATAATCTGATTTCTGGCTCCGTCTGGAATGGCTTTTAAAATGCCTTTGTCTAAAAAAGCGTGAGGTATCTGAAAGAGGTAAGCAGTCTGTGAATTGTATGTGTTAATTTCTTTTATGCTATTGCCTGTTTTGGAGGTAGAAGTAGGGAGTGGTGCGTGGGTGCATTTCTGTATTTATAATATCAGTGATCTCACTTTGTCCTTTTTATATTGCAGTTTCATGATTATGCTGAAAGGAAGGACTGGGATGCATTCCATCCTACGCTAGTGGCCGAAGGTCTTTTTGCTTTTGCTAATGTTCTTAGTTATCTGCGTCTATTCTTCATGTACACAACCAGCTCTATCCTGGGACCACTCCAGGTGAATATCATTAGTGCTCAAGAAAATAATAAACTTGATCTTAATTTGCTGTAAAGAGTTTTATTGAAAAGAGAAAAAGAGGAAATTAAAGTACGAAAGTAAAAAGTAGAAAGAAGTGATCTATCGTATTGAAGTTTGGTTTTTTACTCTCATGTAAAACATGCTGGTTTAGATTGAAAAAGGTAAGAAAAAGAATGGAAGATCTGGTGAAGTTTACTTTCTTATGATATTTTTTCCATCATAATTTTATCTGTACTGTCTTTTTGTTTTCATCTTTTGTTAGCTTAACGTACTGCGTAAGTATCTGCAGTTTGAAAACTGTAAGGATCAGGTTCTTTCTGTGAAGTTGTATGCAAACGATCATCCTAACTTATCTCTAAAAAATGAATGAATGAGATGTGTAGCAAGAAACAGCAATCAAAAGCCTGTAGTAGGAATTTAACTTGGTTTTGTGCAATTAATTTAATTTTCTTCTCCTGATTTGAGAGCAGATGTGGAGTTTTCTATGAGTTTATGCCATGTACTAGTTTTTTGTTAGTTGTTTATTTTTTTTAAGCACAGATCTTCTCGTCTTAGTCTTGGTGCTGTTCATCCTGATAGACCCAAGGGTGCGATATGACACTGAACAGGAGGTCTGGTACCTTTAGGGGTAGGGGAGGGAACCTGGACTATTATTAAGACATCTCATTTAGGATGCAATTACCTTTTTAGATTAAAAGGAGAAGGAAAGATTCTTTCTGAAAAGTAGAAGTCACCTCCTATTCCACTAGCAACATGTTTTTCCCTTCCATGTTTTTTTTGTCCAGCTTGAGTCCTCAGCACTGACTGATTTTGTTACTTTGCCGGTGAAAAGCCCTTACAAACTAAAGCACCTGTTACTAAAAGCGTCGCTTACTGGAAAAAGTTTTGCGTAGGTGTACTTCCAGCTTCTTTGGCCTCGCGTCCTGGGAGATTTATGATGACAGATCAGACAAGTCACTGCTTTCTTGTACCAATGATTTCTTTTTTCTTGTGTTTGTTTATTTTGCCCTGATGGCAATAGGATTTAGTTAATGTAGGTGGTTGTCAGTATCATCACCGGGTTTGCAAGTGTCTGTTGAATGAAAAGACACTTGGAATAAAGAGGGTAGTCATCCAGTGATGACTATCCATCCGTTTGCCCTCTTTTCTAGTGAACGGGACTCATTTTAAGAGCTTTATGGTAACAAGGATGATCTTAAAGGATCTTGCAAGAAACATTATCGCTACTAAACATAAAGGCAGAATAAATATTTGGAAGCAGCACTTTTTTTTTTTTTTTTTTTTTTTTTTAACTCTTGCTCTGCAACTAGAGCTATACCAAAGGAGATTCTGAAGTAAATAATTTTGGCTCAGATCACTAGGTCCCTTATCAAGGCGTTAGGATCTAGCTGAAAAACTCCAGTTAGAAGGTTCAGCTCATTTTAATGAGTTGGAGTACTTAAGCATTCTAAAACAAGCAGCAAGATTTTGTTTAATATAGAATAGTCTTTATTTGAAAAGAAAAATAATCACTTGTTAAATTGTTTTTTTAGAAATAATAATAAAAAGTACTTTAAAAAGAATGTTTATTGTTCTTGTAACCAGCTTAATATTATTAGGAAGATGCCTGTTTCTCCTCTCAAGGTTTTGTTTTTGTTTTACTTCTTGCACTTTTCTATCTAGCTGTGACTGTGCTGCTATTAATGATTTTTATATTTTTTCTTTATACATGATTTTTTCTTTATACATGATTTTTATATTTTTTCTTTATACATTTTAAGATGGAAGTGTACTTGCATACTTCGAAAAAAATACTGAAGCCTTGATGTTGCAGTAAGCATCAGGCTTGTTATACACATTTATTGAACACTGAAGTCTCTCCACATTTTAAAGAGATTCACTGTTTAATGTGCATATTTATTTATGTACTGGGTCTTTCACAAGTTTTTTATTAGGAGGCTATGTTACAAAATTTTCCAAGTAAATAAAAACAGTCAACAGTCACCCCATTCAGTGGCACACAGAAGCTTATGTTGTTGCTGTTGGCCAGTACAGCTTGTGCAACAACTCTTACAGTATTTTCTGAAAGTAGGTCACAAAGTTCAAATGGTGGTAATCAAATATAGCATGGAAACCCAACAGTGTGGAGCGGGGAAAGGTAGTTACTATGTTCTCTTGGCTATTAGAGCTATTTTTAAGCATGCAGTTACTTTACTTACTGATCAGTAAAACCTATTTTAATACAGATTTGTAAGTTGACTATGTGTGGTGGGTTTTTTTTTTTTATTAACAGAAGGCAGAATAATATTCTCCTTAGATTTCAACTGCTTAGAAATTCTGAATACTTAAAAGGACTAGCATGATTATGTGAAGAAAGCAGCTGGTATTGGGGCTGTGTTATTACACTCTATTCCAAACCAAGTAGTTTTGGGTTGTTTGTACTTTTTGTGCATTCCTGCTTTGTCTCTTGCTTGAGACCATGAGTCAGTCAAACAGTAAATGTGGTGGTGGTGTTTTTCTTTAAAAGGATGGATGTGATGAAATAGTTTGGGGATTACTTTCATCCTCTGACCAAATGAAATAATTACTGCATAGCTCTGCCTGTAGTCACAGATTCTCCGTGTCCATGGCAAACTCTGCAAAGAATCAGAGAGAATTTACTGTGCAACAGGGGTGGGTCCTCAGAGAGATTCCAGCAGCATGGGAGGGAGCGGGAGCTGGCACTTCATCTCCCAGTACTTGCAAAACCTGACCAGTGATACAATTCTGGACTATGGTTTGGTACAGATTGTGGTTCATATAGGATTGGGTTTTCCAGACACGGATTTATACAGAGGTTTAGATTTACCCAAGGCCATTTTACATATTTGCATTCTTTATAATAGTATTTTGTTTTCTGAAGAAGTGTATAGGAAGAGAAATTTAAATGCTACAAACAGTTTATGCTATGTCTGTGTAAAAGTTTGTGCTTAGAACAAAAGCAAGTCAGTCTTCTCTACATTGGAAAAATGCACAAGCAATTTTTCTTTTTTTTTTAAAGATGCTTTAAAAAAGTATTTGTACTGTTACAAGATTCTGTATAGGATATTTTGAAATGAAAACTATCTGAATTTAGTGTCGTTATCTTCACTCTTTGGTTTTTATGTGCTTACACACCTACACATTGTGTATATTAAAAATCTTACATAAAACATACAGTGAATTAATTCTGTGTTCTGCAGATGGGCTACGGTATACTACATGATTCCAAATGTTTTGTTTAATTCACTGTCTTTCTTAAGTGTTTTCTTAGCTTTCTGTGATGGTATTTATGTTTAAAAGCATTTCATTTACTGCTTTTATTTATTGACTTGTGAGCTTCTTATTACCATTGGTATTACAAATTAAGAATAAGGTTAAGGTTAAGGTTGCTTATGGTTAAGTGAAACATATGAACTGATAAAGTGATGTTAAAACTACTTAAATTTTCCTTTATTATCTAGAACTTTTCACTGAAAGATAGTACAAGAGTACCTCCTGATTTTGAGGACTGTTTAGCATCTTAAAATTTAAGTTAAACGTTGAAAACATAAATAGATTTTTTTTTTTCTTGATTAGAGGCTAAAGGAGAGAATACAAACAAAAATAACTACATGTTTTACTAAAACTGGAAATAAACCTGTTTCACAGATTTCCATGGGGCAGATGCTACAAGATTTTGGAAAATTTCTGGGCATGTTTCTTCTTGTCTTGTTCTCATTCACGATTGGATTGACACAACTTTATGATAAAGGATTTACTGTAAATGAAGAAAAGGACTGTGCGGGGATTTTCTGCGAACAACAGAGCAATGACACATTCCATTCGTGAGTTTGATATCTATGAAATAGCTGTATTGTTCTAGCCCTTAATTCCTAGTAATTAAACAAGACTGGAATTTTTCAGTAAACTTGAATTTACATTAAGTAAACTCACTTTTAGGATTTGCTTTACCTAACCAGGTTTTTTTTTTTCTTGTTTTTATAGGTTTATTGGCACATGTTTTGCTCTGTTCTGGTATATATTCTCCCTGGCACATGTAGCCATCTTTGTCACACGTTTTAGCTATGGTGAAGAATTACAATCTTTTGTGGGTGCTGTTATTGTTGGTACCTACAATGTGGTGGTTGTGATAGTACTAACTAAACTCCTTGTGGCAATGCTTCATAAAAGTTTTCAGCTGATAGCAGTAAGTGGTTTCTGATTAATTACCAATAATTGCTGTCTGTATCATTTATTTTATACAAATTTCTTCCTACGAACTGTAGACTACTCTACAGACCTCCATGGATGAGCTCTGTCTCTGAGCTGACAAGGGGCATCTTTCCTTCAAATATGAAGTTTTTCTTTACTTTGATCCAAAGAAAATGGGTACTTTGCACGTTGAACATGTGCAAGGCTTTGGCCCTCTGGGAATTAAAGACTTTCTTGATACAATGGCTGTTCAAGTCAAGATGCTGTTCTTGATAAGGTGTGGTGCTTGAGCATTTGATAGGGGCTTTGTAACTTCATAGCTGAATTTTGTATTTACACTAGAGTACATAGTGAATTAAAGAGATATGTTTTCTAATTATTTAATATTAGTATATTAAAACACATTTATTTACATACAATATAATATATATGTTAAAATAGTGTATAATCAAAGTTAAACAATGGCCAATTTTTAAGGTATGAGAAAATAGAACTTCCAAAATAGCCTGTTAACATTTTTGCTTCTGATCTCTGTTAATGTTTCTGATGCTTTAGAATCACGAAGATAAGGAATGGAAGTTTGCTCGTGCCAAGCTTTGGCTCAGCTACTTTGATGACAAATGTACACTACCTCCACCTTTCAATGTTATTCCCTCTCCCAAGACTATCTGTTATCTTTTCAACAGTCTCAGTAAATGGATCTGCTCTCATACATCAAGTGGCAAAGTGAAACGTCAGAACAGCCTCAAGGTAAGAAATTACTGGGGAAGCTGTAGCTCTGAAGCTGGAAAGGTGCTGCTTGCTAAAATGAATCAGCACAGTGCTGTATGAATTCTGTAGGGACTACAGAATAATGTGCATTGCATCCAAAATATAAATAAATAACTGTTACCTATTTCTACTTAAGTAAGATTCTATTAACTTTCCGTTTGGGGAATTTCAACCCCCTTCCCTCCAAACCCCAGTTCCCTCAGAAATAATCTGGAAAAAATGCTTTGACTGATTGAAAACTCATGGAAACCTCAAGGAGGTATGTGCCAATCTCAAAAAATGGTGAGCTTAGAGTATTCTTTGGGGAGGGTAATCTGTTTTAAACATATTACAGAAGTGTCAAAATAAATAACCAAAAAGGATCCCTGAAGCCTCTCGTTTTTAGGGGGAGGGATATTTTTTGTTGTTGTTAAATAAACATTTTTATTGTACCCTTTAATTTTGCATACTAATTTTGCATCTTCTTGCTGACAAAAATACCATTAAATAAACTAAGTTAAAAGATTTTATGGAATGTGCATAGAAGCGTTCAGGATTATGGAACTCTTAGTTGCTCGTAGGACGATTACCAAGCCAGGTAGATTAAGAACTTTCAGTTTTGCTGGTACAGCAGAAAATAATAATGCAATTTACATGCATTGTATATTTGTATGCATCAGGATGTGTCCATAAAATGGGTGTGTTATTTTGTTCATATTTATTCTCTGTGTAATTACATACAGGCTTTAGGGCTCAAAAATAACTTTTCCATAGTAAGTGTGTAACATTTGCTTCAAGGAATGGAGAAATCTGAAGCAAAAGAGGGATGAGAATTATCAAAAGGTGATGTGTTGCTTAGTCCACCGTTACTTGACTTCTATGAGACAGAAGATGCAAAGCACGGATCAGGCAACTGTGGAAAACCTAAACGAACTGCGGCAAGACTTGTCAAAATTCCGAAATGAAATGAGAGACCTGCTTGGCTTTCGAACTTCTAAATATGCTATGTTTTATCCAAGAAACTAAGGCCTAACTTTTAAAAAAAAGTGTGTACTTTTAGATACCCATAGGTGAAAATGGTGACCTAATTCTGTTGCCAGACCAAATTGCACAATAATACATTTGAAAAAGCATTTGCATGAGTTGCAGCTAGATGTGGAAGTGGTGGAAATAAATGCAAAAACAGATACAGTGATTTTCTTAAGATCTTAATCTTAGTATGTATATAAAATTTGTATATAGGATTTTTTAATGTTCCTCAGACTGTGGCTGTCAGGTGTCAGAGCTTCATAACTAGCACAATGTGTTTATTTCTATTTTTGCTGTTTGTTCCTTTTTGATACTTGTTTTTCAAGTTGCAGGAGGAGATAGGCTTTTTAAAACAAAAATCTAGCCTATGTTTATTTTTAATAGAAAAGTCAGATGTAGAATAATAGGAAATTTCCAGCACAGTTGGAAATTATGTTTAACTGTAGGTTACAGTGCACGCGAAGGCTGTATGGCTCTGAGAGAGGCAGTTCTAGTGCCAAGTTTTGTATGTTACCATGTACAGTAACATTTATAGAACAGAGCAAATCATCAAGATTCTTCCCTTTTGCAAGAACATTGAAATTTTGAACTCAAAATAGACTGACCATTTCTTGGATGTTTATGGTTATATGTAAGACAATCAGTTACTGCTTGGATTTATCAGCGGTGCCTCAAAAGTATATTTTGCTACACGTATTAAGATTGGGAACAGAATTTTAAAACTAACTTGTGAACTTTTAAATGTTGACTATCTTGCATTTATGAAATCTGAATTCTATTAAAAAAAAATTCTATTAAAACTTGTGATTTAACAAAAATGAGGTGGAGCATGTGAGTGCTGTGGTTTGCAATGCTGAACAATTCCTGTGAAACACTGTGCACTTCTTTCTGTGAGATCATTTGTTGTATCTGGTCATGGACAGGCGTTGTTTAGAAAGGCCTGCTTCAGACTGGTTTTGCATATCCTACTTTCAACTTGTCTGTCTCTTTTCCTTTTTTTTTTACCACAGTTGTTGCCAAGCTAGACATTTTTTTTTTGTGTCAGGAATACTATGTTTTGTGAAAACATGTGATTTAACTTTGCTTACAATGGACAGTAAAGGGCTTTGTGGATTTTCTGTGCTAGAGGGTCCCATTTAGCTTTATATGCTTATATAGAATTCAAGTTGACAAATTGTAATGGAGAAATGTAAGATTCTTGTATTTTTAATTACAAAATAAGTATATTTATGACAGCTAAAGGATTGATTGACAATTTTACTGTTATGATGGTGCTCTTCTAAAATGTCCAGAAGGCGCAGGCAGCCATAGTGGTCTTTGACTACAGGTGATTTTGGGAGATTGATAAGAGTGGAGGCTTACATGAATGTTTACTTTTTTGAAGGAATTCTTACAAAACTCTTTCTTGTAAAGGTGATATATTTTCTGTACTATGAAATTCTGTATATCTGAACTAGGGTTTAATACTCTGCTTCCAGGAGTCTTATAGTATAGTGATATTCTAAGTCTGTTGGCTTTTCATGTGAATAAGAAGCTAACCTCCTGTGTTCAAGCAGAAAGGATCACTGAATTTTGTATTTGGACTCAGATCTCATGTTTGAATAAGACACAAAGATAAAAACTGTGTGCTGTGTACGTTATGTATTTCCAAGAAAGGAAGCAGACAAATAAAAGCTCTTTGAAAAATATGGTTGTATTAATATTACTTGCATTAGAAACACATTATATCAGGTACCATATTGAAAGTCATTTCTTTGTCATGTTAAGATAATAAGTTTAAGGAAGGTAGCTGGTATTCATGTGTTATTCCCTTTTTTCTTTATGGAACCATCCAGTTAAGTTCACTGAAATGGCTTCACGCACTGCTGTGAAGTGATCCCCGAGCAGTTCCAGGCAAGTTAGACTGGATTCGAGATGCACCATTAGCTGCTTGGCACTCCCCTCGCGCCGGTTAGTGCTTCTGGGAAGCTGGGTATGTTTCTCTGTGTGAAGCAGCATGCTAATGCAACTATTTCTAATTGCTTTTAATATGTTAAGCAGAGTCACTCTGCTGGGACATTGTCATGTTGCACTGTGTTCTACTACAGCGTGGATGTGTCCTTAGGAAGAATTGTTGTATTTCAAGGCACTATGGGGGGTTTGGATTGGAACTGGGGGTTCCAGAGTTGTAATTTGTCCCTGAAATATTGTAAAGTGGTAGATACCAGAGACAAAAGTTTGCTCTCTGTAGCACCTTAATTTATGACACTCTGCATCTCTGCCTTGTTTGAAAGCTGTTGCAATCTTCCTGTCTACGTGGCTATTAATCAATACGGAGGGTGTTGAACCATTTAGTCACTCGTGTCTTATCACTTAGGTTTTCCTAGCTCACCTGCATTACACACATCATTGCTTTCTCATTTGGCAATTCAGTACTGGTTGTTCCAGAAGTATTTTGCCGATCTTGGGGCTCTGAGATCCACCTTACACACGCTCACAGAACAGTTCATGCACAGATAGAAAATAATAGTTTTTTGGTGATACTTCTTTAACCTAGGATGTCAAAACAGAAGAGTTTGGAGAAGCTAGAGTTTACTTGATTATAGGATTGAGAATTTCTTTGTACAAATCATAGTGCAAGTTGTGATACAGCAATTTCAGAAACTGTATTGCAGTTAAATAATTTTGATTGTTTGGTTGCAGGTTGTATTTAAATGTCTCAAGTTTCCAGTACCTGCATTGGCTTTTAAAACTTGTAATAGTTGTTACGTATGCTTTGTAACCAATTCTTACTTGAGAAAATTGGCATTGCTCTGTATTTCTTTATGTCCTGGTTTCTGTTCCCTGTTGAAGAGCTACTGCTTGTCAGTGCTTTGATTTGAGAAAGAAACTGGTCTAAAGGGAGTGTTGAGAAGAGCAGGCAGGAGCTTTCCTTACCTACCATTTGGGAGAGCAGGCCGCCAGACTTTTCTTGCCTCACTGAAAAAAGCTGCATGACAGATGGTTATGTCATCATAAATAAAAATAGATTGCTGTAGTTCAGGACAGTTCTGAGCATGATTTCCACATTGCTTCTCCCTAGGCTGCTGCTGAGAAATGCAGAGAGCACTGTGCGTAAAAACCCTTAAGCTGCATAGGAATCAATACTGGAAAATTAAAATTACAATTAAAAAATTTTAATTTTCAAAGTTAAATCTGCTTTGCAAACAAATGTTGCTGTCATTTTCATTGAGAAATGCTGTTTGGTTGAGTCAGTATGGCAAAGGCCTCGCAATCTGGACCGTGTGGTTACGTGTGAGCTGTTTGAGGCGAGGTGCCAGCACAGCCTTTTTGTACCGTTGTGCCTCCCTCTGGTCCCTTTGTCTTCTGCCTCGTTACCCCCTCAGCCTTCGGAGCAGACGCTGCTGAGCTGCGCTCTGGCAGCACCTCTTGGCCTTACCTGTGAGAATCAATAATTGAAGAATGGTAATCCACACCCCACTGCTGAAATAAGCAATGAGTACGTCTAGATGGGGCTGTGCGTTTCATGAGTTTCCTGCCCATGGTTACAGATTATCAAAAGAACTCTGGTACAGTATTTATATATGAGGAAGACAAGTACTTAAAGGGATCCTGGATTCTGTTCCATCCATGTAACTCTTGTTAGTATTCAAGATTAAAGCAGCTTTAAAAGCATGTTTTTTGTATTTGTATCTGCTTTTGACCAAAATGTTCTTCAACTTCTCAGTATTAATCTTTACCTATAATCTGTTTCTATTCCTCCATCTTTGGTTGTAGCCTTTCCAGTTTCAGAGTAACAAATAACTCTATACAACAGACAGACCTGGCAAAGATCTCTTAACTGTGACATTGTCTAATTGCTTATTCTCAAAATAGCTGCTTGTTCAACCTTTTGCATACAGGAATGAAATAAATTAGACAGATATGCTACTCTTTACACTACTGGTGCCAGACTGAGCATTGCTGTATTGTCTGTCCTTTCATAGGAGAGACAAAAATTTTAACTATTTGCATGTGTACTTTACTGCCACTGAATTAATTGCTAACTTCCTCCTCCCTAATTACCTTGTGGAACTTAATAGTGACATTTACTAGCTAAAGCATGCTGCTGTTTTACCATTGTCTAATACTTTGAAGAGTAAATCCAGTTCCTATTCAAATCGATTCACTGACTTCAATGGAAGAAAAATCAGGCCCTTAATCAGCAAGGAAGTGTAGTGTCAGTCATACTGTGCAAGACCCAAACCATCAAAAGCATGTAAATGATTAAAAAAGAGTTTCTATGTTTAGCCTGCCCTGCTTTATACATAATGTATAACTAGTTAGTGTACAATTTAATCTTAAAATATTTTATTAAGCACAGATAATAATGCAGAAATCCATGTAATAAAACAACTTCAGAGAAACAGCTAAGTTAAAATGAGTTACTATAAATATTGCACTTAGAATTCTTATTTTACATACACAACTCCTTAAAAAATTTAACAATTATAAATTAACAGCTTCCAAGTAATTGGAATTTGGTATGTTTGAGATCGGATGGCTGTGCTGCACATCCTCAGCTTTAAGACTTAGAGGATGTTTTCCTCTTCATAGGTACACGTAATGGACACCGCTTTGTTCCAGGGTATGCTTGGGTGGATGGGAGGGAAGAAAGGGTGAGCGTGGTCTTAGTTGTGTTTTCATGACCTATACTAAGTGAAAATTATTTTTCAGGAGAGATGATAGAATGCAGCTGCAGAGTTTAGTTTTAACATATTTTGTTTTTCAAGGCATTTAGGATCTTTGAGTTCTTAGTCTTAAAACTCATGACAAAGCTGTTGGGGAACACTTTCCCTCTACCGTCCTCTTCTACCTGGCCCATGATGATGTAGTTTAGACCTGCAAAGGAGAGCATGATATTACAAGACGGAAATCCGGGACGTGATATGGTAAGTATAGTTCTTTATTCATGGTATGTATTTATTTGCACTTTGTTACCAATGCCTTCTAGCACTTTCTCCTTCCTACCTAAAGCGTATACTTCCTTACCCATCTTTGCCATGCTTGTTACGCAATGAAGTACGTTATGTAAAAATCAAGTAGATACGTAGCTAAGTATCTACTACGTAATTTAATAGAAAATATTCATTAAATGTCAACTGTCAAATTAATCTGAAAGACATTAGAAATGCAGTATAAACACTGGGTAACTTAGCTACTAACACCCAAAGTGGAATGTGTCTCATTAATTTTGGGTATTTTCTCACTTGCCCAGCTTCTAGGATAATGCACTTAAGTTGTTTCATTCCCTTTTTCTCCTCCAGAGACATAAACACTTTCTAGATAAATAGAGAGGCAGTCAGGCAAGCAAGGTAGGCTTAATGTGTGATAAACTCTGGCTTTGGAGAAATCTGATGGATATATGTATTTTTATGGCTTAGAAGAGTTAGAGGTTTGCAAGGCCTTAGGCTGGAAGAAGTGGTGTAAGTGGGTATAAGCAGAAAAGTTTAGATATTAAGTAATGGCTACTAAATAATTAATTGAGATTTAGGAAGAGAAACAGAAGTGTGTGGTTTGGTGGCAGCAGTCTGCCTAAAAGGAGACACTTTGTTCCACCAAGTACATTGTTCTGTCTCCCAGACAGAAATGCAGAAAACTCCAGAGAACTAAAGGTAAAAGCAAAAGCTAGTTTCTGACAAGGATTTTTTCGTTTGGTACTGCCCACTTGGAATTCATATTCGTACTTAAATATCAGTAGCATCCTGAATGTTATCAAGGGTTTTTTTTATGCTTATTAAATTATTTTGACTGTTTCTGGCTATGGTTCCATTTATGTTCTCCTGTTCTACCTGTTTACTCAGGAAGCAGAACTGAAAACTGTTTTACTTTTTATTTACTTACTTCAATGAAACATAGTCTCAGTATTTCTTATAACACCGTATAGGTAGCCCTTGGTACATTTAACTGGAAATTATCTTGGTTGATCTACTCTGTCTAGTAGTGTTCAAGAAAGCTCTAGAAATACTGGCTGTTTGCACATACAGAACGGGCTTAATACTACTAGTATTTCTGCAGTGAAGATGGAAATATATACAGGAGAGAAGCAGCAGGGAAATGCATTGATTTTGTCATTTGCTGGGACATACAGCTCTTCTAGGTTTAGCATGTTGTGGTTTTTCCCTTCTAAATAACTGTGTATGAAAACTAACTCCAAAATACATACCTGTAAAAGCAAACTCTGGGCTTCATTTCAGAGGACCAAATCAGATTTCACCTTATATCACGTGTGTTTAACAAAAAAGAAAAAACCTCCTTTGATCTAAGTGAGTCTAATCCTTTATAAATAATACTTTAAAATGCAAGATAAACCTGGATAACTATTTTTATGTTAAATTGATTATAATATTAGTTTCTGATTATAGAAACAACTACTGTAATTTGCTGGTATTTGGTCATATTTCAAACACCAGTTTTCAAAACTATTGTCTTTTATAAACAAAGCAGGATTTTTGTGTACTTACCTCTTCTGATGAGAGGACACTGCTTACATACAACAACAATCTTGGCACTCATACTCTTGCCAGCTTGTTGAATTGCTAAATTTCCCTCCTTATATACATTAATGATTGATATTGTTGCATGCAGACTGCCAGCCCGCGTTATTGTTGTGATGACAGTTCCAGTTATTACTAGAAGAAAAGACATTCAATACATTTGATACACTGTTGTTATGTTTTAGACACAAATTTTGAGGCATCATAAAAACTGAATAAGTATATTGGTCCGTAATACGAAAACAAACCCTACTGGAAACAGTTACTAAAAATGTGGCTATCAATCACCTGTAATCGATAACTCACTACTGATAAATTTTGGTGGCACCAAATGTAAAACTGCCTGTAGAACGTATCAGTCTCTTGCAAGCCCAGTTCTAGGTTTTAATAATTTCAATTAAACACTACAATATGATACTACTTTTAATTAATACTAATTTTAAAACAGTGGAGAAGTTGAGTTGAAAATGTTCTAGCCAAAAGCTGAATTCCCAGCCCTCTGACACTCTCAAATGAGTAGCGGGGAATAGTTAATGCCCTAGGACCTAGATTGTGATCTGTCTGAGGGCTGATACTGATACAAATTTGCTGATTTCAGCTAAATTTAGACTACAGATTAGACCCAAAGACCTCTCAATATGAATTTTTTTTTTGTAGGATTACTAGATTAACTTGTAGGCCATCTTTATTTATCAAAAGAGAATGGTAAATGGTATTAGCAATTTTTTTTTTCTCAGCTCATCTTTTGTAAATAAGCTATTCTATCCTAGGATCAATTAGATCTTCAGTTACCAAGTATATGCAGCCAGATTTATTTTACAAATCTGCATAATCCACATTTTGAGTTAAATGTTTGTAACTTGGCACATTTATGTTCCTTTAATCTAGAGCTTTTAATTAAGTAGGAATATTCAAGTTCAATCAAAAGAGAACTGTGGATGTTAAAATGCTGGTTATTGCAGTTACATTTCTAGAAACAATAAAAATGAAATGCATGATGGAAAGAGAAATAGCTCTTATTTTCTAAATTCACAAAGTCAGCAAATAAACTTAGAATAAATCATATTCTGCAAACAGGACACTTCCTGTTCTTACCTTAGGATACACTTGCATTCATAGCAGCATATAAAATATTTTTACTCCTACTCCTGCCATGGAAAAGACTGAAAAATTTCAAGTATTTGACAAAAGGTGAGAGGAGAATGTGATTTATTACCTTCATGCTAGAGGAAGAAGAATGAGTTTTACAGAGTGTCCTTTACCATCAGCCACAAGAGCTGAGGTGTGATCAGTAAGGAGAGACCTTTAATTTGTTTGTTTGTTTGTTTTTGTTGTTTTGTTTTTTTTTTTCTTTTCCCCCCAACCTGCTTCTTTTGGTCTTGGGCCAGCCTATACTGGCTGCAAATTAAAACAGGCTGGTGCTCAAGAGTGGTAAGGGGCCATGCTTGCCATGACTCCATTCTGCTTTAGAGCACAGCCACAGCCCTCACTTCTAGAGAAATGATGCAAAGCTGCCCCCACTTTCCTGAAACAGCAGATTTCCTCCAATCTCATGAGATTAGCTATAGAGAGAGTTAGATTAAAACAAACAAACAAAAAGTGGTGGTGGAGGGGAAAGATCCCCATCAAATTTTTAGGCACGTTATAGGGGATTAAAAAAACATTCCAGTATTAATATGGGAAAATACTCTAAGACATAACTGAATAAATCAGCAGTGACAATGCCATCCAAACATACAGCAGACATAATTTTTCCCAAGTGATTTGTGTCTGTGTATGGAAATCAGTGCTTGTAAGCTTCCATGCCTTCTAATTTATTTTAAAAATATTTTGGACATCTATAAACTGAATTGTGGAATAGTCAGCAGGTTCAGCATAAAATGTGTATTGGCTGGTTCCAGACAGATCAGATGACAACACAGTAACTGAATCAGTCCCGCAGGAGGTTGTCGTACATTGTCATTTGCTTTTCAGATTGAGAAAGGATGTTTGTTTCAGACATATGTGCAGTACCTATTTTGGAATATCTCCAAGAATGTATTGGGTGAAACACAGATACTAATGTCAGATACACACATAAGATGGTTTTAAAACACAGCCTATATATTAATGATAATTCAGAACAACACCTGGTAAAATTCCTATGAGTCTACAAACACAGTGCCAAGTAAATAACTAAAAAGAAAACTTTGCTTCCTTACCAAAGTTGCTTGAACAGTAATTGCTTTCCAGAGTCCCGCTCCTCTTACACTTTTGCTGGCACAGGGCAACGGTTGGTTTCACAACTTTTTGAAGAGCAAAAAGGAATTGAAATTAGGTATTTGATACAAATGCAAAGCAGTATGGTTACAAAAAAGAAGAAAGATGAATCCTGACGTATACCTTAACTAGATCTGGTGTTGCAAGGGATGAACTTACTCAGTGTTGTTGCCTATTGCCACACGACCCTAGCAGTACATTTGAAATACCATACCACGACATTACAGTAACACTTGAGAAGGGAGGGCTGGCCTTTTCTCTGAAATCACTGTACTGTGATGGAAGAGATCAGAGTTCAAATTCCTGACTTTTTTTTTCTAAATTTTTCACATAGCTTCATAACATGTAGTACAGTATAGATTTTACGACATTTTGAAACACAACATAATGTTTGAAGTATCTATTTAACATTAGGAGTTGACATTTCCATTTGAAACAGAATGTTTTGTTTATAAACAAATGAATACACTTTGCTTTTTTTTCCTCTTGGGTGGATGTTAACAGTCTGTACTTCACTCAGCTAACCCTTTCTACGTAAAGTGTTGGGATGCAGTGTTTGTAAGGCTTTTATGTCCTCTTCAAATTTGTTTGGAATTGGTCAATGACATCATAATTATTGGAAACAAGGAGCTGAGATGGAGAGATTAAAAAAAACTTAAACTCCTGAATAACCCTAATTTCCAAAGAAAACTAAATAAGTTATGAAGAATATCTTTGCAGTTTTTTTACTTTCTTTGGAATGGAGCATTTTGCAGAAGTTTCCTTCAGCCTATACTTTCTGAAAAACAACTTATGACTAATTTTCCAGTTATTATTTTATACTTGTACTTCTCTTTTAATTGAATGAATTGATTTTGCAAGTTTCTGAGATTCAACTGAATGGCATTAAAATTACTTTGTCTTCAGTGTTATGCCCATGACTGTTAGAATATCTGCATCCTTGATGTTTTGTCTTTCAAATCCAAAGTTTAAAATTTGGACCCCATATTTTTCATTCATGTGGAGTTGTTTGGGGTTTGGTTAGTTTAGGGTTTTTTTTTTCCATTTTCACATGGTTGGTATTCAATTAAACCTTTTAGAAACTTAAATGCTGGTACAAATGAGTCGGGTACTTTACCAAAATATGAATTGGAGAAGATCTGAACTAAAAGTTCAGTTGCCTGCCGTTTTATATGTAGCCATATTGACAAATGCATGACTTGACCCAGTGAAATAACTGAGTCAATTCCTTAACCATATGTACTGGATTAATCTTCATTACTTTTATTAATGCATTATATATCACTTATTTCTTCAAGTACTAATATTTTTATGTAAGATAGAGACTGAGGTAATTCTGGAAAGTGCCTACTGAATTTAAATATTTTATTAATGCAGTTCTGTGCAAGTTTGAACTGGTCTGGCTTGCAATCTAATAAGCTAAGCCTATTTGAACTGGACACTTCTGAATGCAAATGATTGATCAGAAATTTAACTAAATTGTAGAGGTGTGGTGTGCTTTGGTTTGTTTTTAAGATCAGAAATGCCTACACCATGCACAACTGAACAGAGACTGAAAGGACTTCTTATTTCTGTCTGCCTGGCAAGTTCTTTTGAACACCTTCCCTCTGTTGTCCTCTCTCAGATGACTTTGCATTGTTTTTATTTTCTAACACTGATGTTGTCATAAAAATTGATTTGGAATTAATTAATACAGTACACCTCTTTAGCATGTGCACACACAAAGAGCTCGCAGAGCAAAACTCAGTGGCAAAGCTCTGAACACAAATCCAGCGTGAGATCTCTGACAGCCTGCATTAGTTGAGACCAAGTGTTTGAACTAACAACTGCATTAAGAAGTGCTTTATAGTGAAGAAGAGCTGAATTATTTATTATTATTATAGCAGTCACATCAGAATGATTTACAGGTCATTATGGTTTCATTTTTATAATTTTTTAAATCTATTTTAAATACCTTTCATTATCAGTATTTAAGCACCACAGCATCGTGGTTTCCTGCTGACAGGCCATTGCTGTCCTGACTTTTGATGCATTTTAAATACAAATCAGGTTACATGTTGTGAAAACATCATAAATAATTTGGTTTTCTGCTATAACTGTATCTTAAATCTCTCCATTCGGGTTATAGAAATTGTAAGAATGTATCCCTTCAGCATCTCAGTAATGAGGTAGTTTTGGCAATACCTTCAGAGAAATCCTCCTCTGATCTTTCATATATGCTGTCTAGTCTTAAATATAAAAGGAAACTTATTTTTAGCATGACACATTTCTTTATAAATTCTAATCCCTGAATTTTTTAAAATAAAAATAATTCTAGGAGAGTGTCATGTTGACAGGATGTTGGCAGAATCTGAAGAGGGCTCAGGTGGCTTCCATACCAATTTTGCTTGCTCTTAATAACTATATGAAGAAAAATATGGTCAGATTTTTACATATTAACTTATACAGAAGAAAGAGTTCCTTTAAATAAAACTCTTTCCTGAAATACTTAGAACTTCTTATACGAAACAATTTTGCTCACCCATTCTTCTATGGAATTTACTAATTAACTGTCAAAAATTGAGGAGAGACAGGAGTATTCTCTCAGCTGGAGCAAGGCACTGTTGCACTGAACTCTTGCATGGATAGATTTCCTATTAATAATGTTAAGTAGATTCCCCTTCTCCCCTTTAAGTATATTAAGATATTCCTTTGAGTATATTAATTTTAATTCATTACATCAACACTTGAAATACTAACAAACCATAAAACTGTAATTTTTAATATACTTTCTGTTACATTTTTACGTAACCCTCTCCTTGTCCTTGAATAATTACTTTTTCTAAGAAATAAAATAAAGCCAGTAAAACTTACTTGAGGTAGCAGGAACTGTTGTGGTAGCAGGCAGAACCGTAGTTGTGGGTAACTTTTTTGGTCTAAATTTATAATGGCCAATAAAACCATCAGCTGTTAAGCTTAAATCAGACAAAAACTGAATGAGCAACTCATTTCTCTCAGACAGAATAGGCCTGAAATAGAAAAAAAAAAAAACAAAAAAACATTGTTTTGAATGTCAGCGACAAAAAGAATTAATAGCATTCTTACAAAAAAAAGAGAGAGCACTTTAATTATTGGTTTGAATGCAGTATCTGCCCCCAGACCGGAATCTATGTTTCTTTGCTGGCATGTCAGACACTGATGTTATGAATGTGAAACACATTCTGATGAAACACCTAAACCTCTGATTCCTGAAGGTTATATCAATATGAGTATCTTTAAATTCTTCTGTGTGACTTCATTGCAGACTTCACTTCCATGGAATGGAAGGAGCTAGATTGATACAGTGAGAAAATATATTAAAGAAATCTTAGTACATAGCAGAGGTAAGTATATGTGTGGGTTTTTTAAATTTGTTTTTGTTTAATGAAAAATATATTATACATTTGGAAGGTTTTAAGAAAATGAATTCAATGTTGAATTCTGTAATTCTTCTACAAAAACACTAAAAAGAAAATATTTGGGCTTATTATTTCTGCGAGCTCAATTTTTGTCTAAGATTGGCTATTCATTTCCAAGGCCTTGAAAAGCTAATGGAGGTATTTTCTTAGGGTTCGAAATGTCATAAACAAGCACTGTTCAGTGTTTTAGTTTTCAGTTCTTAAACTTCATAGTACCTTCTGTGACACTAACTGCCTCTGGATGTGGATGTGGTGCACTGAGACTTCATTTAAGACTGCTGTTAGAGAAACACGTACAGAGTGCTAGACTTGCAGCAATTCTCTCATTCTTTTGAGCTTTCCACAGACCTTATCTCAATATTAATTAATAATTATTAACACAATTTTTTCAAGCAAAACCACCAGTTTCAGAAAGAGGAAAAAAAAAATATGGGGCAAAAAAAATGTGGTGAGGAGAGAGGAAAATACAAAGTAGTTTTAAGTTGTAGTTTTACTGAAATGACTGTGTTGTTTCTTCCCAGGAAGTTGGACAGAGTTCAGGAACAGGAGTTCTTCAGAACACTTGATTGGCCCTTTGAAGTAAAAACTTGTGACTGTCTCCCATTTTTGGCAGGTGTTTCAGGAATCAGTTCACTCTAATGGCTGAGTCTGACATAACCAAAAGTAAGTGCCTGATATCTGGAATTCTGTAATTTACAGATGCTGTGGTAGTTGCAGATTCTGCTTTTCTTGCTGCAGTATTGACACAGGCTGTGGACATAGGAGGGCACCAATTATCAGCTGAGAGCTTTGTTCTGCTTCCTGAACACCAGGACTCACCACCAAATCTGTTACAGAATGCCATGGGACATTATTGGTATCCACCTTGCATAATTACTGTGTCAGACAAGCAACTAACACTCTTCACAGAAGGCTTGCTTCACAATTCAGTTTACACACTATGATTTCTAGTTCTTCTGCAGCACTGGTCTTCTCCTTACTGTTTTTCTGAACCCAGCTCATAAATTTTTATGAGAATTCTGCAGAGGCAGTGAAAATCCCCAAGAGCTACACTTTCCCCTGTTCACTGGCTATTTAAGCTGCCTATACCCAGCTCTGCAAGGGAAAGTGACTGTGTTCAGGCTTTGTTCTGGATCTCTGGTTAGGAAGCAATCCTATCCTAAAATTGGCTTTCGGGTCACTTCTAACATTCTGTAACAGGAAATCTCATCTCTAAGCTATGTGGCCTGGGTCTGAGCCCAGTCGTCTGCCCTTATTTGCCTCTTGCACAAAGTCCATACTAGAACATCTGTATTTTGAAGCCCACTAGGGTTTGGCAGACCAATTTACAGCTTTGACATGCTGTGGGGATGGATGCCGAGCCACAGTTGAGAGGTGGTTTAGGAAACTACTCCTGATTGCCTCTGCACTTCTTCCTTTTGCACTGCTGAATTACCTAGCACTTGAAGAACAACCTTACCTGTAAGACTCTCTATTGACAGTATCTTTCTATAGAGCAGCTTTTTTAACTTTACTACAAGAAAGGGGCCTGAAAAGAAATGAATGTAAGCCTGAAAAGAAATGTCTTTATATATGAAGTTTCAAATTGGGAAAAAAAAAACCACAAAAACCACCACTCAAACAGAAAGAAAGAAAAAAAAGAAAGAAAGAAAAAAAAGTATAACCCCAGACCAAAAGCCTAAGGTGACTGAAGGAAACTGAAGTTAAGGGCGGGGGGTGGGGAGTGTTGAGGGGATTTGGGCCAGCAATTTGATAGCAAAGCTGGTGAAAGCCTGCTGTGCTATCCAGCATGCTCAGGAAAGCAGTCTGTGCCATGAGAGAACGTGCCTTGGCACAGATGGAAGAGATGGTGAGCAGCCCTGCAAGGAGCAGCCAGGGAACCAGCAGAAGGGAAGTGGCTGAGGGGAAATGAGTCAGATCAAGTGAGTAACGAGCCAAGGGGCTAGAGAGTTCAGCTGGATCCTTGTACTTCAGTATCTGTAATCAAAACATACATCTTAAGTGATGCTAGCGTTCAGCTATTATTAATGCTGGTACGTTACCAATACCAATAGCAGTAGCATTAGTATTGGTGGTGTTAGACAGTGCTCTAGTGAGGCTTGAGGGACAGGACAGAACATGGGTTGGCACCAGGGCTAGTTGTGGAGGGAGAGAGAAAAGGGAAAACCTAGGGACAGACAAGATAGTAAGAAACTCCTAAGAGTTCAATTGCAGGTAGAAAATGTCATATTTAATTTTAAAAAGAGTAAAAATCTTTCAGAAGCCTAGTACAGAACTGTTAGCAAAATGACACATAGCGGCATAGTGAAGTTTGTAATTCAAGAAGGTTACTTACGCTGGTGGACTGTCTCCACAGTACTTCCCAATTCTTTTAGCATCATTGATTTCCCCACCATTAAACACTGCAACATAGTCATATCTGCAGTAGTTGTCTCTCTCCACATCAAACTTCTCAAACTTTAATTCTATTAGCTGCAGGGAAAGTGTAAATAACTCATTAAGGTGTTGGTATGCAGAAAAAACAGTGGACAAGAAAACAGAAATGGAATTTACTACTCTGAAATGAGGTCCTGCAGTATGATTCTGTCAGTTGTGTGTAACAAGGAAGGAAAACACAACGTAACTGCATGATTGAAACAGAGGTAACTTATGCATTTAAGTTGCTTCTTTATGTGAAGCATAATGGTATTTAAATCACCTTCCCATAAATAGCACAAATGCAGCTTGAATGACAACACTGAATTGTGTTGATCGTAGATATGCAAGATTTCTCTTTAATGGTCTGTCTCAAACAAAGATGATATTAAATCTTTTAAGACTGTACAAAAAGAAAAAGGAGTCATTTGTACATCACATACATGGTATTTGATTTACTGACATAGTAAAAATGATCTTGTTCTGCATTCATAGTAATGATAGCCATTATCACCTGATGTCTTAGTTTTGCCTGGATATGCTTTTGCACTATTCAGATATGGAAGACATCATTTTGTTTCCCATAAAGTATGAGTAACCTAGGGGGACTTGGCTTCACAGATAAGTAACAGGCTTGTTCCAAAAACCTTGTCATCATGATGAAAAAATGCACTTTAAATGGAAGTACCCATCTGAATAAACTGTTGTGATCAAAAAGATGGTCTAGAAAGAAGTAATGCAACTGGGAGCAGAAATGCTATATTTTTCCATATGCAGGCAAAACAGCAGGCCATAATACCTACTTTACTATTGTTCATAAGTGCACTTTGCACTAATAAAGAAGTATTTCATGATAGAATAGAAGCTCTTCACCATGATGAGAAGCTCCTCTCTCTTCTATAATAAATGAAGTAATAATTAGTTTGTATTAGAAGGAGAAGAATGCCTTGTTTCATTGCTCATATGCTTGTGAAAGGGAAGTACAGACAACGGCACCTAAATTTTGGCAAATGGAAGAGTGAACAGCTTTTCATCCGCACTTCGAGGGAGATGCTTATTTACTACTTCCTTAAAAATGGCTTTTGTCACTGTCAAAATTATGCCTCATTTGCATGCAGACAACCACTGTTGCAGCACATGAAAAATATGTATTTGGAAACGCAGATTTCTGGAACAGGATCTTCGAAAGGCACAGGATATAATGCCCTCATTTCTATGCTTACATAGCCTTTCTTAAACTTTCTCTGCAAGCTTAGGAAAAGTTTTTAGGCTTATCTAGAGATATTTGGAATGAACCAAAGTAATCTGCAGTTTACAGATAAGGTTTTAAAAATCACTGCCTATCTATAGGATTATTAAATGACCTGTATCTAGCAATCAAGGAATGTGGATTAAAGAGGAGTACAGGAAAGACTAAGCTGACATACTGCTTCAGTTCAAGGGAGAAAATATCTTGATAAATGAAAAAGTATGAAAGATCTGAAGAATATATTTATCTGGGGCAGCTTTTTTTATTTGGAGGATTATGGTCATGAGCAGAAGATTAAGAAGAAAGTTGTCTTTACATGTAGAGGACTTTAAAAGACTGGATGTGGTAAAGGAAAGCAACCTACCAAACACGCTTGGATGACCAAAACATTCAATCACTATAGAATTTCTGCCATGGTACAGAGCAGATGGCTCGGCAACAACCAGAAAATGTGAAGCTAGGATTGAGATTAGCCCTACAGCGTAGGGCTTGTGTTTGCCACGTGTGACAAACGGTGGCAAATGAGCCCTCGTGGTCTGCTGCCGCATCTCTTCAGGTCTTAATGAAGTGGTACCATATGCTCTGACAGCATCTGGCTAATTAAGCATGTTATGAGATAGAGCCTTCAAAATATGATATAAAACAGACTTTATGAAATGTGCATTGGAAATCCCTGTGCAGAAGACATCCGAATATATTCCCTGTACTGTAAGCAGGAGAAAGTAATTTCTGATTTTAATAAATTCCATCAGCTCTGCCTGAGTCCCCCAATAACAATCTGCAGATTTCAGCCAGACAGCATTTGTATTGTTCGGGTGCAATGCAGACGGCGCCGTGCGAGCAGGCTGCCGCTGAGCCCTTGCGGGCAGCGGAAGCGGGGCTGCGCCGGCGGGGCGACGGCAGTGCCTTACCTGGTTCTTTGGGGCGACGATGTGCCAGGAGCAGGTGACTCCTGCTGGGTAGTCTCGCTCCGGCCAGTTGGGCGTCTGGAAAGACCCCGACGGCTTCTCCAGGCGTCCCCCGCAGTACTGATCCCCTGCAAGCGCAGCGCACGGTGCTGAGCAGAGCGCGGCGGGGACTAACGCGCCCCCGTTACTGCAGGGGCCTCCGGGAGGGAGACACGGCCGGGCCCAGCCACCTCTGCAACGGCCCCACCACAGGACACAGCTGAGCCCTTCAGCTCAGCTGGTGGCACCTCTGGGAAAATTTAGTTAATAAAGGGCAGAAAATGCCAGATGGAGAGTAAGAGGGGGCTAAAAAAGAGTGAGAAGCATTCCTGCGAACACCAGGGCCGGGAGAGGAAGAGCCGCAGGCCCTGGGGCAGCTGCGCTGGAGCTGACCGGTGTTCCTGAGGGAATTGTGGCTCATGGAGAGGTTTTTTTTCCTCCATATCTCCTCCTCCCAGTACCAAATTACAAAGCTACATCAGGTATGTAATCCTTATTTATAATATGATTATGAACCTTCTTTATTAAATTAACTCTACCATGTCACAGTCATTTAATATATCTTTAAATAAATTATCAATACAGGGATACAACTGGAAGGATTAATAAATTACTAATCACCAGCACAGCATCTGCCCAACAACCTGTCCAGTCTGGTATCATGCTAACAGCAAAAGCCTTGAAAAAGTCACTCAGCGGAGCGATGCCACCTCCCTGTAACCTCCCAGCCTCTCACAGTTTGTGGCCTTCCCAAGCACGAGGCAATGCCTTTATGTTTAATAATCCCTAACAAATTTTTCTTTCATGTGTTTTTCTAATTGTTTTTAAACCAGTGTAGAAATTGACAATCCACGATGTCCCGTGGCACGGGGCTTCACCACGTTACAGCTCACTGAGAAAAATCACCCTCTCCTTTCCTTTGCAGTCACTTGCTCATCTGGTTTTGTACTGGAAGAGACAGTGACTGTGGTCGCCATTCACTTCCTCCATACTGGTCATGACATGCAGTATTCAAGATGTAGATTCACTATGGATTTATAGTGGCATAATTTGTTGTTGTTGTTTGGTCTTTATTCCCTATTTTTAAAGTTGTTAAGATTCTGGATTTTTTTTTTTTTCATAAGTGTTGAGCACTGGATTGATGCTCATAATTTTTTTTTCATAAATTATGTATTTTAAACTGAAGATCTCTTTCCTAAGTGGTAACAGTCAACTCAGAGCCTGTTGCACTGTACATAAAGTTAGGGTGTTTTCCCCTTATTTGCAACATTTATCTGTATTGAATTTCATCTGTCATTTTATTGACTAACTATTACCACACTGATACTAGGTGCAGTTCTGCAACTTTTACAAGCCCTCCTCTTTACTACTCTGATTAACTACAGTGGCTAAACAATTAGACTTTGCTATTTGCTAAGCAAGATAATTAATGAATATGTTGAACAGCACAATCCCTAATATCTGTGGCATCGCATCTTTTTAAGCATTTATGTGGCTCTCCATAGAGTTGTACAGTTATATTTGTCTTCATTACATATATAATTGTCAATTACCTCTTTCATGTGGTTCTGCTGCAGAAAACTTTGCAATGAATCCACTTCCAGCAGTATTAGCATCTGAAGTCATCTGCACCAACATTTTATTGCTGTTGGATACAAGGGCACCTGGTTTCACAGTGCCACAGAACCTGCCAATGCGTTGTCCATTGGCATGGCCGTTGTATATATCCACAAAATCGTATCGGCACAAGTTGTCACTTTCCAGGTCTAAATATCTAAAAGAAAGAACCACCACTTTTCCTTCTGGGACCTGCAGAGAGAGAGAGAGAGAGGGAGGGAGCGAGGAAGAGAAGTATCTTGAAGTGTGACTAACACCACATATCTCTCTGATCTCACTGTTTGCATGACTGTTTTCATATCCTTCACTTCTCCCCAGGTAAACTCTTTTTGTCAAGCAGAGTGGTTTTTAAAATCATATTGGAGCAATCATGAAAACAAAGCTCTGGCCATTATCTCTGTTGCCATCATCTTTTTCCTGATCAACAGTATTGTCTAGCCAGGTTCATACAGTTGGTTATATACCATCACTGCCCAGTTCAGCTTGGCATGTTTCTCTTATTTTCTACTGGAAGTGCGTAATCAGCCATGCAGCTCCCTGTCATCGAACAGGGTGAGGAGGACAAGATTAATATGGTTTAAAAAAAAAAAAAAAAGGAACAAGCAATTTACAGTTTTGAGCAAATGGCCTCTCTTATTTTGCTGATTTGTGTCACAAAGTTTCATAGTTTGAAGGATTTTTTTATTTACTGACACACAACTTTTATTTATAAATAAAATTGGAAACTTTATGGCTAATGCTGTACAACCATAATATTTAGTTATTGGAGTGGGTACATTTAGCTTGAAGACTGCAGTGAAAGAATCATATTTGGAAAGACTATGTAAAACTATAAACAGAGAGTTCAAAAGAACTATTAGCAAGTGTCCTCAATACAGAGAGGAGTTTTGTTTTCTGAAACATCTGAGGAAACATAAGACAGGGCAAATCTTCTTACATGTCTGCATCTCTGGACATTGCAAAAGAGGCAAGAGCACTGAGAAGGATGTAAATTAAGAGAGCATAATCATTTACAAGGAGGAGAACTTTTCCTGGGATAGGGTTGCAAGCTTTTAAGAGAATAAGCAGCATACTGAGAAGTGAAAACTATTCTAACAAAGCACTCCATGCAATGTAACAGGACAGGAAGAAGGGAAATGGTATTTTAAAGTACAGAGGGACCCTAGACACACAGAGTGTAATTATCTGTAGTCAATTCATAGCCTGGTAGAGTGATTACCTATTAAAATAATTGCAGCTGTTTTATTTTACTGAGTCACTGTTATTCTTTTCTACTTTGAATATATAACACACACTTAATACATCTGCAGTAAGTCCATATTTAATCCACTTTATTTAAGAGTTCATGAATTTTTTCCTTCCTTAACAGTGACTCATTTTAAAACACCAGTTTGAGATAAACTACACCTAAACTGTTCCTACGTGAAATTGTCAAACAGTGTTTTCAATGTTGTGAGTTTCAACAGTTAAAAACGCCTTGTCAGGTGTAGATGAAGTGCTGGAGATGGAAGTGACCACTTAACCCACAGAGGACACTGGTACAGGCAGCAGTTCTAGATGTAGTGAAAAATGTGCTGTAGATATGTTAAGGTTACTCACTCATGCGGCTGCTTTTATGTCCAGTGCGGATACTGATTCTGCAGCAGGACAGATTTTTGCATGAGCTGTTTTCAACTGCCCAGGGCCCGTGCACAGACTGGCTGACCAGTCCCACTCCAGTTCCTATTGCTGGTTTCAGAGTATTTTCCTTTAGGTTCAAAGTTCTCTCAGAAATGCATTTGGTTCCCCGGTGCTGACGTATATCGCTACTACTGCTTCTACTACATCAAAACCACAGGACTCATCTGATCTTACCCAGCCATTTCAAAGCACAGTGACTCTGGTTTAGAAAACTTTAAAGCCAGATGTTAGGTTTAAAACTCACACGACTGAAGAGAGCAAGCCCTATAGCTGGCATCAGAAAAAAACCTACATGTATATTTAGTCAGCATAAGGCCAATACAAACATTGTAAGCTCCTCTGTGAAGCGATAGGACTCCTTGAATCACTGCTCTCATAACTAAATCTCTTATGATTGCACTCACTTGTCTTCTGGTCTGAATCACTAAGAAGCACTGAGATATGGTCATTTAATAGAAAAAAAAAAGAGTGAAAAGGAATTTGGTATTCCAGTCAGAAGACCTGAATGTTACTTGTGGTTATACTACAAACTCTGTGTGACTGGACAATTCCATTCAAACATGCTGGCTGTAAAGTTAGTCAGATAAAGTCAGATTTAGGCAGTTAAATTAAAGCAGCCTTTTTGTCAGAAGTATATATGCTCTTTTGGGGTGGAACACTCATCATTTTTAAGTTTGTACAACAGGATCCAAATGAGGTGACCTTTAAAGGTTATCGTGTTTTAAAAGAGAGGGTGCTGTTATGCCTACAGTTAAGATTGTCCAACATTTTCCACTACAGTGTCTTGCAGCTTTGCTACAAGTTAGCCATCTTTAAGAATTTTGCCTTTTTCCTTTCACCGTTTCTGAAAGCTATGCAGAAGTTGCCCTATCTTATAAGATTAAATAGTTTTGTCAGTGCTTATGAGCTTTTTCCCTACTTTCTCAGCCTGAATTGCTTCTTTGAAGCTTCTTTGAAGACACTTATTCCCGCTCAGAGTTTCAAGAAGGAAGCTGAAATGTGAGAGGTGGCTGGTTCTGGGATAAAGAAAGGTCTTTTTGCTGTCCTTGAAGAAACGCATTCGGATTTGGCCAAGCTGTTATCCCTCAGTAACGCTGGTGGGTGCTTGCTGCCAGCTTTGTTCCACGAGCACTTTGAACCAGCACTGCTGTGCTCACACCAGCTTCAAAGCCTGTCCCTGGGCATCCCGCTCCCTCATGCCACCCCGAGTGGGGCACAGGGAGCCGGGACGTGCAACTGACCCATGCTCAAGAGGGAGAGGATGCTGGCAAAGCACCCCAGCTCCAAACCCCCAGCCAACCATTCACTCAAGTCTTGGGTTTTCTGTTTCATAGTACAAGTAATTCTGTGCAGGGTTGTATGCTTCCTTCTACTCTCTCCACCACTGACTATGTTATACTGTACCACATTACCATCTAATTATAGTTCGTTACAGTTTTTCATCTCTCTAGCTTCTATTAGTTCAATCTACTTGATCTTGGTCAAGAATGTTCCCCACCAATGTACTGTGTTTCTAAGTTTTGTTTCATGACAGTTTGTAAGAAAACATGTAGGAAAAATACGTGGACACGAATGTTTAACAAGGAGCCTACTCTAAGTTTTAGTTGTACAGAATAATCCTTGCTCACATTTAGCTGAATTTAGGGAGATAAGTCATTCACAGAAATGTGTGATCTGGGGTCCTTAATCACAGTCACTACTTTCTGCCATTACTTTATAAAATAATGTCATTGCTTATTAAAATAATATTTGTCATTATTAACAACAAATTTGTTCCAGCATGTTAAATCAATTGAAATTCTGTGGTCTGACCAGATGACACTCAAGAGTGCAGAGGATTCTGGCAGCAGCCGCCCCAGTTTGTAGCTACTCCCAAGGAATCCCGCCCTAAATACAGGCGTCTTTGCAAAATAATACTT
>WHYT01017264.1:250908-280046 GCA_009806455.1 Tetrax tetrax | reverse complement strand
ACCGCCCCCGCAGCCTCCCGCCGCGCCCTGCTCCCTGTCCTCAGGTGGCACGGGGCGGGGGGGTTCGTCCCAATCGTCAATGAACTCAGTGTCACCGTTTGTGCCATTTCCCTTCGCCAATGCTTGAAAAATAGCAATGCTCCTTTAAAATTTCTTCTTTATTTAAATTCTAAAGTAAACTTAAAATGCTTCATTTTGTTTACCAGTTGGTCGTCCTGACCCATTTTAGTAGCCTTTTCACTCTGGCTGTGAAAGATACTCTTTAAAGGGCTGTGGCAGGGCTCACCGTAATGAACTCAATACTTGTGTGTTTGTAGGATGTGGGCCAAAGTTGTATGACTGAGAAAAGAGATGAAAAATTAAGTCAGTATTCTCTCTGAACATGAGAAAACTTGACATTTTAAAATAAAAGTTTACAGAAACCACATTGCTAGTGCTGTTGGAGGATGACATACAGAATATCATGTCAATAAATGATAATTTAGCTTTTGCGGATTGTTTTAAGAAGACCCTGCCCCTCTTGTTGCTTTAAGTGTTTCTTCTCATATGCACTGCTCGCAGGAGAAGGTGGTAAGTCTGTAGGAAAGTGTTCAGGCACGGCCAACTGAAGCAAAGACTGGAGGAACTAAATGGAAATTCTGCTGTATGCGAGGCAGAATATAAACTATTGTCTTATTTTTAGCTTATATATTAAGCACTTAACATTCCTATTGCAAAATACAAAGAAGGATGGTCCTGCTCCCAAGTCTTTAAAGAAGTGCTGTGGATGAGAAGGCATGCTCTGAGGATTAAATAGAAGGAGGATGTTGCAGTTTAGCAGATGTAATACCTGTACTCTCCCTTCTGCAGTGCTGGATGAAGAAAGCAGTCGAATAACCTGGATCCATGCTTGCTAAATTTCCAAGAGAATTTGTGTGGGAGTGGTGCAGCTGCTACTGGGACATCCCAGATCTTTGGAGGCAGCCTGCAAGATGGCTGGTAAGTAAGAGGTGTCAACAGCATTCCCGCGTGCTCAGAGGCAAGGGAAGACAACAACAAGGAGAGGCTGAGGTGTGCACGGGTTTTGCAGAGGCCCAGGTTTTGTATGAGTGCACAAGTGTCTGCAGGTGGGAGTGTCTGAGGAGGGGTTGGAGGAAGGAGCAGGACACATCTAGGCAAGGCTTGGTGAAGGACTGGGGCAGGGAGCCCAGCCCACAAAAAGGCAGCTGTGGAAGCAGAGAAGATCGTAAAGAAATCAGAGCAGAGATAATATTTGCAGCTGTGTTTTGAACTGATTTGAAGTGACAGAAATAGGAAATAAGAAAGCTAAAAAGGAAACACTTACTTACTCCATGACCAATATGATGCTGGTTAGCAGCCAAAAGTTTACCACCAGGTGTACTGATCTTAGTCGTGAAGGTAATATAATGTTCATAAAAGTTGCTAGATATGGAAGTCAAAGCATACAACAGAGAGCTGTGTAATCCTCACAACACAAACATATGTGTTCCCTGCTGTTTCTCTCTGATTGTCAACATTTTTGAAGTCTAGAGAAGACACACTAGTTGAAAACAAGAAAGTATTTCAGGCTTTGTATCCACTGGCCTCCATGCAAAACCACCAGCAAAGGCTGTTGGTTCCCATGGTTTACACATTCAAGGACTCTTGTACACGTGGTTGTTGCAGACTTATAATCTCTTCCAAAGGTTAAAAGTTTTAAACTTCTGAACAGTTACTGTGATAACTGTTCTGCATCAGACACCCAAGAATATCTACAGATCTGCGCAGCAAAGGGACAATTCAGGGCTGATGAGCAAATCAAGGCAGAGAACAGGCTGCTGGGAAAGCACACACACCCTGCGTAACACACACAGCCAGGCTCCTCCACCTTTGCCGTATCAGGAGCAGCAGCAGCAGCATCACTCCCTGGCATGGCTATCTGGGTACATGCCCTAAATTACAGACTACAAACAAGGCACTCAATCTAAATTAAACTGTATTTACCAAATGTAAATGATATTGCTAGAGAGAATTCACCCATGAACTAAACCAGAGATGTCTGGCTGGTTTCCATCGATGGCTGCAGATGGAACAGAAACGTAAAAAGTCAGCAAGTAGTTACCCATAAATAAAGGTCTTAGCACTGAAATGAATCTTAAGCTAAATTAGTGTCTGTTAGGAACACAGAAATGGGAGTGAATTTTCTTCTTCACGAAGCCCAGACCCCTGTTGTTGCAGGGAACCAAATCGAATAAACCTTTTCATAAATTGGTGATACTTAATTTCTGAAGTCAGGAAGTTGCTTGATCAGCATCTGTTAGAGTCCCCATCTTTGCGGGATGAAACCGCAAAATGTACGGTTAGCAACGCTATGTAGAAAATGGATATAAATTAAGCTACAAAGGTTTTAAGCTCAAAACCAAAAGAGGGCAGATCTACAGTCTCTCATGCAATCTTAATTATGCTGCCTTGTGTATGTATTCTTTGCATAAATGATGCATAGATTATGTGACAAAAATAGTATGGAGTTGTATAAACAAAGAGTCTGTATCAATGTGCACAAAGCACGTCTGACTTTTGACAGTTGGCTTTGCAACCCAAGTAAATTGTCTTTCTCTCCTAATGTTTCTTTTTGAAGGTAGAACAAAAACAATTTTCTGTTACATGTGTCCCTGAGGCGTGGCATCTACAGGCTTGGAATAATGACTCTTCAGTGATAAACTATTTAACATTTAAATGACAGAGCTAGTGCCATAGTAATTATAAAAAATGCCCACTGTCCTAGGGTGACACTGCCTCCTGTAGTGCTCTAGCAGAAATGCCCAGCATGAGTGACCCCTCTGCTCCCATCAGCTGTTGCTAGCTCTCCTGGACTAAGCTAGTGATGCTGGTTATCCAGGGATGAGTGCTTCTCCCCATCAATCATTGAAGAAAGACATTTCATACACAAAGATAACAGGAGACAAATTTCATAATGAATGTCTGGCAAGTGTGACCTTGTCAGTCTGAAATTGAGACAACTGCTGAAGTAGAAAGGGGAAACCTCTACCTGAAATGTAACCCCATGCAACAGCCTGTCACTGAGATGTTCTTTCAAAAGTCTGTGTAAATGATAGTGCAAATCAAGTGGAGGTGATCCTGCTCTTCCATGTGTCCCTCCACGGATCCCTGCCATCTTTCCTGAGACAAATTTAATAATGATGTTGCTGTGCAGCAGCCAGAATAGCCTGCTGATCTAAATGAAAATGAACCCCCTCCCTAAAAGCTTAGTTTCTTAATCTTTATGCTCCCGCTTTCAGGCTTCTCACCAAATCTTCTTTTCCTCTATGAAGAGTCATCTGTACAAAATCCCTTGTACCGTGACAAAAAGATGTAAGTGCTCTTAAGTACTCTCTTAGTTTTTCTGCACAAGTCCTGTTTAGCCAACACTGCAAAACTATTTGAATTTATGTAAATGCTATCAACAACAGCTTTTCATTTTGTTTGAATCACAGAATCACAGAACAGTTAGGATTGGAAGGGACCTTTACAGGCTGTGTAGTCCACCCCCCCCGCAAGGAGCAGGGACATCTCCAACCAGATGAGGTTACTCGCAGCCCCATCCAACCTGGCCTTGAATGTTTCCAGGGATGGGACATCCACCACCTCTCTGGGCAACCTGTGCCAGTGTTCCACCACCCTCAGCGTAAAAAATTTCTTCCTTATATCAAGTCTGTGTCTACATTATTTTAGTTTAAAACTGTTAGACCTTGTCCTATTACTACAGGCCCTATTAAAAAGTCTGTCGCCCCCAGTACCTTAAGTCCCCTTTAGGTACTGGAAGGCTGCTATAAGGTCCCCCTATAGCCTTCTCTTCTCCAGGCTAAACAACCCCAACTCTCTCAATGTGGTCTTGCATGCCAAAGCCTTGATATTTTCACTTCCAAAAGAACTTTAGTATTTCCTGGAATTGCAAGTTGTCCCTTTTCAGAATAGCACCGGACAACATGCAATACAGAGGATGTATCCCTATTTTCTTGGTAATCCTAGCACCTAAAATGACTTACAAACTGATGTACCCACCCAGTTCCTAGGATTCCCAAATTTACTTTGGTCTGTAAGCCAAGGATTTGTCCATGTTACATCTTTAATTGAATCCACCACTTTATAAGAATAAAAAACCACACAAGAGTTGTCACTGGAAAACTTGCAGAGCCTCCACCCTTCCCCAGGCTGGAATTCCGACTCTTCTGTTTTTTTGTATGTCAAGCTTCACTCTTGGTTCATTTATCAAATGACAATGTGGTTTCTGGCTTCATATAAAAAAATCACTGTGGTGAGTCATAGACCTCCCCCTCCCTTGCTTTCTTTTGATACTGAGAGAGCAAGTGCAAATGCAGCATTGACAGTATTCCCACACCTTCTTAGGAATTTAGGAACTTCTTAGGAACTGAGCTTACATTCCTTTTTTTTTTTTTTTTTTTTTTTTTTTTTTTTTGTGTCTCTTTGCTAGCTTTACCTCAATTAATAACATATTTAATATATTTGCAAAACTTCATAATTCATATTATAATTTAGCAGAGAGACCAGATACGATGCATTAATCATAAAAGTGGTACAGTTTTTCAGTATGGCTTTTCTAAATTAGCTTCTAGTCCTTCCCTTTGTCAGTTCGGGCAATTCTGACATCAGTTTCTACTTGCCTCTTCTCTTTATAGGACTACAAGCTGGTATCCAATTATTCTTTTTTTAAAAAATGTTTTACTCCCTATTGTTCAAAGTCAGTTGTTTATTTGCCAGCATAAAAAAATATTAAGGAGAATGGTCCTGATTTATCATCAGTTGAATTGTTTTTCATCATAATATAACAATGATGTATTGGACAACTACTACTAAACTGCAAATATTTCTGTAACCAAAGAGACCTAATAATTATTAACCAGAGAGTCTGCTGTCAAGCAGGATGCTTGAAACATTCATAACCTAGCGAACAGACACACCATCATAGTGGAAACCTCCTAAAGGACAGTTTCAACCTTTCCCATGAAGCATCCCAGGGTCCATTAACCAAGAGTGTACACTTACAATGACCATATCACACAGCAGGTGGAGAAGTTGCTAAAGTACTGAGCAGACAAATGGATTATAAAATAATACTTTTAAGCAAGAGCTATCTCCCTAATAGTGCATTTTAAACACGTTGTTCTGAGGAAAATATTCAGTACGTAAAAGGAACAAGAACATAAACCATGGGGTAGGTGGCCATAAAATTAAAAAGGCAGAACGCCTGAATTGCCTGCAGGTACCTCTGACTCAGGCAGTCCCACGGCCAAAGCTTGTCGCAGCAGACAGAGAGGAGCAAAGCACTTCGGTCTCTGCAGGAGAGCTTCCAAGACCCCGCACGGGGAAGGGCATCATCAAGTGTCAGTAAATGCTATTCTTATCTAGAGAGCTGTAAAAGCAAAGACAGATCAGCTACCCAGTCAGCCATTATCCCAGGCTTGATGTAATCTAAATCAACAAGTATTCAAGTAGATAATATTATGAAAGAAAATTCCAAAGCAGGTTCCCTTTGCTTTGGTGGATGTGGGAAAGAAAGATGAGACCATTAATTACGCCTGTGCTTCGGGAAGGAAATACAAGAGGAGTTAGAAAATTATGTCACTAAAATGGAAAAAAATAGACTTTCTGTTTCTGGATGCAAAATAGAATTACTTTTATGGGAGATATATAAAAAAATCATCTTTAGATCCATTGTCCTCCTGTAAAAAAAATACTATATCATGTTTGTATGGGAATAAATCTCTCGAGACTTAGAGTATCTGAGTCTGGTTTATAGACTGAGAAATTAAAAGAGCTGATATTTTGAACAATCTACAGCACAATATCATCCTCTCCTCTCCAAAAGTACCACCACTAGAAACTTCTAAGCTCAGCTATGACCTCAGTGAAGAAAACGAGTGAGAGTCTGGAGTCACTGCTGTGTTACCAACACACTGGGTGGTGCTAACAAACTGATGATCACAGCCATCTTCCCTTCAAGTTGGCGGCAAGCGACACCAGAGGTGTAAGGTAAAGGCACATGTGAATCCACTCAGGAGTTGTGACTGTACAGTGATAGACCTTGTCAGGTACTATAGGTGCAGAAGCAGAGAAAAAAAAAGTTGCAAAAGGCATCGAGGGTGCTCTAGAGAAATCTCTTTCAGGCTTAAAGTGTGCTCTGGAGGAGAATGCTGTCAAAAAGAAAACTGGAACTATGAGCAAAGAAGGTGCCTGGTTTTTTATGTGTGCTTTAATTCTCTTGTGTTCAAGGAAGAGAAAGTTTTACATCCTCTATAAATAAGTCCATTTGTACTAAGGCTCTCAGCTTCAGTTTCTTCTGAACGCTGTAGTTGAATAATAGAGACATTTTTAAAGAGCATCCAATGTGTTATGCTGTCATACTGCTATTGCACAGGTGATACCTGGGACCTGAGTCTCATGATGCAGTTTCACATATTATAATTAGTTTACTGTTACTGGCAACACAGATTGGAAATCAGAACTAAGCCCTGTGAGAAACTATTTCATGCCAGGAGTCTCATTGCTTTTGCTGGATTTCCCTCTACTACTCTTATTTATAAAGCTATACGTTAAAAGGAGAACAGTTTGATCTAATTTCTTTACTGCAAATGTTCTTAGGAAGAAAAGTGTTGTGAACAATTTTAGTTCAGCTGACTAAAATGCTGTTTTCCTACTTTCACTGATAAGAAAATTCACTATCTGCTTCCAAAATAACCACAAACTGTATGGGAAGGGGACAATGAGGAATGAACTCTTTACAAAATGTGCAATGATATGGTAGTCTATGCAACAAGAGGTGGGAGAATACAAGGAAATTACCACCAGACGTAATAATTCCTGCACTTGTTTTCTTGACTTGAACAGGAGGCCCTAACTTAACTGAGCAGCCCAACAGCTACATCTGAATGATGAAATGGGGAAGTCTGCATCTGAAGGACTTCCTGCCTCAAAGAGGAAAATCCAGAACAGGGAAAATACCCTTTCTTTAACAGGCAGATTAGATCCAGTTGAGAGAGCTGAACTACTTGGGAGGGAACATCTTGCTACAGCCATTCTGTGCCAGAATGATCAATCTCACATTGAGGTACAAAAAGACTTACTAGATTCCTTTTGTTGTTTATGCTGTAGCCTCTGGTGTCCTTTTTCATCTTCGGAGCGTAGAGTCCTTGGCAAGAAGGAGGGTGTTGCAGGACTGATGTAAATTAGGAATGTTCCTGTACAACAATAAATTGTACCAGGGCTGGGCAGTTCTGACTAGGGGAATTACACTCAATCCCTATGGCCTCCTTCCCATCAGAGTACAGGGGTCATGGAATGCAAAATTGGGGCCAGATTATTTCAGTGGTGGCTGGAACTCAGCTATCTGCCATGTGTGTTACAATGGTACGCTTACTTTTTCTAAATGCTGAATTACTGCCCTGGGAGATACACACTTGCATTCTGGACCAGAATTTGGAGTTTAGCCTAATATTATATTTTTTTAAACACATCTGGGATCTATTATGTTGCTGCGTAATGATTTTCATCGAATCATCATTACTTAATATGTAAATAAGTGTAATTGTTGGTATCAGTTTCAGCACGGTATTGCAGAGCGACAGGTCTCAACACTAGACAAGTGCTTCTTGCTGTGGGCTAAATATTACAGGTCATTAAAATGCTAAAGTATTAAGGCCAAAAGTTATAAAAAATGGCTGAAATCTACATGGAAATTTGAGGAGCCAAGTCCAGAGACTTCCAGAAAACAGCAGTTTTGTTTACAAAATGTATCACAAAAGTAACCTAAACACTGGAAAATCATTAGAGAAACAGCATTATAGGCTGAAATTAGATATACACTTGGTATAAAAATGCTTCAGTGTTTTTAACGTTCTATGGAAACAGTTGCATGAAACTTCTGTGCAGTTCTAACTTAGCAACAGCCCTTTAGTACTTTAAGAATCAAAAGTGAAGGGCCAGAATCAAGCAGCAGTTTATCCTTTCTGTATTCTGGGAGTTACTTGTTTTAATATTTTGAAGAGCCTCAGACTATTTTGATTTGAACAGTCTCTGAGGAAATTTCTCACATCCACCAAACAACATAAAGGCCAGACTGAGTCAGTAATATTGTCGTTTAATTTCAGTCCTCCTAAACTATACTTAATTCAGTTTGGAGGTAGACGTTGAGCACAGGCAACTGCTTTGAAAGAGTCTTTATGCTTAAATGTTTCAACTCACTTATTGAAAGGATACTTTGAGAGGAGAAAAGTAATTTCAGATTCTAAGCCGGGTCTTTGGGCTCATTCTTGAGATTACAGTCAAGTTTCTTCTTAATCCTTGCAGGGAAGGAATCAAGAATGCCTGCCTCTACCACATAGTGTTTTCTGGCAGATGCATAGCACTTTTGAATAAGGAATTAGAGGACTTTGCAAGGACTGGTAAGTATTTATTAAATTTCTGTTCTTACCTGCTGTACACTTGGAGAGCTGTACCACTGTAACTTCGTCCACTTCAAAAAAATTATGCCTGGCTTTCAGCGTGTATGAAACTGATCAGGCTCTTGTGCTCCCGTTTTATGTATGCCATCATTCTTTAAGAGGTGCAGTACTTTGGCTGAGGTATGCTGAGCCAGCATTCCCTCATATTTCCAGATGTATTGCAGTGCACCGATAATAATTATTCTGCACAACGTCAAATAGTAAAGAATTCTTTGCTGTAAATAGGTACAGATGCAGGTATGTGAGGCTAGGTATATAGGCTCTTGAAAGGGAATGAGAGAAAGTTTTATATGGAGCCTGAGTTGTAAGTACAACCAATAGATCATGATTATGATACTGTCTATGCAGCACATCATCTCTCTGTTCAGCTTTCCAGCTAAGTTTTCAAAGCTCTTGGTTCTTAGGCTCTTAAACTCTGCTGACACTTCTCTCTGCCTTGACACCGCCCTAAATACGCCTGCTGTATTTGCTGGCCTGTCTCGTGGTTATCACTCTCTCATGGTTGCAGATTTCACCCATGTGAAAGTGTGTTTCTATGGATTCCTTAATAATTTCCTGGTATTATTAACCCCAGAGTCTCTTCTTAAGTGCCATTATTCAATGATCTGCTTTAAATGTAAGTGAAATTTAAATACATCTAATTAGACTAAATGGATTCTAAGCTCAGTGTATCTTCTGTAGCACTATATCTCTGACCCGCCCTGGATTGTTAATTTATGAATTTATAGCTATAGTATAACTTTTACATTTTCTGTAATGTAGAAGAGTCCAGCCTACATTCCCAGCCAAGCTCTAATGCAAAACTCATACCCAAAGGTTATAGCTCTTAAAAAATGATCAGAAGTCTGATCCAAACACAGAGTTTTTTGAACGTGACTTTTGATCATACTGCATCCTCGTTGCGTTCAAACTTTATTCTGACAATTTGACTCCATTTCAGAATTCTTCAGGTACTTTGTATTTATATGAGAATCTGGGGTGAAATCTGCCATTCAAATGTGGGTAGTTTAGTGGTCAAGTCCACTCCTAATCCAAATTTGTCTGTTTTGGTTTAGTTTGGTGTTTGAATTGCCCTCAAAGTACTAATCTACTTGTTAAACCATGGGCCAGATTAAAGTCATGCATATCCCTAAAAGGGATGAAGTCTGTCTAAATACCATCAAAATGTAAATGCAACCTCAATAGCTATTAGAAGCACAAGTGTACAAAATACAACTGAAAATAGAGAACCTGTATTGTTTATTAAAAAGTAATTACTTTTTTTTTTATTTAATCCACAAACCCAAACAAAAACAACCAACAAGCTCAAACACTTGATTCTGGGATAAAACTGTCTGGCTTTGTGACTTTTCATATCCAGCTTTTAAATCCAGAAAAGAGAAATACAGAACTGTCAAACCAAACAGACCTTAACTATGTGTCCAGTGTTAGGTTGGCTATCAGTTAGATAACAGCTTACAGAATTGTTGCAAGAAAGTTTTCACAATAGTTAGTTAGTAAAGCATAAAGCATCATATATGTATTAGTATTCACAGCAATAATCAATAAATGCCGTATCTTTTAAGCGCATACGCATATAGTTGTGATTAACTTATTGTCCTTATTTCTATGCGGTCCTTTCCCCCTTATCAGTAGCAATACTTCCTATAAGCCCCTCAGTCTCCCTGGGAAAAAATGGGAGTAGATATTAAGATCACTACCTAAAACAGCAACAGGGCATCAGAGTAACACTGCTTTTGCATATTTCTTCAGAAGATCAGTTGAATGCTTTCCAGTTGATGGAAATGAAGTTTTTCCAGGCTGTGAATTTCTTGTCTTTTACAGAAGCCCTTCACAATATGGCAGTGGGTACAACTCACAGCTTTTAAGGCAGAAAGCAAAGATTACCTACCTGAACTCTGATTAGACTAAGATAGAAGGCATAGGTTTTGTAGACTCCATACTCGTAAACAAGATATTATTTGGAAAGACTTTCTAAGTTAGTTTGGGCTAATAATTGAGTTGAATCGAATAATTGGACAGGAAAGAAAATCTCAGTACGCAGGAGCTGAATATGATTTTTTCACATTTCTAAATGAAATTAAGTCCCCAAACTCAGCTTAATTTGGTTCAAACTATTCAATTTAATGCTAAAAATGTGTTTTTATGTAAGTGCTTGTCAAAATAATGACATAAATTGATGAGTAAATGCCACAGAGGAAGAGAAGATCATATTAGTCTTCCCGAAGAAGTCAGTACATGCCTCACAAAATCTAATTCCTACCTGTGTTTGAGAGGAACTCCCTCTCCTGTCTCCTTTCCTCTCTGAATTCAGATTAGGTTTCTGCCTCACAGCAGTGGCCTGACCACCAGCCCCTTTGACTGGAACAGTCCCACTTTGTAAAACATACTTAAACATTGATGGAGCCAGCTGGTGAGAATAAAAACAATGCTCTAGTTTGGTGGTACGGTAACCCTCCTGGGGAGCATGGGGATGTTAGTCCCAGTCACAGTGAATGTGTAACTATTTATACAAAGTAGAACTGTGTCAGCAGGAGAAGTGACAAGTCCTGTCCCCCAAAAAAATTCCTTACAGGAATGAAGAAGGCTAAAGAAACAATCATGCCTTCGACAGAAATCTGCCAGGTATAGTTAACAACGGTTTAAACAAGCTCTTAAAATAATTTACAGATTATTCCCAAAATAGCTAAGCTTTTGGATGAATAGATGTTCTTCCACATCTCTGAGACAGGCCTTGTTCCTCATATTAAGTGAACAGACCTTTCATCCTCCAAAGCAAAACAGCTCTTAAAATAGAAATCATTCAGAGCATATTTTAAGATCTTAGCATCTCATAACATTATACCTCTATCCCTGCTCCTATTGACATCAATGGAAGGGAAACCAATATTTATGCATCCCACAAGCAGTTCTGTCTCTTGGAGAATGCTGCTCTATAATGGTTTGTGTCTGACAGGAACAAAGAACTCTTGAGACCTGCCTGCCAGTTGAATAGTCATGGCTGTATGGAGCTCTGGCAGTAATGTTTTTGCAGTGTGATTGCTGAAGACATCAAGCAAGCCAAGGTTCTCAGGCACAGATGAGTTTTCATTGGACCAGCTAAAAAGACAGACAACATTTCAGGCAAGAAATTCTTATTCAGGGCTAAGGCAGAAGGACCAAGCTTTAAGCTCTGCACAGGCTGAGGAGAACTGCTCTCACTTTATCTCAATTTGTGAATTAGACAATGTGAGATGCTTTTCTAACATTTTCTTCCAGTTCATATGAGTTAGCATTAGAGATCTCACAGAAAGCATAGAAAGTTCCTGTGCATTGCTGTGATTTTTTTTTTCAATATGCACATTTTGCTAACGTCTGAACCTTGGAGAGACATTTTGCATGCAGACACTTAACTGTTACTGACACAAAGATGGTGTCTTACTGATACCTTGTTTACAACGTGGCCCCTAAGCCAAAATTCTCCCCATGGCTAACATACAACAGAAGTAGATACATGATGGGATGAAAGAGTAGGAAAACTATGAAATCTGGACCAAAAGATGAATATGCAAAGCAGCACCTAGTAGAAAGTTATACTGATAAGATTTGCACTTTAAGAAGGTAGGTACCTGTGACACCTCTTCTGTCACTGCCTGTGTGAAACCTGGTCCTGAATAACTGCTCTAGGTGTGACAGTCCTATGACTATGGTGTTGAGAAGGCCTGGGTTTTCTGGCAGTGAGTCTCTGCTAAAGTCAGGCATCAGATCCATCAGCCTGGCTTTTATGGCAGTGGTGCTACAGCTGCTAGCAGATAGATGAAGGGAACACAGACATTGCTTCTGTATTTGGCCTCAGGTAACATCCCACGCAGAGGTTTTAGAGCAGCTAGAACGGAAAGTGTGCCAAGAGCCTCTCATCACTCACAGCAAAGAGCATTGTTTTGTCCAGAGCTGGGGGGACGGTCACCTCTGAGCACCCTAGCCCAAAGCCCAGAGACTTTGGTGCTGGCATCTTGTTCATCACCCTGCCTTTAATCTCTCCCAAATCTCTGCTTGCTTCCAGTTGGGCTGTCAGGTTCCACATGCTGGTTTTGCACAGCTGGACACTGGATGCAGGCAGTGGAGGGTATAGCACAAGCACCATCTCTGGTGTCTCCCCTCCGCTCCTCCCCACTGTCCACCCTCTTCCAATTGCACAAGTAGATCATTGTCAAAAACATCTGGAGGCCTGCAGTGGGTGACATGGTGGCATGGTAGATTTACCTTGGGCAAAGAGAGCCACTGCTACTGCAGTGAGCTATTCAAGTTTGATTGAAGCGACTTACTTAAGCCATCAGAACAAGGAACTTGAAATAGGAGCTGTTCTCAGGGTTTCCAAGCAATCAGTTTCACCTTATATGTCTGACCTGCAGACCTCTATGCCAAGCCTGACCAAAACTGGCATCAGGAATTAGAAATTCACACCTCTGTCTCTAAGAAGGGAGTAAAAAAATCTAAGACATTTAAAGCTTTAGTCATCAAAACAGAGCTGTCTGAAAATTGTTTTTAAAGCTCAGCTGTAAACAGGGTAATAATTCATATTGCAATAATCATAGTCATATCCCTTTCATTAGTCATATGTTTGCCAATAAATGACTTTCATAAAACAAAAAAAAACTTCAAAGACTGTGGAAGGTCTTTCAGAGGACTGTATAATTAAAGCACGGTATTGTCTGACATCCAAAAATAAATTCTTGACTGCAGAACAATACATGACCTTCAACCCTTAAAAATATATTTTTTGGTTAAAAGATTTTAAAATAAAATTTTGACAGAAAGTTGCTGTAAAAGCAGAGAAGTCTCTCTGTCTTGAAACTCAGAGATGGAAGGGACAGAACAGATTTTCTCATCTATTTGTCTTATGTAAAAACTATGAAAGACCAAGCAGCTGTCAGGAAGAGGTTAGAATCCACCGAGTGATATTGCGATGAATACTTAAAAGTTAAGGAGTTAAATATTACATAGGCTCTGGCAGATGGAAGGAGAATGACTGAGCAGCAAGAACTGCATTGAACCTGGTTTATGTAGCAGATATAACAGGTGAGCAAATAAAAATTGGTGCAGAATCTGTATGAAGACTTAGACAAAAGGAGGTGTGTTGTGGATCTATCCAGCAGCTTGCTCTCCTGGTGGCAGTGGATGTAAGGCTGTGGGGCCGCACAGCAGCATGCACGCGGCCGGGATCCTTCGAGAGCTGTGGCTGTGCAGCTGCAGGATATGGGAGCAGGAAGGTTTTGTATATAGCTTGGAGAGCCATGAAGCCTGGCACCTCTGCATCATTTTTTTTCCTTCCATAAGTCTGTAGTGTCATAGAAATTCAGTGTAGGATTAAGATAGCTATTCAAATGAGCATTAGTGAAAACATTGCACTGTAATGCAAGCTGGACCAGAGAATATATCTGAAATATTACCTGCAGTAGTCAAAACTGAGTAACAGCTTGAAACTATTGTATCTTCTTAACAGCTAGCCGCAAAGTGACTGATACTTCTGCCTGAAAGTAATTCAAGGGAATGTGGGAATTTTCAAGAAAATTCTCTGAGTTAAGGGATAATGTGAGGGAAGTTATATTTCCCCGTTACATTCCTATTCCTTCCATTATGTTCCCATTGTAAAATACAAATCTTTGAATGCACAATTATAAGTTAGGTCTGAAAATGGAGACTTAGCATCAGCATACCCTGTAGATGGTTGTTCTTCCTACCTGTAAAGGGCCTTACGAAAACCCTGCAGTTCAGCCCATGCTGTGGTAATTTGTGTAACAGGAACGGTAAATTTTTCACTGAAACTCACCCTGCTAAATCTTCTAGAAGAGTGCTGTAGGTGCAAAAACTTCCCAACAAGTGAAACCTTTCTGTTCTTATCACGTCACTAGAAAGAGTCACTGTTACTGCATTAGCTATAATCTAATGAGATGCTTCCTGTGGCAGATCCAGGGCTGGAATAGCTGGACAGATTGTGGTGGTTCTATTTTTAGAAGCCTGTTATGTTTGACACTGAGCACAAAGGATGGGGCTCATACTGCAGAACATTTCTCACACACTTAGTTGAGAGTAAATCCTTACAGTTGTTATCGAAAAATAAGATCATGCCTCTGGATTCTCATTGATCAGACTTAGAAAGTAATCAGTCATGTTGAGATACGCAAATTTTGTTGATAAAGAAATGATGACTGATATCCTAAGAACAAGATCTGGTGAGAAAAAACAATAAATGTTGCTATTACCAAAGCAAATTTTTCAGTCTAGAATTTATTTTGTATGTAGATAGGCTGTGTTTAGACTTAGTTTATATAATGTGTCTGAAACATTGAGAAAAAATTTACCTATAGGTAGACTGTGTGAGGAAAAAGTACATTCAAATTTCAATGGTATGTCAGAACAAATTGACTATTGTGTTATTATTGGATTCAATTGAATGTACAGGCATGATTGCACGTTACTGCATTTTGACCGTACCTCAAGTGGGATGTAGAGTTATTTGCTGCTCTTTAGTGCTAATACAAGCAGCGGTGTAAGAGCGGAAGAGGAGACTATCGAAAGGCCACGGGTAGTTAGGACCAGTTGTATGCCCTATCTGTGTGACAGCAGTATGCGTAGCTACGCAATGTTAACAGGACTCAGGCCGGCATTGGTACGGCACTGACATGGGGAGAAGCGCCACAGCATGGACAATCCTGCTGTCTGCTCCACCTTGGGTTTTCTTGGAGAACTTCCACCCAGATTTGAGGCAGTTGTCAGAGCTCAGATTGCCCTGAAGGAGTCAGAACTAAAGAAATATGGCTTCAGGCTTCAAATTTGTAAAGAGAACGTAATCACCTAGTGAAATTGACATTAGCTGGGAATAGGGTAGGTAGTTCCTTGAAAGTGTGAAGAAATAAACAGCTGAGGAAAACATTTTTGAAAGGAAGAAAATAGCATAGTTAAAAATTTCAGAAACATTTTTATGAGATGCTAGATCTGCATTGATGTAGTGAGGCTGCTGACTTGCACGCTTGTGCCAGAACAAGATGCAGGGTATGTTGGTATTAAATGAGAAAGGAGTGGACCAGGCTCACTCACATCCCAGCATTGACAAGGGCTGTGCAGATCATCTGGCAGCATCAAGGCAGCTCTGGCTTGTGCCTGTGCCCAGAACACGCTTATTCAAAGGGCGAATAGCAGATAGGAAAGCACGGCTGTCCCGGAGGTGCTGTGTGATCTTTGGCTGCAGGTTGGGAGGGAAGTGTCGCTGGCCGAAACGAATCAGAGCTCCCCAGGACAGCTTGAAGATCATGGCAAGCCAAGAGCTACTATCTGTGTCTGTCACTGAGCAGGAGAGATGAGCGTCAGCTCTGCTTTACAAACAGCATAGCTAGTCCAACAGCTCCTGCTCAAGTGGGAAACTATGAGCAGGGGACAACATGTATACTCTGCAGCTGAAGGAGGGGGAAAAGTCTGCTTAACTAGCAAGCAGGGATTGAATCTTAGCACTGTTGTAATACTTTAATTGACATTTCAGTGTTAGAGAGAAAAAAAGAACTGCAATATTTCAGGAAGCACTTTTTAATGCTTTAGGTTTTGAAAACTATAGCATGAAATCCATGAGCATTGTCTGACATTAGCTGGGAATATGGTAGGTAGGCTGTACGAACATCGACCAGTCTGAAAACTGAGTGACAGAATAAAAAAAGACATTCACATCCAGTAGGTGATAGGTTGACCATGGCAAGGTAGATGTGGCGCCATGCCAGCCAGGTGTGTGCCTCATGGCTAGCTTGGGCTTTACCAGGGCTGGTCCTGCTCACTTGCTGTGGATTTGTCCTGAGAAATCCCTACAGAAAGTTCTGGGTCAGAATGGATATATTTCTGAACCGGGGACTTTCAAATGCTTGACCTTGCAGCCTTCCAGGTACTGGAGGATGAAATCCTGCACAAGGGGATACATTTAGAAATTTTTTACCTATTACCTGTTTTGTTTCTTTGCTTCTTTAGCAGACGTTAGCTTTAAACTGATATGTAAGTCTAAAAGGTATGTTAATCTGTATCTGCTGTGGTATGTATATGGTAAAGGAAACAGAACAAACGAACTTATTTTAGTCAGTAGGTTTAAATAAAAAGTCTAAAGGGCAAGACGCATACTCCTGCTCTGACTGACTCACTCTCGGTGTAAGTTCCAGGAATGCCTAAGAGGGCAGCGTCATCCCCTCCAAAACAGTTTTTCTTTTCATATGGGATTATATCAGCAAGCAGCTGCCTCGAAGGCATTATTTTTGCCAGACTGTCAGGCTCTCTGCGCCAGCTTCTTCCTTAAAGTGTTATATGGACGGGACATCCCTTCCAAGGGAGCCCCGGGGGCAGGAGAGGTGCCCAGCGGAGGGGACCCACAAAGGGCAGCGCTTTCACCCACTGTGCAGCATCCAGGGAAAACAGGGCGGTGGCAGAGGCGCCTGGTGAGTGCTCCCCTGCTTCTCTCCGTGCGCTGCAAATGAGAAATACAGCAGCTAGCTACCATGGAAAAAATGTGTCCGTGGTGGAGGCACACGGCTTCCCTCCGGCCCTGCTGCAGGGCCACCCCTGCACCCCGGAGCGGTCTGCGCGCTCCTCCTGGCGGCTCTGCTGCCCGGCCCCGGCCTGGCTGCCAGGCCGTCCCGCTAGACCCGCCACCGCACTGGACGGCTCCCCAAAATCACTGCAGCCGGCTTGGTTTAAAATAGACACCCTGCTACACCACACTTCGCTCGATCTTCACACACCTCACTATGCTGCTGTTCAGCCTGTGCATTGACTGGGGCAGATTAAAAATCGGAATTAGCTGACATTTCTCAATATATGTGAATGATTTATTTTGTCTTTTTTTTTTTTTTTTTTTCATTTCGGGCTGGTGAAGCATGAGGATTCAGTCTAACTGTGAGCTTTCAGGGCGCCGGTGGCTGAGTTTGAAAATTGAGGTTTGTTTCCTTAAAGCCGAGTTAAGACCAAACCTTGTCTAGGAAACTCCTGCTGGTTGACCTCAGTGTCCTCCACAGGTCTGCTGGGCACAGACTAATGTGGCGAAACTTTCTTCTGAACAGCAGGCCTGAATCTCTTTATTCTGAGGTTCACTTGGCACAGCAGGCAGGCAGGGCTGTAATTGCCTGGTTCTCAGGCTCCTTTGACTGATGTGCACGGGGGCAGCCTCGGTGGGATCACCAGGGACCATGTGCCACATGAGAACTAGCACAGCATAGAGGAGATGTGCTGTGCCGCTCTGCTTTCCTGTTGCATCCTCTGTGCCAGTACTAGAGCGATGTGATTAGGGAATAAATAGGGTCAGAGGGCTTTTTACCAACCAGAATTATTATCCAGGCTGTTTGTGCCTTCCAGGCAAAATGCAAAGGGAAGGGAATGGAGTCTGGGGCTTGTTTGTGAATTTAGTTCATGAATCACTTGTGAAGGGAACATCACTACTGCTAATCTATTATAGTACACATGGGAAGGTTTCACCTTAGAGATTCACTTACCAGCCTGTTTGTTGCAGATGTTTTCATTCATGAGATACTGGGTACCTGAAACGGCCTATAAAACCAAGAGTGTTTAGTGTTGAGTAATAACTTGGAAGTCACTCGTGTCTGAGACATACCTGGCAGTTCTGCCCAACACTGAGGCTAGAAGTCAGACATTTATAGTGCCTGAAAATGATAAATATTTGTTAGCTATATGTGCATATTTGGCTAATGAATATTATGAATCCTTGGGGTTATCTAAAAGCTTCAATAAACTGCATTTGATACTACTAGGTGAACATCCTGTACTTTCCCCAGAGGACTTGCACTCCTAGCCGCAACTGCTGTGAAGGTCGATGGACAGATTCACTGTGGGTCTTCAGTAACTCTGCTTGGAGAAAATCACTATGACTTTCAGAAGAGAAAGCAGTGATTACTTCACTTGGTAATATTTGTAAGTCCACTAGTTCATTTGCTCTGTGTAAATCTATGTAACAAGTCTGCCAGCAAAGTCAAGTTCAACAAATCTTGTCAAGTCTATGAGATTAATTTTTCCCTTTTTTTTCCTTTAACGAGGAAGACTTCTAAAACATCTTGTTGGTAACAGCCAGAGACCTCAACCAAAGTAAGTAGGGCACTACCAGCTTTTTAATAAATGTTGCTTTCTGAATGCATTTAGCATTTAAGTAATTCAGCCTTATATCTGGATGTAGGAAGATACTCATCACAGCTTAACTGTAATGGAGGTATTTTCCATTCATTATATCAATTCACTATGTCCTTGGGATTATAGATCATCTCAGGAGAAGCAGATCCTAACATACACTGGCTGTATACTCGCTCCGAGGTGTTACGGCTGCTGAGTGCTAAGTTAGCTGCGACTTTATGTGATCTTAATTACACAACTTGAATATTGCATTTGAGCAGGTTTTCCACTCTTGTATACCCTTAATTCCCTATGTTTCACTTAAATCAGTTAAGTCAAATTATTTTTTAGTGTCCAAAGTACATCTGAACTTTAAAAAAAAGGATATGGCATGCTTCCGTTGGAGCGGAATACTTCTAATTTGAAGGAACATGCTCTATTGCTGGGGACAAAGGTATTCTGCACAGAATGTTTGGCTTCTGTGTTTAGTATTTGAGTCTATATAATACAGAAATATACATTCTTTATAACCAGGTTGGCTACTAAATGTATTTTATAGTGTTCAGTGAGTCTGATGACTGTTCCAAACTGGTTTACTCCAAGCTATGGTTTTCTACCAGACTACAAGAAACAATATTTTGTTACAGAAATTGCTACAGGTGGAAAATTTGTGGTTTTATTTCATGACTAAGTTGGTGCTTTTCTAGCTTTTACATATGTATTTTGCTCTTTGTTTCGTATTAAAATCTTTCAGACAATGGTCTGAAAGTAGAGTGCTTTGAAGGACTAAGGCAGAGGAGGGAATGTGAGTCTTGGGTGTCAGAGGGCAGGACCCTGCCTTCGGGCTGAATGGCAGAATTTGCTGTGCCAGACTCTTGCTGGCAGCATTTCCCTGGCACTGTCTGCTCATTAGGGCTCTGCTTCTATAGCACGCTTAAACATGAGGAAAAGTTCACCCCTGTGAATGAACAAAGATAAACATATATTCATATTAAGCATGTGCTTATGAGCTTTGCCATATTTGGGACAATGAGAGAGAGTGCCTGTGTGTACAAACGTATCAGAGAAGCTGTTACAGGGACCTGTTTACCTTTTGCTCAATATTTATCTTATTTCTGAGTGCTTCAGATATTGCTGCTTGTTATCCACCCTGTTGACATTTCATAGTTGTCTTTCCAAGTGCTGCTAAAAAGAAAAGCTGAGGGTTTGGGACACTACTGTGTGCCAGTGATTGAATTCTATAGCCCCAGGACTGTGGATGTAGAGAGCCCAGTGTATAAAGACGGAAAAATCATGGTTTTTCTTCTTGTACAACTGGCATTGCACAGTTCCTCAGGACAACAGAGGAGAGTGATGGGGAGTAGATGTTTCCTGGCAAACAGAGGATAATAGATGAGCAGTATACTTAACATCAAAAAGAAAGGAAAACTATATTTTCATATTTCATCAGTCAGAAAGGACACAAATAGATTAGCTCTTGGGGGCAGGAGAGACTCAAATTAGAGAACTGCATAAAATTGTTTACTCTCCAAAAAGATTGTGTGGTATTGTTGCTGCCATTCTCCTGTAAAGCATATATCATATACGCAAAGGCTGTGCTCCCTGGCAAAACAAGTATTTCCAGCTCCCCACTAACAGCAGCGTACTGCCACTCTTGGTGAGAAATCTGCCTTGTAACACAGGGCTTTCTGATGCAGAAGAGTGCATCTGTAGTGGCTGCCCCAGAGGCTCTCCTTACTGAAACCAAGATTTAGCCTTAGCATTAATACTGATTTGCTTTTCATTCTTACCAGCTTTTTAATTTTTTAATTAGTTTCATCTCCACTCACAGATTCTACGAACCATACATTATCCTATGATGAGAGAATAAAATCTAAAGGTTAAAGCTATCAGACGTCCCTTTGTTCCTCCACAAATACACTGTCGTGACTTTTAGGGCCATTTGTCAGAGAAGTGATGCCATGGTAACAAAATGTAGATTGCCTTCAGATTTTCTGTTGGTTATTAGAATAACTATGAAGCCATCTCAGCTGAAGGCTGAGCTACTGACCTCAATAAATTACCTGTCCTAACAGTGACTTTTGTTGCTTTCCATTCTGTTCCATATTCTGCCATCCTCACTGGCTCCATCAGCTTTGTGAGGTTTTCCTCGAGCGTGTTCATGTCCAGCAGTCAGATCCAGAGTCTACTGATAGCATTAGAAAGGTCTTAAATGTTAACAGTATGATGCAGTCTTCTGAAGCCTTTGCTTATTTGTTTATTTGTAGGGTGTAGTCTTTTGAAGCATCTGTTTGTGAGGTGGCAATGGATGTTTTTGCTGGGTTCATCAAATACTTGAACTCATTACTGTATTTCAAATAGGATGATCAAACTCTGCACATAAGAGCTCTCAAGAATTTTAGGACTTTTGAAGGAATTCTACAAACCTCAGCTAGAAGATCCTACAATTTTCCATTGTGTTCAGCCTTTTAGCAATATCAGGGGGTGCCTGCAATTACGTCGGGCTACATTATGTCCCGCTGAATTTTGACACAGATGGTTTAAAGCAGATACTTTATGTAATTGCAGTTCATTGAGTGCTTTTTGGTGCCTGACTTGGACTGAGAACAATATTCTGCCTCTTGGAACATTCCTAGTCTGCCAAATGGGAGACTTTATTTGATGCCAAATAGATCCCTTCATTTTCCAGTCAATATTTTGCTATGATTCTTGACATAGCTGTTGCTACCAATTTCATGATTTTTCAGTGAGCACTGTAGGCAGAACACTGGTCTCCTTATACATATTAATGAGTTTTTATGTAACAGGGATGCCTATCATTAATTCATTAATTAGTTAACATAGATAATGGAGAACTAAAAATGCAATGATGCTCTTTTATTGCTTTAAAATGTAAAAGGCAATAAAATGGCAACAATCCTTTTGCTGTGGTATAGTGTTTTTAGAAATACCAACATCACTATAGGAGAATTGGAAGTTCCTGTACTTATGCTAACATCATCTGTGTTTGAAGATAACTACATTCAACACATTTCTGATCCTACAGGTGTCACAGTAATTTATATTAAGAAATGAAAAAAAAAAAATTATAAATGCATTTCTGCAAAAATTTACTCAGAATCAACTTTATTTATAGCTCACACCTTTTTTTGCTAAAAATGCATAGTCATTACATATACAGTAGTCAGCATCCAAAAGTGTACAAAGAGTAAGTTTTCAAACCCTCCCAACAGAACCAAACAAAATTCACACTTTTTGTTCATTGCATGCACAGACCCTTAAATGTGATACCTCTTACTAAAGCGTGCTTGAATTTCTAGCAGGCAGAACTGACTTGCTATAAACTGTTTCTCCATACTGATAACCCCCAGCTACAACCACAAATCCTGAGGTGTCCACATGAAATTGTGAAGCCCTACTTCAGAATCTTCCATGCTCTGAGTATGGCCCAGGAAGCAACTGCCCTGAAAGCAGAAGTCTGCTGGTGGTGTTTCCTTACAGGGAGCTTTGAGCAAAAGCCTGCTTCCTTTGTCTTGGTCATTAATTTATTACTGAATTCAGTGGAATGAAGCAGCATCTGGCTAAGCAAGTTATGAAAATAATTTAACTTTATTCCACACCCAGCTCCAAGACCCTAAACGTCTTGAATGGAGGTCTGTGTCTTTCAGTGCATGTGACACTTCCTCCGCATCTTGCATCTCATCTGAGGAGAAGAAAGTAAAGTCTCAGCTGTAACTTGGGTGTTGGTTGTGTAGCCCTGACTTATGGGGGTCTAACAGAAGCTAGGAATATACTGGATAGGGCAAATTTCTAATGGTAGAGGCTTTGACTTAATGAACCACTCAAACCCTTTAATGCCTTTGTTGTCTTCTTTTTTTTTTTTGTCTCCACTACTGCTGCCAGTTAGAAAAGCCCTTAAAAACATTGTCCTCTACTCAATGGTGCTGCTTATGTCAGTCCTTCCAGGAGAAGGGCAGAGTGGGTTAGCAGGATGATTAGTCAGGGCTCCACGGCAAAGGAAGAGTACACGTATGTGATAAGAAGATCCAAGTTCAGTTTTTGCAGTTTGAAGTAGGCTGAAATTCCCAATGGCAATTGAGACATCATCAATGTCTTGGAGACATTGATGGGAAACCTTGCTCTGTTGTCTCACAGTAACTGGAATACAATCCATGGCTAAATGAACAACAAGGCCTCATGTCAGCGTTACAATACCCATTGGTACAAGTGACCAGTGAGAACTTCTGAGGAGTACTTAACTCATGTATATTTTCTCTTTACTCCTGACCCTTATGCATTTAGTCAGCCTGTTCACTACTGCTTAGGTCTTGATTGCCCCCCGCCTGAAGCCGGCGGAAGTTTTGCCATCAGTTCCAAAGGATACAGGATGTGAACCTCCTAGGAGTATGGCAATGACAAAGGTTTGTCACAAAAGTTAATTATCTAGAAATATTCATGTTCCTCTCCCTGTGAGATGAGGAGCTATGGAAAAATATAACATTCTTTCTGCCGGAGTTCAGTATATTTCTTCTTAGCACCTAGGAGGGTCTTTGCATTTTAAGTGCTTTACAAACATTAGCTAGTCTTCAGAGCAACCCTGCGAGGTAGGTAAGGTATATTCTCCCCATCTTACAGATGTGGAAACTGAGACACAGAGGGTCAAATTCAACCCTGGTACAATTCCAGTGTTTTACATGAATTAAATTCATTCAAAATGAACACAGCTTAAACAACTTGCCCTAGATTACAGAACAGGTAGTGGTAAAGCAGAGGCAAGAACCCAGGAGTGCCTGACTCCTCAGCTTGTTCCTGGCTACTTGGTCATTTTTACTCTCATAGGCAATGAAAAACAGTATAATCTGGGCAATTACTACAGGTACGATTTGCTTCTGTAAGGCATGTGGATGCTAATCAACTGAGTTAAATGCAATAATACTTTATGAATGTGCCGCCTCAAGAGAGTTTACTTAAACATGAAGTAAAACTTTCATACTGTCATTTTCTGCAGGTGTACTGTTGACAAAAACCCAACATAGTAGCTGGATTCAGCAAATAATAATCATAACACTTGGACAACAAAGCAAAACTATCATTTTAGCAAAAACCAATGTGTTTCTGCTCTTAACTGCTAAATTTCTGTAAGTGCAGCATGCAGATAAAACCTTTCCCTCTATTTCCAGAGTGCAGACGCCAGTCTTGCTAACAAAGCAGCTCAGAACTGCACAGATACCCTGGATAGTGACAGTCGAATGAATACACTGCAGAAGAAGAAATAGTGCATCGCCAGAGTACGGGATGATTACTACAGACCAGGTATGTCAATCTTGCACAAAGATGAGCTTGAAACTTACAGGTGACTCAGAAGTGCCCAGAAGCTAGGCTCATTGAATACGTGCCAGTGTGTAGACTGCAGTTCTAGGCACATGCTGATTGCAAGGGGGGGAGTCCATGCCGTCAGCACTCTGGGAACTGGTCCCATCAACAGTCAGGTCACATTGGCACAGTTATGCCAGTCTGAAGGTCAGTGTGGGCCAAAGACGGAAAGACACATAGGCATTTTCAGGCCATCCCCTTCTGCTCCAGTCCTGACCTTGTCCCCCATCCCCATACAGATTCTACCACAAAAGGTCTGAAAAGCCTTTTTGGTTTTAAAGATAAGCTGTAGAGTCCACAGTGTAGACCTTATGGCAGGTACTCAGGCAATAAAACCATTATGACAGCTACTTATACAAAAAAGTTCGTTTTCTGGGATGACTTTATGCATCTAGTCTGCAGGTTAGACCTCCTGTCTAAGCTCTGGACGTGCTTATGGATGTTCAGCCATGTGTGCTTTCATACCAAAAGAGATCCCGCTCCCTTACAAGCTGCACAAATACTGACATTCACTTCTACATGAGCAAATTCAAGCACTATAATTATAGATATCTTGTTCCACTTTTAACCTCTTTAACTCAGTTTTGTTCTGTCCATATTTACAGAGACTATTGGACATGGCAAACGGTGCAATTATCTACATACATGTCCTTCACTGAATAAACACAGACACTCAGGTAGCATTTCCCTAGATAATCTCCACACTTATTGTAACTTTTTAATTTCTAGCCACATTTTAAATAAACAGACAAACAAACATATATTAATTAGAACTCTTAAACTGTACCCATTCACTCCTGATTCATACAGCCTGCTTACAGTGGCTCAGAGAGCAGTACTTGCAACCAGCATTTACAAATGATTCCATGAAGTGCTCAGGCCCATACACGCGCCTCAACCTTTTGCCAATAGAAACTTTTAAATGAAGCAAGATTCTTAATATCAGAGCCAGGTACCAAATCTGCAGCGTGACTGGGGCGCACAGGCAACCCTTGTAACAGCAGTAAGATTCCAGTAAAATTGCAGTTGGTTGCAATCCAACCTTTATACTGTTATCTGTCGTTGAGATATATATAGACAACCCTGTGTGGCCTAACTGCAAATATCAAATGTATTTTTACAAGTTAGCAACAGCCTTTTTTGACATTGCCTCTTGAGATGTCCTCTACATTGTGACTGACAAGCACAAGTATAATTCATTATACAGTATACTCCAAAAGCCTTTTTTTTACATTTAGCTTTTACAGTTGCTTGTTTCTGAGCTGTCTTCTAGGGCTGAGATCTGCATTCCCTGGCCTTTTTTATTTCTTTCTTAGTTTTTAATTGCTGGTTGGACATGCTGGTGGCATCTCCCAGGCAAACCCTTTTTGAGTAATTAGTTTTGAAACTTGGATGAGTCATTGGGCTCTAACTACTATGCCTCTATTATTTTAAGTTGAATACCGCACATCTCAAAGATTTTGGCCTCTTTTTGCAGTTGTGGAAATTCATAGGATGACATGGTTGCAGGTCTTGATCCATTTGCTTTCTATTTTGAGTTTCCAGGGTTTTTTTCACAATATAAAGCACATTTCAAAGCACAACAGTTATAAACCAGCCTCCTCTCCCAGTAGTGCAGATCATTTTCTGCTTTACTGGCAGCTGAATAAAGCAATGCCGTATTTATGACAAAAGTTAATGAAAATATGTAAATTAAAAATACTTCATGTAGTTTTAATTTTCTTTTAATGCAGGTTGGCAAATTAAAACAGAACATAGCCAGTCACACAGGGCCATGCTGGTTTTTATGGCTCATCAGTGATTACTCAAGAGGCCACAGCTTAGGAACTACTGTTTCAGAAAATTCTAGCCAGTCTCTTTAAGACACCACATGTGACCCTACCACAAATTATATACTGCATATATATGCCAGCAAATTGCGGCTGGCAAAGAATACATATTTTTGTTAGGCCATTCTCATCATGCACTGAGAATCTAGAAAATCCAAACCATTATAGTTAAAAATGGGTTGAGCTAAAAGATAAAATGAAGTGGGTGTAATTTTCTTTTAGTTTATACACTTCCATAGGGAAATTTTCACGAAGCTGACATTGGTACAGGACATATCAATTATTGGTTTCTGTGAGGATTCTGACTCATATTAAGGATATGACCTCATAATCCCTAGCTATAGTCCTCCCTATATTCCCATTATAAACAAGAGGGCCTTTGTCTTACTAATTGTGGGAGTGGACTCAAAACATTTTCTTGGTGTTCGGATGCCATGTCCATGAACATGGGAAAGATCCAAGCAGAAATGTATAGGGGCAAAGAGGCCAGGGTAAAGAGCCACTATGCTAGTGTGCTGCATGACAGCAGCGTTTCCTAAGGAAATACCACTCTTCTTTTTGAAAACGGGATATATAAGTTTCTCCCTTGAACTGCAAGTTGTAACCCACTTGTGTAAAATTATTGCATACTTGTTCTGTCAGACAACATCAAAACGCATTTGTTTAAAATCTGCACATCGTTTACAAAAATGTCTCTCTATAGAGAAAGTTCAATCCAGAGTTAGCTGTTCATCATGTGAGAAGGATAATACCTGGGCTGCTGTGAAAAGATACTGCTTTGGAAAATAGCTCCTAATTCTTGTCTTTGAACCCCCCCAAGCTTCTGAAAGACTTCAAAACACACAGCTGCAGCCACAACTAATCAAAATAGGAAAAGGTGGGGAATGATGAGGAAGTGCCAGTATCCAGTACTTGTAGAGCCAGATTTTAGGTCCTGAACTCAGATTCAGCAGTCCCTTATTCCGCAACTAATTTTAGGATGGTAAATCTGAGAAAGTGTTCTAATTAAAGAGCAGAAGAAACCAGTTTCATGTAATTCTTTAAAAGATCCAGAATGGGATCTCATGCATCAGTTACTCTCTTTACATCCACAGAATTCCTACTGAGCTTGGCAGGGGCTAATAGAGAGTCTGGCATCTGACTTCGACTCTGAAGGGTCTGATTTGGGGGTGATTTACCAGGGAAGATAAAGGGGCCCCTTAGCAACTCCCTTAACGCGACAGATGTTTCCGACCTGCTGGGGAAAAAGCCATGCCATTATGCAGTGCCCTTCGTCTCCCCCGGCCCCTGCTCCAGACTCGTTTGACCCCTTTCTGGTTCAGTTATTTTACATATCTCTCTATTTTATTTTAGTATCTGAGTGGCTACACCAACCACTCACTGCCTGTCTAATTAAAGTCTCTCCATCAACTGGTAATTCCAACAGCTGTTTTTCCTCTCTCTGACAAATCTATTGTTCCCTGGCTGAACAGGCTGCAAGACCTTAAAAACTATAGATAGCTATCGATTTGTTTGCATTTAAAATCCAGTATGTGGCTGCAAAGGCCTGTTACAGTATCACAGAGGAAGATAAATGTCAGTGCATAATCTGCTAGGAAATTTCACACAGGAGTCGATTAAAAGTCTATGAGTAATCATTGCACAAGTGTCTTCAGGTGTCTACATATATACACATATATATGTAGCTAATAAAGTTATAGCTAGATATATAAATATATATATGTATATACAGAGCTAGTTTAAACCTAATTGTTATTAAATTAGTAAGTGGCATTCACAGTTCATGCATTCTTCCTAGTAGCAGAGCTAAATTATTTCAGCTTATACTCTAAGTAGCAACATACCAGTAAGCATTTGCTTGCTTCCCCTGGTAACCTAGTAGTTTAAAGAGCACGAGCAGTTCTGCCATGGTCGTTTTCTCTGGCAACCCTCCGCGAAAGGGTCCTGGCTCTTCCACAGGTGCATTTCCCTCACGTTTCACAGCATCTTCAGGACATGGTGGGGCAGGTCTGAGGGTCACCAGTCTGAAGGTCATCGGCCTGAGGGTCTCCGTCCCAAGGGTCACCGGTATGGTGGTCGCTGTCCCAAGGGTCGCTGACCCAGCTAGTCCTGCTTGCAGAGGTCTGCCACCTTGAGGAACCTCCTGACGACCACAGCCAGGCAGAGTGTCAGGAGCAGCATATACCCTACAGTGCCCAGGTAGGTGGGGGCGGCCAGGGGTGCCTTGAGGAACTCGGCCAGCCCGTTCTCCACATAGTGCACCTGGTCGTAGATGCTGAGGAAGGTGAAGATGTGGAAAAGCTGGTGGCTGTGCCCCACGATGTCAAAGAGCCCTGGCTGGATCCGCTCAGGGATTTTGCTGACATTGAAGAAGGCGGCCACCAGCAGCCAGAAGTAGCGCCGGTAGAAGTAGACAAAGAGCGTGGGGTTGCGGGTGCGGAGGTCAAAGAGGAGGCTCTCCAGCATGATGGGGCAGGCCATGCTCAGCGGCATGGCGAAGACGAAGGTGCGCACGGCAAAGGGGTAGGCGCAGCAGGCGGCACGGCTGCGGCAGCAGGCGGCCGTGCAGCCCACGGCCAGCGCCAGGGCCACGGGCAGCACCAGGGCGCGGTAGGCCGCGATGGGCAGGCTGCAGTCCAGCTGCCAGCCCAGCTGTTGCTGCACGTAGTGGCTCATGGCGCTGGCATCCAGCAGGCTCAGCCCTGGCAGCAGGTAGTAGGAGTAGGCCACGGTGCTGGCAAAGCCGTAGTAGCTGATGGAGGCATAGTCCAGGTAGAAGAAGGCGGCGCGGAGGCGTGGGGAGAGGCAGCTGAAGAGGTGGGCCGTGCAGCTCATGGCGAAGGTGAGCAGCACCCCCGAGGCGTAGCACCAGAGGGGCAGCAGGGCCGGGTGGTGGAAGGGCACGTCGGCGGCGCCCCGCAGCAGCAGCAGCCGCCCGAAGCGGGTGAGGAAGAGCAGCAGCGGGATGAAGTGGGTCCAGAAGTTGAGGGTCTCGTTGGTGGGCTGCAGCACCGAGGCCAGGCACTCCTGCGCCGAGCAGTGCAGCCGCCGGTAGCCCGAGAGGATGAAGCACTCCACGAAGTCCTCGGGCACCTCGTCCCACCGCAGCAGGGCGGCGGGGCGAGGCGGCGGCGCCGGTGCCGCCTCGTCCTTGTCCCCCTCGCCCGCCGGCATGCTGCCCCCGGGCCCCCCGGCCGCCCCCGGCCCTCCGCCCGCCGCCGCGCCCCGCCGCCCGGCTGAGGTAGAGCCGCCGCCGCTCCCGCAGCCGCCGGCGGAGGATCCGCCGCGGCTCTGCGCTCCTCCGCCGCCGCCC
>WHYT01017264.1:227803-239578 GCA_009806455.1 Tetrax tetrax | reverse complement strand
GGCCGGGCCCGGCCGGTCCTCCCCGCAGCGAGGTGTGGGGCCGGACGCGGGCAGCGCGGAGCCCTCAGGGCCCTCTCTCCGTGGGCAGCTCCGCCGGGGGTGGGGACGGGGCCACGCCAGCAGGCCCACCTACTTTGTACGGAGCCCTTCCCGCGGGGGCGTTTAGGTGTAAAAAGCACAAAGGAAGCATGGGCATCGGCTGTCCGTGGGGGCTGCTGCCCGGCCCGGGTGGCAGAAGCCCCGAGAAACGGGAGGAGTGGCCCCGCGGGGCCGGGAGATCCCCGGCAGACGGGACAGACCCCGGGAGCACCCCGCGACGAGGGGACACCTGGGTGGATTCCTGCCGCAGCTCCGGGCGGGGCGGCCAGGAGGGAGACCCGGTAACGGTCTGACAGCAGCCGCTCTGCGCCCGTCCCCACCGGCCGTGCGGTTATGCAAGCAGCACAGTTACATAATGGGAATATAAAAATCCAGGGAAAAGCGCTGTACGGGCGTTACGGTACCGTAACGCGTCTGCAGGAACCAGAAGGCAGTGCGGACCGGTCAGTGACCGCTGTGGGCGCTGGCGGGAGCCGGAGCGAGGGGGTGCTCCCCGCTGTCTCCAGGCTTCCTTCTCGTTCGTTCTCAGACGGCTTTAAACCCCGGATAGCTCTGGCTTCTCAAATACCCGTACCACACGGTGATACTCAGATGTATACGTATGGTCAGATGGTATAAAACGAGGTACCGGATTTTATAAAAATATTTTCTTCAATAGTGAATCATGACAACATGTAAAATCTTCTGAGAGTTAATCATAAATATGGTTTTTAAAATTGGCACAAAAAAGCACTAAAAATTTGTCACTGAAAGTGATTTTCAATGCATTTTTTTGTTACAGTAAAAATACTGATTTTATGGAAGTGTCAAAAGTAGGGCAGACTGGTGACACTGCTTGTAATCTTTATAAAAGTTACACAGGAGTCCTGCTAGGAAAATAAACACAACTGAACAGTGCTGAAAAGCCAAGAGGAGGAGTAAAATATTAAACTGGGAGACCTATTTTTTAGATAATGGGCCTAACCTGCTCTGATGTCCATGGTTTTAGAGGGCGAGAGGGCAGGTGGGGGTGCCTGGTGGCGTGCGGGGCCCTTCCAACCGGATGCTCTGCCAGAGGACTCTGCGTAACCCACCCGCGATGAGCCTCAGCCACACCAGGAGCAAGCAGGACCCCGCTCACTGCAGTGTGATTTAGAGAAAGGAAAGGCTCTTTGGGATTAAATGAAAACTGCTCAGCCTCTGGGAGAGGTCACGATTCTAATGGGGCAGCTCTGTGCTAGACAGGCTGCCCTGAAGAGGAGAGAGGCTGGATGCTGGAGTGTTTGCTGCATCACCGTAGATGCAGCTGGTGGAGAGGGGGCTGTCAGAAGAGACCCCCTCCCCTTCCTTACTCCCACCACACCACACACGCAGGTGCTTCTCGGTGGGGCTCTGGTGATCGTTTCTCCCAGTCCCTAAGTGACCCTTCCATTGGCAGTGCTCAGTGCCATCGCAGGTCCTAAGAAAGAAGACTGAAATGACCATCGTTTTCAGTGTCCCTCGTCAAGGTTAGATAAGGAGAGGTGGTTGACAGGGAGCCATCTGGTTTTAGACCTGCGCTAAAGAGCCTGTTGGAAAGCCACCAGCAGCTGTTGCAACAGATGGTGTCTAAACAACAACAGCATCCGCCGCTGATTGGGAACTGCTGGCCTTGCAGCAGTGGCAGGGCTCGTTCAACGTGTTCTGACTTTCCTACAACCTCCAGACTTTCAAGGATGTGGGAGGCGTTCAGCCCTCTTGCCTCAGGGAGTACTGGGGTATCGCCTGTGCTCCTGGGAGAGACACCCACTGGTTTGTGTTTTAATGGGGGGCAGCCCAGGCTGGGAGGAGCAGGTAGGGGCTTGCTTGTGGCTGAAGACTGACGCAGTCCCAGTAGCCACTGGACTGTCTGGATATTAGTGGAGATACGCCCTATTGCTGCAGAGAAGATAAATGTCTGGAAATTCCTCACTGCTGTTGACGTCTTCCTGTAATGTTTTAAGATGTCTTAAAATAATATTTAGGGGGAGGGGGGCTTTCTGTTTTGCAGAGCTGAGAATCACTTGAGAGATTTGTATGTAATGGCTCCTCCGGAGAAAGCACAGGCCCACAGTAGCTGTCTAGTTTTGTTTGCTTTGTCCCTGGTGGGTTTACCTGTTAACACTGCACTACAGCTATATACAAGCCATGTAAAATGAATATAAATTTTATTTTCCCTGTCTCTGTATGGGGACCCAGCTTTGGCTTGTCCCAGGTGCTCTCCTGATGTCACACACGCATAACCTGTGAGTCCTTGTCTGGCCAGAAAGTGCCAGGGAGATCTAGGAGCTTCTAAAGATTACAGTTCACATCATTGCCGAGTGACAGCAAAGCAGCTTTAGCAGCCACACTAATGAAACTCATTACTAACTGTCTGGATCTTTTGCATTTTTCCAAGGTGGCCCCCTCACAGGGGAGCATGGTCTCTGAGGATAGATTGGGCTTTCATAGACAACTGCATACATCTTACATTGAGTTAATTATTCTGTTCCCAAGCCAGCTGTAGAGCAGTGCACTGGGAAGCTTACAATTTAAAGCACTTACAACCTCAAAATAGCCTCTTATTCATATGTAGTCCATCAAGGTTAGTATTACATGACTATTATGTGGTAGGCAAGGGAAAATCAGGGCGTTTGGAGGTCACAGAGAGGAGTCCACGTAATGTAGCACACATTAAGAGGCCTCAGTGCATTTCTCTAAATCAGAGGTTATATTTAGAAGGGCATGGTCAGCATATACCAGGGTTTCTTCTAGCATGTGTAGAATTTTCTGCAGGCTTTCTCTGCAGCTAACCTTTGAGAAGACTCTTAAAACACTGATGAAGGCAGTGTCTGATGAGGTAAGTAATGGAAGATAATGTTAATCAGTGCTGGGTGAAGACTCAAAGAAAAAGATGTGCCAAAATACCAAATGTGCGTTTGTTTCTATATTGTACTTTTGTTTTATTCATTGTTGAAGTCCTTTCACAAGGTATCATTTCATCTGAAATACCAAAAGCCCTATAAGGTATTCTGAATTACTTCAACCTTCCCCAGTGAAATTATGCCTTTCAGTTTGGAGAAAAAAAAAAAAGGAAGCTAATTTCATCTTTTGCACTCTAGCATACTCAGCACACTAGGGAAGAGGTTGACTTAGCCCTTCTATTATCCATTGCCTTTCTGAGTGAGTAAAGAAATTAACTTAAATCTACCATTAGAGAGAAAGTCATCTTGTGAGCAAGCAATGGTGATGTTTGGAAGATTTAAGATGCTTTTGAAGATACACCTGCAGCCTCACCCAATTCAACCCACTCGCGCTGGCAAACATCAATCTTGAGAGCTCTTGCTGGACATAATCCTATAGCATACAACTCTGTCTCTCTCTTTCATTTCTTTTTCCTTTCTGTATTTTCACCTTCAAGACAGATTTTACCAGCTTCTTTCTTAACAAGAAGTTTTATCTGAGTAACAACAGATTGTTTGCTCTGGATTTTTATCCTTTTTCACTAAAATCTCTTTAGTAAATGTGATTCTTTTCTGACATCTGTGAAACCTCACTGACCACAAGTGAGGGTAGAATTTGGCTCTATTTATTTAAGAAGAGTAGGTGTGAAAGAAAGAGAGGCTTTAGCCTCATCTAACTTTGTCTAATGTAGCTCACCCTTGCGCTTTCTCTGGGAGAACATCTTAATAGATACATAGACACACAAGCATGGTCCTTTTGTTCTATGTGTTGTGTTGTTTTGTTTTTTTTTTTAAATCCTTTCTCAAGTCTGTATAAATCTCATGAAAATAACATCTTGATGGGTAATTTTCTACTGCAGCGATTATGATCTTTTGTAATAATCGAGTAGGCACAGGGCTTTGATTGAATATTGAAGAGATAAACTTGCCTTTAGAGATTCTAACCCGATATCTTTTTCAGACGGGATAAACAGGAATCCTTGTATCACTTTCTCCTCCTTGAGTAACTGATTAGGCACAATTATACTTTAGAAACATAATTCTTCAATAGATAAGGAAAAGTGAAAGTGATGCTTGTATTTTAAAGCCTCAGTTGGAGGTGAGAAAAGCTAGATATGGTAAAGGGAATAACAATAACTGACACCATCATGATTGCATAGCAATGTTCATTTTAACCTATCTTTTGCTAGGAGCTTCTAATTTTCTGCCTTCTTTACCTTCAAGTTGGATATTTTCAGGTTTGTGCTCTCTATGCTTTAAAAGCCAGCAATAAAACCAATCTGAAATAATCTGAAAAAAATACTAAACACAGCAAAGTGGGAAAAACACACTTTAAGAAAATTTCTCTGACTTGTTTTTGAAAGATTAGGGGTAGAATTTGTTTTTTTTTTTTTCTGGACAACAGAAAATCTGAACATAAGTATTGCAGTGAAATTAGTTTCACCATGATGAAGAACAGCATATCGAGTGTCCACATCTCTCACACATGTTTTGGTGGTCAGAATCCACCACTCTCCCACCTGCCAGGGGCTCACAGCAAGAGCAAAGTACAACATGTCCTTTGCAAGGACACGTCCTTTGCAACATGTCCTTTGAGGACGGAACCCTCACTTACAAACTGCATGGCTAAGAAATGGTTTTGTTTGCGTGTGTTGACTGAGAGCGTTTTCCACAAAGTGCTGCTCACTGTTAGTAAGCTGAAAGGAGGGACTCTTGGTATGGACAAAGGAAAGATTGCTGTCGCACTCACCTTGAACATCCATGCTTTTAAACAGCTGATAAATTTGTACATCTGGATTCCAGCCACGCAGGCTAATTCCGTCTAACAAGAAGCTGCACAACAACTTTTGGAATTAAGCCTTCATTTGATACTTGCACTCATGCCTGGAAAATACACTGCAAATTACCGACCTTTCTCAGCTAGACAGTACAAGTCAGATGTTGCCCCTGTGACTGGTTTGCATAATGGGCCTCACTGCTTGAGAAGTCCCAGAGGGAGAAAGAACCCAGGTTCCCCGACAGGACGGGTGTCCCAGGAGAGCAGCAGGCTTCTGGAAGAGAAAGTGGCTGCTGAATGCCAGGACTAGAGCGGGACTTGCAGCTGAGAGAAGGCAGGACACCAGCACTGAGAGATGGAGCAACACAGAGCCCACTCCCACCAGGAGATGGAGAGTAGACAGAGCTGGAGCAACAAGTCCAGGCTGCTGGGAACCTCAGAACCAAACTGCCCTCCATAGCCACCCTCTCTGGCTCTTTTGTTATTCTGGGGGTCCCTACTAAAGCATCTCAATTCAGCTCAGGCTATTTGTGCTCCAGTTGCGTGTGCTGCCTGCCTCCCACCTCTGCCCTGCTCTGCTCTCCTGCCGCACACCCATAGCTTCCGAGCAACACGTGAGTATATAGGGGAGCGCGCATCTGCCTATTTTGAGGATCCTCGCCTAGAGGTGGTTTTTAGTCTCAGGGGTGGGAGGAGATGGAGGGTCAAATAAGGGAAAAGCAGCTGGAAGACTGCTGCTTAAGCAACAGAGAAACAGCACACCCAGCCTGTGGCGTTAGGGATCAGTGAGCCACTACTGAGAGCATGAAATGACTCACAGAGTCATAAACCTGTACACCCAGTGTACCTGTACACTTCTGTCCCACTCCCCATCTGCCCACCTCGTGCCCCCCAATGTGCTTCCTTTGCTACAAGGTAGGGAACTTCCACAGCACTTTAAATCCTTCCTCTCCCCTTCCCTCACACCCACCTTTGCAAAAGGATTGTGGCAGTTCAGCTGTGCCCAGGCCTGGGGTGACAGCAAGAGAGAGATCTCCTCTGGAAGTGGGGAAAAAAGCAGCCAGAAAGACAAGGATAATGCACCGCAGCATGCGGTTTACTTAATGTAGCTTAGTGTTAATTATTTATGATAATTCATGATTTTCCCTAGTATATTGCCTAATGATATCTGTCATTGTAACAACAGTTAATAAACAACTCCCAGACCTGCATGCAACCAGACCTACTGCATTATAATGAAAAATGTCTAATATTTCCTTTTTAATATTATTATTAGTCTACCCTTTCCAGCATTAATTGTCCATAGATTTCTGCATCTTGCTGCTTCCTTTCCTTCCCTCCCTCCTCCCTCCCCTTCCTCTCCCATGAAGCCCAGGACACCGACATGTGTTGTCATTCACTAACTGTACACGAGTGCTACTGTACTACCGCAATGTGTTATAAATAGCACAGATCCAGGCGTACAGTTCATTCTGAAAAATTATCTTTAGAGATGACCTTTGAAACTCTATCTTTCCTGTTTTTCACAGCATGCTCTGGATTGTGATGCTCTTAATTTGGTGCAGTTTATTGATTACAAAAGAGCGTAGAGGCTGAGCAGTAAGCAGAGGATTTAAACAATGAGGTAGATAATTAAAAAGGATTAATGAGGTGGATTAAATAAAGGGATTGAGGCCAAATGGAACACAAATTTTCTAAACATCAGTGGCCTCAAAATTCTAGGATCCAATGGCACATTCCTCTTTGCAGCTAGATGTTTGTGTTTTATCCAGAAGTGTCAGTCTTTCTTTCATACCAACTTTATTAATGCAGTCTCAGGAGAGCTGAGCAGCATCCAGCACCTCCTCCTGTAGCCCTAAGTGCCCCTTCTATCGCATACAAGCTCCCAAGCTGGTTTGCTTCTAACCCATTGCTGCACCTGTTTCCACTACCATGTTAAAAAAATTCCAAAAGCAGGTCACAGATGACACTAATCCTGTGCCTCTGCAAGCTGGTGAACTGGGTCTCAAGAAAACAATGAGAAAGACAGGGGAAGAGAAGGAATTGACTTGGATTCTAAAGCAATAAGATCCTGCCTAATCCTCCTCAAAAGCTCCTTGGCCAACAGCACTCCTTCCTGTGGAAGGGCTCCTCTGTGGGCAAGTGTGGAGCTCAACAAATCCTAAGACAACTGATGGAATTATCCCCAAATCCTGCTGTCAAGGGGTGGGTTTTATTTCTCCCTTCTTCCCTCCAAGCCAGCAAATCTGTGCAAAGCCATGGGGTGCTCACAGAAAGCCGTGTAGGTGGTTGCAGAAATGGGGAGCCGTCCTGCAGAGCTGGAGGTGAGCTCCTAGATGGTAAGGTGCTGTGTCAGCTGTAGGTACAGCAAATGTTTATTGTAACCGCTCATTGCTGAAGGCAGCTCGATAAACATTTGGTATCTCTTGATCTTTAGCTGCCTGCCCATTACTACAAAATTTCTGCGTGGTTATTTCGCAAAGGGTGGAAGGAAGTAGGCTGGAAAAGCGGGGAGAAATGCCGGTTCCTGCCGGATGACCCTGCTCTGCCTCTCCCACTTTTCTCCTAGTTGCAGCAGCGCCGTCCGGCCAGCCGCTTGTTTGACGGCAGCCTGAAGCAATCTGCGTCTGCCGGGCGGTGATTAGTTATTACTTCGCTATTTTGCGGGTGCCCGGGCAAGGACAGACCCTGACCCGCAGTCACGCACCTGAGGGGCGGGGCGGGGCTGGCTCCGCCCCCGCGGAGCGGCCCTGCGCGGAGAGGGGCCACGGCCGCCGCTCTCCCCCGTGCCCGCGCCGCTGCGCTTGCGGGTGGGTCCGCGTCTGTCGGCTTTGAGGGAGGGGTTGCCCCTCTCCCCCAGGTCCCGCGTGGGTGCTCGTTTTCGCTTTTTGTCTCTTCCTGCCGCTCACGGGGCGGGAGTCGGTGCAGTTACACAGAAACGAAAGCGAGCTTTATCTCCTGTCTTTTCCCAAGTATTGCCTCCGCCCCAGCGCCTGCCGCGCCATGCCGAAAATCCGTAACAGCGCGGGAATGCACCCCTACCGATAAACGCGACGGGGCCTCTGGTCATAACCCCCGGCTGTGCGGTGAACGCAGCTGCGCGGGCGGTGTGCCGCCAAAGCCGGTAACGGCGGATTTGCAAGGGGCGAGCCCTCGCTCCGCACCGCAGCACCAGGCACCGCGGTGCCCGCGCAGGCGGCGCGGGGGGCGCGGGCCGTGCGGAGCGGCTGAGGCACAGCGCTGCCCACCGCGCGTTTTGGGCCCCAGGTGCGCACCAAGCGCGCTGCGGGCGTTTCCGCACCGCAGGGCACGCACGCCGCCCGCCCGCCCTCAGCTCATCCCACCGGAGCTGTTCCCGCCTGAAAGCAGCGACTCGGGCAATGCGTGACCGAACGCCGGCCCCTCGCGTTAGGGTTTGTCCCGCGGGGCTGCGTGTCCCCCTGAGGGGCAGGAGAAGCGCTGAGGCCGCCTCGCAGCTCAGCCGCAGCCCGGCCGCCGGCGGGCGGGGGTCGCTGCTGCCGGTCGCTGCCTCCTTACCGCAGCTGGTTGCTAGGCAGATTTGGGTTGCCTAGCAACCTCATTTGGGTTTTCTTCTGCTAATGCGAGAGCAAGATGCGCGGGAGGGACACGGACACGGACACCCACGCGAGGAGTCGCGCTGCCGCTGCCCCGCCCGCGCTGCCCCCGCCTCTCCGCCGAGGAGCGGACGCGGGGACAGGCCCCGCCCGGGCGGAGGCCGCCCCATCGGTGGCTCGGCCATCAGCTTCCCGCCCTCCGCTCGCGGGCTCGGTGGGATCGGCGCTCGCTTCCTCGCCGCCAGGGCTGAGCGAGGGGAGAGGCAAGATGGCGGACAAGGCGCCCAGCGGCTCGCAGAAAACCAGTGGGAAGGTGAGGCCGTTCCGCGGGGTGGCCCGCGGCCCGCCCCGCCGCAGGGAAGCACGGCTGCCGTCTGCCGACGCGGTGGCGGGGCCTGGGAGTAGCGGGGCGGCGAGGTGCGGTCGGCGCGGCCTGCTCCGTCCCCGCTCTCAGCCCGGGGTGACTGCGGGCCCCGGGAGGGGGTAGGGTGGCGGGAAAGGGGCGGCGCGGCGGGGCTGGGGGGGCCCGGCGAGGCTGGGGGGCCCAGGTCTCTCGTGGGGCATCCCCGTTCTCCGGGGCCGCCCTGGGCACGCCTGTATCCCGGGCCGGCGGCAGCGGCCTGCTCGCGTCCCAGTGCCCCCGGGGGAGGGATGCGGGGGCGGGGGAGCGGGGTCCCGGCGGAACGCGCTGTGACCGCAGGCGCGGGCCGTCCCGCTCCAAGCGACGCGTCCCTCGTTTCGGATGGGGACGGTTAGTTGATGCCCGAGGCTTACTCGTGCCCATATACGCGTTTGATTTCGCTTGCGCTGGGAGTCCTGATTCTCCCGTGGACTGAAGCCCGCGTGGGGTTAGTTTCCAACTTGTGAGTGTGAAGGAAAATGATAACTTGAGATAGAGTCTCTTCTTTTTTTTTTTTTTTTGAAATTACAAATTTCACAGAATCACCGTGGCGTTCCCCACTCTTTTCACTGTACCCGCTCTACTTCCTGTCATTAACGTTTGTTGGATTGGCAGACCAGAAGTCCGGGTAGTGCAGGAGTTCTGGTGAGCTTGTCCAGAGCAGCGTGCTGAAACCAGCGCCTGGCTCGCTGAAAGTAGTAAGAGCACAGAGCTGCCTCTAAGCATCCTTCTCCCACCAAGAGAGTAGAGGGTAAGATATGTTTTGGGCGGCACGCTGGCAGGTTTGAGGATCAGGTATTAGTGACACTCCCTTTCACTCGGCCTTGTGGAAGCCTTGGACCAGAAGTATGTGTCTTCCAGTTTGTTTTTGATTTTGCATGTAAGTGTGTAAATCAGTCAAGGGAGAAGCCAAATTTTGGCTCAGGAGTTTCCACAGCTATATATATTAATAGGTTTTACTCAATTTTTTGTAGTCAACTAAAACAAGTATTTATTTATTTATTTATTTGGGGTAGGAAGCTAGCTGAAATCTAGTTTCCAAGAGCCTTTGCATGTTTACCCAGTTGGTGTTATTACAACAGGAGAGTTTTAGTTTTGTTTCCTTTTTATGATCTATTCCAAATATTGCCAGGAAACATTTTTTTGGATCTTGCCTTTAGCTTGGAACTGCAAGTAAGAGCTGGACAGAAAACTTAATAGTAAGGTAGATCTTAATTTATGGAGAATAGCTTCCAGGGAATAAGACATTTTTGGGATTTCAAGTAAAATTAGACATAGAATAATAATTTAATTACTGCAACCAGTAATGTATACAAAACCAAACCAGATGTGATCGCTTTCTTTTCAGTTACATCATAGACTTCTTTGTGTGTTGTTTACTATTTCTGTACTGATATTTTTTACTGTACAATAATAATTAATTTATAAGAATTGGTTTCTGCCCTAGATCTCAGTTCTGCAGAGGTATGTGCAGACACTTAACTCTTCATACTAAGTCATCCATCCCGTGGAAGTCAGTGGGTGTCAGTGGGAAGTCAAACGTGGGCGTTAGTCTGTTGAGGCCTGTTGAGGAGGTCCTGTATCTTGCCATCTTTGTGCAGTTCCCCCTGCCCCCTGAATTTCCCATTACTCTAGACGTATATGCTGAATTTCCAGTAGTCTCTTTCCCATGCTTTACATTCCAGATCTACTTCTTTTATATAATTAATATTATTTTATGTGCCAAGGAAAATAGTGATAATACATACTTGGATCCAGGAGCAGGAGAGGCATAAGTGTGTTCCTGTGTTGATGGAATCGTAAAAGGAGATGTCCTCGTTTCCGCTCTGGTAGTAGGAAGTTAAATATTGGCAGCTCCTGTTCTTCTGAGTTTAAGGTTATAGTGGAGTAGCATTCCTTGGAAGTACTTTGAAAAAAAAAAAAAACCAAAAAAAACCAAAAACAAAGACCCAAACATTTTACATGTACTTTTGTGTCTGCAAGTGATGTCTATTTAAATAGTGAATAATATTAATATGCACTGTTCCAGTAAATTTAAAGAGTAAATAGATTAGCTATAAAATAATTTGCAGGTGTTTGCAAGCATTTGTTTTCTAGACAGTTTGATAGGGAAAGGAAGAATGAGAAAGACAAATTGGGCTTGAAACCTCCTTGCCTTTGCTGGATTTTAGCATCTTTAATTAAGCTGTGATCTGTGATTCCATTTGCTTTTTCTTGGTATCAGTGGTGGGACAAACTGGTCCTACCATTAGCTACTTTTTCCATCCCAGATATTGTCCTCTTCAGATGATTTGGCGTGATTTGGGGGTGAACCTCCCAAATTCTCTCTTTCCTAGGTGATCAGTTAATCTGCAAAAGTGATCTGCTTCAGCGTGAGCTGCTGCCCAGTATGGGGGCAGAATCAGTGGAAGGTGTTGAAACAGTGCAAGAGTACTTACACCAGTTTTTGTAAACACTTTACCCTGAAGCTGTTATGTTTTGTAAGGGCAGGGCTTTTATTTATGTTTAAGTTGTAGCCGTTACAGTTGTGAAAATAACATTCAGCATTTGGAAAGCCACGGATTGTCTCCTGGGTTTTATTGGCAGCTTTTATGCTTTTGTCGCTCTTTGTTTTACTAAATGGCTTTAGTATTAATTTATAAAAAAAAAAATGTTTGTTTATGTTATACAGCATATTTGGAATATTTGTGAAATAACATGATCGTGCCAGTTTTATCCAGAGATTCTTAAATTTGGAGAAACTGTGAAGAGTTTGATTTGTGGGCATTTGCACTGCTGACAGGAAGGAAGGTTTGGGAGAGCAGTTGTCTCTTCTCTGTTTTCTTTGGAAGCTGCCATGAAGCTGGAAGAAGATTTAAGCATCAGAATCTGAGACAGTATGGTCCTCCAAAGATTTTTTATTTTTATTTTTTTTAATTTTTTTTTTTTTTATTTATTTTGAAGGTTGAGTAAACTTGACAAGACTCAGTAGTGGAACTTTGAGCA
>WHYT01017264.1:191580-215562 GCA_009806455.1 Tetrax tetrax | reverse complement strand
ATCAGAATCTGAGACAGTATGGTCCTCCAAAGATTTTTTTTTTAATTTTTTTTTTTTTTTTTTATTTTGAAGGTTGAGTAAACTTGACAAGACTCAGTAGTGGAGCTTTGAGCAACCTGACCTCCAAGACTGTGGTTTGACAGGGCCATATTTTACTGGAATGCCATTTCAGCAGCCTGCATTGCTACTTCAGTTGTGCTAGCACAATTCTTTGAGGGACTTGTGCAGTGAGATATTGAGAAAGTGATCCAAATGGAAAATAATCTGGTTTAGGGAAAAAAAAAAAAAAAGATAGGTTTCATACAGAGTGGTAGAGACAGTGAATTGGGGATAAGAGGACATTTGTAGATTGTTTATGCTGGCAATGACTGAAAGATGGACTCATCACATTTTTTCTGTCAGTGTTTTGAACGTGCAGGAGCTATCCTCACATCCCAGACATCATCAGGTGCAGGACAGAGCTTTGGGTATGTCTCTTTCAACAGTTAGTTCAGTTGAGCTACTGAACATGATTAGAAGAGGAAAAAATAATCGTGTTCCAGGTTTCAGCACAGGTGGGCAACATCTTCTAAAATGCTCCTGTCTGTGAATGTTAAAAAGACACTGTGATTCTGTTGAGTCAATTCAGCTGGTGTAACTCTTAAGGAAACAAAATGGCCCCTTTTGTCAAGGCAGTGCAGTTGGATGCAAAGTGCGGTGCTGTGAGAATTATTTTTTTAAATAACTGCTGTTTAGCAACTGGCAGATAGCAATGTGTTACTTTTGTCAGGAGTTGTTTCAACTTGTCCTTTGTGGGTACAGTTGCTTGAATGGTCAGAAGCAATATGAAAGGTATGAACTAAATTTATAGATAGGAAGAGAAGACCTTAAAAATAAGAACTGTTTGAGGAGGAGAATAACGTGGCTCTGCAAAGCTGCTACTTGCTGCGGGATAAAGTTGGTCTAAAAGCTGAAACTGTTTTTAGTTTTCAGAGTGCATGTTAGTAGAAATTCTGTTCCTTGGCTAACGTTCAGAGTGGCTTGCTCTACAGTGCTGTGATCTGTGTTGGTGGATTGGGGAGTGTTGCTGTGCTTCTAGCTCAGCGACTTCCAGACTTTTTTGATCACTGGCCTACTTTCCTGCTGGTAGCCTGCAGTATCTCTTGCATGCTGCCATGCATTGAAAGCCTTTCTAAGCAGTGTCATCTGCTCTGTTTCAGGAGAAACAGATTTAGTGTCTGTTACTTTTTTTGTGTTCTTCCTCTGGATATTGTGTCCTAAGTGTCATCGTACTGATTGTTGGTACTGTTTTTTACTGTGTGTGATGCCTTGTTTGTTGTCTTCACTTAAGCAGCGTCAGCACCCACCCCGATTGGAAAGTGTCGCTTTCCAGAACTTCTGTAAATGAAACAGATGTGGAGAATTGAGAAGTGGTCATTTCATTTTGCTGTTGCCAAACAACCTCCTTCCCCCAAACAGTGCTAGGTCTTGACTCTGTCAGTACGCTAAGGCAGACTGCACTGTATCAGTCCACCTGATTTACCTTTCTAACTGCAGGTCAAAAATTTTTTTTTTTTTGAAAGAATGGAATTGTAACTGATGTGCTGGTTGCCGTAGGGTGGCTGCTGGCAACAGGGAGAATGCCGTTTTCAAGCTCTGAAATTCTTTTGCACAGTGTCTTTCTTCTGTCTGTGTGATATTGTGCTATACATTCATAAACTCTGGAGGAGGACAAGTTTCCTTAAGCTAGATTTTTTTGTAGTACATAGAATTGTGGATAACAGGTCACTGATTTGAGTGCTATGGGCAGTTGTGAATCACAAAAAAATCCAGTGCAAAATACAGAGGAAAAGTTTGCAGGAAGTGGTATTAGTAGAAGATACTTGTGATATTTGCTTCCATGTGTAGTTTAACAAACTGCTACATGTGAACTAAACTTTTTATTAACTTCTGTGCAAAGGTGTACCTTGTGAGCAATGTATATTGTTGCAGGTAAGTGGATTTGGGAGGTCTTTGAGAGTATGACATAATTGGGTTGCTTTGTTTGGGTTTTTTCCTCTTTCTTAAAAAAAAACCCAAGCATATTTCTAGGAGCATTTTGCTTCTCCCTTCTAAGGGTTGTATCTTTGTGTCTCTCTTTACCTTTGTGGACTTAGTTCTACTTCTTGAAGTGCCGTCTACCACTTTTTCTAAGTTTATTTGACTATAAAACATAGGAATATGCTTGTCCAAAGATAAATGTCTCTGTCATAGTTGATGAAAAAGCATGCTGCAAAATGAAAACAACGTTTCCTAAATCATCTTCTAGAGTAGCATTTGGTGCTTGCCCGTTTTGGAAGACTGGAGATGAGCACCATATATTACTGTTTCTGGTAGAAACTATAAATTCCTGGTGATAAGAATAAGTGCTAATGTTCTGTAACTGATAAACAGATTTCGGCTAATGGAAATGTCTTATTTTGACTTAAAGTTCAATTTAGATACTAATTGTGGATCAGGCAGTTATGTCTTAATAGCAGATGTTACATCAGAGATTTTCTGAAGTTTGGGCATTACATAACTTAAAAATGTGTTCAATCCTTTTTGTTGGAGTGTTCTCCATCACTTAAATTAATTTAAAAAGCTGATTTAAAAAAAGTCTGTTCAAGTTTTGTACATATACTGATTTACATGTTAAAGTTCAGTTGCAGTTTAATTATGTTAGTACGTACTCAGAAATTGGGACTTAAATTAGTGTTCTTGAGGTGGCTAGCTTCCATCTATGCACAACATACTAAGAGCAGATTTGGTAATTATTTTCTAGTAAGGCAAATATCATCAAGTACTTTTTGCAATCTTAAACAGCCTTTAATGACAACTTTTGCAGATTCACTGTAACAAATTTAATTTTTTTTTCCTTGCTGTGCTGTTAGTAGCATGTTTATAAAATCCAACTCTGGAAATTCAGATGTTTTTAATGGTAGCGAGAACAGTCTTCTCTTTAATCCCTTGTTTGCCTTGACACTGTTTATGCTGTGGCCCTGTTCAGATCTGTCATTAATATACATTGCATGTGTCTTTGTTCTTATATATTTGGATGTTGAAGTTGAAATGAAAATCACATTCTAAGAAATGAATTAAAAAAAAAAAATACAAAAAAAACCCCAAATAACAAAAGCAACAGAAGTTGGTTGTCTGTTTCTTTTCCTGTGCCTCATGTTCCCTTCATTCTCTCTTCAGGTCAGAGTGCCAGATGCAGTACACACCACTGGGTCTTCTGATACACATGTAAGTCCAAAAATATTTAAAAACAACACAACAAAAAATCCAACCAAACTCAAAACAGGTCTGTTCTCTAAAGAAAACTATTTGCTGCAGGCAGACTCTGGTGCATTGGGTATCTAATCTGTAGGTGTTTGTAAATGAACCATTGATTTTTCAGTTTAAAAATATTCCTTGAAACTTTCAAACCACCGGTAGTGTAGGAAGCTCTGCTGCGTGGTATTGCATTCATAATAGATACTTGAACGGGAAGAAGCTTTAAGGACTCTTATATCATTATCTCTTACACTGAGGAATATCTCAGAATATGAGGTGATTAATCATAAGAGTCCATGTATATTAAAGTGTCTTTTTGTATACAGTTGGCTTCTCAAAAATGAGACAATGTGGCCCTAGTTTAATCCTTTATTTTTCTTTCTAATAGAATATACTTTCTAGTAGAATATATTTAAAGCAAAAGATAAGAATAATTACCTAGACTGAATAATTTACCTTTGCCTGGTCATGTGGTTGGTATGTTGCTTGAAGGCCTCCCTGTTTCTAAGCTCAAAAGAAAACAGGCAGCAAGAGCCAAGCAGAGCATTAATACCAGACTATTAATTCTGTGGTTTGGATTTTCTTCAAGATTTCAATTTGATTTTGTATATTAAAAAGTCTATTACCAGCTGTTAAATTGCTTGTAAGATAAGCATTTCTTACATAATGTTTACTGTGAGGGTGATGAGGCACTGGAACAAGTTGCCCACAGAAGTTGTGTATGCCCCATCCCTGGAAGTGTTCAAGACCAGGTTGGATGGGGCTTTGAGGGACCTGGCCTAGTGGAAGGTGTCCCTGCCCAGGGCAGGGGGTTGGAACGAGATGATCTTTAAGGTCCCTTTCAACCCAAACTATTCTATGATTAATCAAGTTGTGATAGCAGAAACTTTTCATAAAGTAGGTCCTTTTACTGCTTTACTACAATTTGGAAAATTACTGTTAAATTTCTTTTGATTATTTTGTGTTGTCTATGCAATGGGGACTTCTGTACTTTGTACCTTCTTATAGTCAATGCAGTGTTACATTTAATGAGAGTTTGCTTTCATACAGTGATTTGATTGCTCAGCTAAAAGTTTTATCTTCTATAATTTTCTTCATCTCTGTTGTTAGGAATTCTGTGAAGCTGTGTATGGTGAATAATAATATTATAATTGCCTACTGGAATGTAACTGGCAGGCATAAATTAGTTTAATCCTATTAACGTTATATTGCTGTAGCCACTTTGAAGGTAGTGATTTTTGTTTTGTGTTTTGTGGTTTTTGTTTTTGGTGTTTTTTTTTTTTTCCCTGAGACTTTCTAAACTGAGGGGCTCTTGGTGCCAGAACTCCTGTTATCTTACAACTGCTTCCCTTATGTCACTAGAACATAGATTCATATGGCTGATGTGCAGGTATCCTGTAACGTTACTGTGAGAGATTATTTTCTGATGACAGGATAAGTCTTGAGTAGGAGTGTGGTGTTTGTTTTGTCTGCATTGCTGTGCTGTGGCAGTATGCCCACATTTTGCCAAGGTTTTATGTCATACTGAAATCTAAGCTGTCTTTTAGACAACAGGAAAACTGGATTTATTAACCTAAAAAACGCATGGATGCATGAAAGGCTCCTGATAAACCTGTCACAGCAGCTCATGTTGCCAAACATGGTGTCATAAACCAGATAACTTCACAGACAACACTACATTAATTTATAACTGATAATTTTCCTTTTTATGATGAAATAGGGAACGTTTTTCAAAGAAATATGAGCTATTTTGGTCATACGCTTGGCACATTTTGGTCACACACTAAGAGGTATTTGTGATACTAGACAAGGATTATAAACTGAAGATATTTCAAATAGTTGTTTTTCAAAGTGCTTTTTCATATGTAAAAAAATTCTGAATAGGAAGCTGATAATAGAAATAAAACCATTTACAAAGGAAATTATTCCTAGAGGCAACTCTTTCTGCAGTTGATGTCTGAAACTTTTTAAAAAGACAACAATTAAGTTGGTCAACTTATTCATCTTCATGTTTTATTGAATTGAGGTGACTTTTTTTTTTTTTTAAGAACTGTCATTGCAAAAGCAATAGTTTTATGCATCATTTTGCACTGTGTAAGAGCATCCAAAGTATTTTTAAGATAAAGGCTAATACCTTATGTTTTGGACTTCTGGGGCTCTTTCCCCTTGTTTTCTTGTGCTGATTCTTTATGAATTACTGTGTTACGCTAGGATTTTCCAGAGAAGTTTCTTATATTTTCTCTCCTTTCCTTCCCATTGCCCATGTCTTTCGAACATGATCTTCATCCTGTTGTCTTTCCTCTCTCAACGCTTTACTGTCTATTAACTGCCTAAATAAATCTTAAACATTCTAATTCCACGCTCTCAAAAAATGACTGTTACAAAGAGTCCTTCCTTCACAGGGTTTCAAGAAGGAAGGAATAGAGGTTAAATTGCCTAAAGCAGAAAGAGTTTAGGAACTAAATGTGAGGTCTTGTTTTATTTATACCTCAAGAATGCGTTTTCTTCCTCAAGCAAAAATATTACATACAACCTCGAAGTGCATGTTTTGTTCTTCAGTTACATCTGTTCAACCTTGGACGAACATTCTTCTGACCAAACTAGTCAGAAAAGCTTTTACAACTATTCTTTGTTGTTTTTTTTTCTTCTGGAAATGACAATGATCAAAAAGGAACTATAGTGCAAAGCATACATTTCCAAAAGTTTATAAACTGTGTTGCGTACTGATAACATCTCGAGGTTCTTACAGCAAGTACCCTTCAGATTTCAACTGTGTTTGAATGGTGTATTAAAAGCTTTTTTTATTAAACCAAGGATGATTTGTTTTTAAAAAGAATATAGATTTAATTTTCTTGGTTGTATTAGATAATGGCATGTTCAGAGGGAAGTTCAGGAAGCCTGTTCTTTGTTTTGTTTAGGTTAAGTCAATTCAGTTAGAAAGTTTCTAACCTAGACCAAGGTAAAGAGTAACAATATTTTAAGTGTTTTGTAAATGGTTTAGTGTTTGTTTTCTTATTCCTTTTGCAGCCTCTAATGGAAAGCAAACTTAAAGCATTCAGTATTGGCAAAATGAGTGCTGCCAAACGGACTCTAAGCAAGAAGGAGCAAGAAGAATTAAAAAAGAAGGTAATAGTATACAGTGAAAATTTTATTTTATATGCAGAGCTGAAATAAGTTTGCTTTTTGATTACAACTAGCTTAATCACCAAATTAGCTTATTTTGATTTTGATAATTGCAGTTTTCTAGGAACGAAAGTGAATTATATTTTACATATTTTAATTTGTTCTTGGCATCCATGGCATTAAGTATAGAGAGAGGGACTTGCTTTCTCCTTCTGTGTGAGAAATCAAGTTCCCTGACTTCCTGAAATACTGAATTATGACAATCCATTGATGGCTGTGTTGCTCAAAATGAAGACAACCGTCACCTTAGGTTACATTCTTCACTTGCTCTGTCATTGGATTTCAGTAATTAGGAGGAGTACCTGTGATCTCTGTAATTGTTTCAGTATGCATTCTTGTTATTCTGTAAACCATATTTTTGTTAATGAATTAATTTGGAATTAATAAAATATTAAAATTTGATGCTGAATTTTAGGATATTCGGAGACATCCAAATTTTAGGAAATAATTAGCTTATAGTAAAGTGGAAGTTTTGGCCTTTGAACTTTACACACACCTCTTACTATATTTCAGTGGGATATCTCCTGCTAAGTTGTTGGAAATACTAGCCTAAAGAAACACAGTGGTGCCAAATTTAGTGTCTCACTCAACTTTAAGTCATTGAATTAACTTATTCTCTGGGAAATGCATAAAGGTGATCCTGTTGTTAATCTCCTTCAGTCACACGGGTTTATTGTAATCGGTAAGATGGAATACGTGCTGTTCTTTGATGCTTAGGACAACGAAGCTCCAGTCTCGTAATGCTAGTCCTTCATATGATCTCTTCTATTTGGCATATTTTGAATGTTAGATTGCCGTGTAAACTCTTGTAAACGCACAGTCGTGTTTGAGCATACAGGCCTTATTTGCTTTCCATATTGTGCACTGTATTCTTCCCACATTTCTCAGAAATTTGAATTCTTCTGTCTAAAATCAAAAGTCATTTGATGCGGTTTGTAGCATGAACTCCAGAAAATAGAAAGGGAATGTCACATAGCTAATTTAAGAATAGCTGTCTAGTGAAAGTTGTTCTGTGGTGATAGTAAATAGATTAACATTTGCTATGTAGGAGGATGAGAAGGCTGCTGCAGAAATTTATGAAGAATTCCTTGCTGCCTTTGAAGGAAGTGATGGTAATAAAGTGAAAACATTTGTAAGAGGAGGAATCGTTAATGCATCTAAAGGTATAAGTCACCTTTTTTGGGGGGATGGTTTTCTTTTTTTCTTTTTTTTCTTTTGGCTTTGAATAAAGATGAAGATTGCTTTGAATTGTATTTTAAAATTAATATGTTGCATTAGAAGCAGCAAAGGAAACGATGCTAAAATCTACTTTATGCTTTGGCTCACGAGGTAGTTAGTGGTGTGATTTATCTTTTAAACTTCAGGGGAAAAATGCTTTGTTTTAAAATACCTGATGTTTATTCTTTTTTCTTCATATTAAAAGATGTTAAATTACAGAATGTTTGTATTATAACTTTTTAAAAAACGAATTAATATTGAGTTGAATGAACAAGAATGAAGAACAGCAGCATTCTTTCCAATGAACAGTATTGTGTGGCATTAGTTAATATAATTTGTTTTTAATTTGCCTTTAATTTCAGAGGAGCATGAAACAGATGAAAAACGGGGTAAAATCTATAAGCCTTCATCGCGTTTTTCAGATCAAAAAAATCAACAAAGCCAGCCATCTAATGAGAAGCCTCCATCCCTCTTAATGATAGAAACCAAAAAGCCTGTAAGTTTCTTCCTTGAATATTAACCTCATACTTAGGAATTGCTTAGAAAAAGATCTATGTGATCTTGCAGTGTAGTTCTGTCTGCATTTATCACATATTAAAAGAAGGTGGAAATCTTGATTTGCTTAATCCAGTACCAAATGATGAAATGCTGAGGTTCAGTAGCCTTCTGTCCGTCATGGCGTACCTGTGATTTGGCTACTGTATGTTTCTGCTGCCTTCCTGCTAATTGAGGCAGACTTCTCATGAGTACAGATTTAGTGACTACTGCGAAGTAACAGTATCTCCAATCCTGAAAACTTGTTAAGGTTTAGAAGCAATTCTTCTGGCTACCATCTGTTCTCAGGTTTTTATAACTTAAAAAAAAAGAAAAAAAGACCTTTGCATTGATCCAAGTTTTCCTTGGTGAAGTTTTTTTAATTTTTTTTTTTTTTCAGTAGTGATGTTTGAGAAGTCCCTTTAGCTCTTTGAGTTGTACCATGGAAATTGTACAATTGCACATTTTTGAAGCCAAACACCTTTGTTTAATTTGTTTTGACTTTTGCATGGTTTGATACTTTGTTGTTGTTGTTTTGAACTGAGATTTCATCTTAAAAAGTAATGTAAATATAATGAACAAACTTGGTCTTCAAGATAAGTAATAGTTTCCTATGATTATTGTTACTTACTACTATATGTGTGTAATGTGTAATTAATGTCTTAGACTTCTTTAAAAAGTCTTTTAATAGAACTTACTACAATTTTTAAGCTTAATCGAAACGTGTATGGTACTATTTGTTAGGGTGGGAATTAAGATGTAATGTGATACTTGTGGGTAATCGCATCCTAGCCTCCCTCCAGCTTTAAACAAAAGTCAAATTTAGACTAGTGGGGTAATACTGGATGGCAGGTTTGATTTTCATTGTATTTAAAGCTCTACAGTTACAGAAATTAATTGTAGCATTTTTGTTATGCTGAGCTCTGTTCTGTCATATGCAAGTATTTGTACTGTAAGAATATTACTGTTTTTCAAATTTGTTATAAATACTTATCAAGTAATGCAATCAGTTTACTCACTTGCCCTGTCCAATGGTGATTGAAGATAATGAGGTAAAAATGATTTTATTTATTTGGCAGACCATCCCCAAAAACAAAAACAAACAAACAACTTTGCCTGGGGTGAGTAGGAAGTCCAGTTTTTCCAAAGCTGTAGTGTGTAACACAATAAATATTTTGTATGTCTGCCTATTGGAAACGTTTTCATTTAAATTTGGTTATATAAAAGCAATGTTGTTGAAGATAAGAGTTCACAGGAGTTAGTTAAGGTGCATATATTACAGTAAAAAAAAAAAAGGTATTACAATATCCATATTCTTTGTTGTTCAGGAGTGTTTCTTCTGAGGGTTTTGAACTATTTAGAGTAACTGTTTCTTCAGACCTGTATTTATATCTGAAAGGAAGCTAGAGAAGGAAATTATTTTCACATAGAATGTTTGTCTGTAGAATAAATAATTGAATAGATATATATGTAAAATATTTTACATATATATGTACACATATATATCAATTTAATTAGAGCATGACAATTTGCTAGGTACACAGCTTCTAAGTGAAATAAATGACAAAATAAAGCACAGATATTTTCAATTTATATGTTGTAGAGAGTGTTTAATCACATGTGCTACATTGTAACAGTGAGAAGTAACAAAGTTTAGTTTAAGCTGTCCTTAATTTTATATTTTCTAGCTTTGTGTTTTGTAGCGCTCAGTCTTAATATTTTCAAGTCTGTGGTTTTTTTTTTGTTTGTTTGTTTCGTTTTGTCTTTTTTTCCTCCTGTAGTTTACTTGATTTGAAAGCTGTGGGTAAAATATGCTTGGAAATTATATAAAATTTTGCTATATACATATAACTCTTATTTTTGTTTAATTTTATCTGCTGAAATGTTGGCTGATGTATCTTTAATTTTAGCCTTTGAAGAAAGGAGAGAAGGAAAAGAAAAAGAGTAATTTGGAACTCTTCAAAGAAGAATTAAAGCAGTAAGTTTCACTAGTTTTTACCCTAAATAAAAAGATGCAAGGTTTTTACCTTGTTTTTACAGGCAATATTTAGTATCATTCTTGCTAACCTGTTTCCCAAAGTAGATCCTCCCACCCCCAGGCTTGTGGAGTGATATGACTTAACTAGCAATGTCAGTAATAATGAAACAGAGGACAAACCCATGCTGCTAGATGTTCAGTATAGGTGTCTGTGATTTGTTTGCATAATCAGTTGCTGTCTAACTAGTTCTCTGATGTTCCTTAATACTTCTGCCATACTTCTGCCCTTTCTTAGGCTGGTTGGTGATAGGAGTGTTTAGTTCCACTATTGGTGGAAAGGACTTTGTTTTGAAATTTAGCATTGACCGGAGGCTATAAAACGATCAAAAACCAAAAAAGCCTGATACGATGACTTAAATGTTTGTCTGTTGAAATTAATGGATTACATTGTATGTCAGAGATGTTTGTGTCCTTTGAAACAATTTGGTAGTGCCTTCCTAAGCAGAAGAATAGCCAGAGCAATTAACCAAAACAGTTACATATAAATGCATAAACTATTTCAGAGATCCCAGTAAGTAAATGGCTGGCTATGTTTCCAAAGCTATTTAAGATGATTTTTGGATCAGTTAGGTGTGAATAGAAGCTTTGATTGAATCAACCAGCCATCTACTGGGATAAAAAATGGAAACCTTGGTTTGTTCCTTTGACAGCTCCTGTCAGTATGTTACTTACAAGTGGAACTGGGGATGCAATTCTGTTATAAATTAGCCCATGTGAGCCAGTAAATGACAACATTTGTTAACATGGTCTCATGTTAACATGAGTTAAAGTTAGTGAAGATGCAGCAAGACAAGTGGGTACTGTAATGCGTGTGAGGATGTCCAGGTTTTTAATGTTGACTTTTCGCTTGATGGAGGTGTAGCAGAGAGATTGGTAGGAACTTAAAATATGTACCAGGCTCAGGAAGAATAAGAAGTTTTGTCAGTGTCTCTCAAAGTATATCCCAAGGACTTGCAGTACCTGGTCGAGCTTTTGTGTTAATGCAGAAATAAGACTTGTAATTAAAGTTTAGAGAAGTTCTTCAGCCTGCATAATTTAAAAAACAAGCTGAATAATGCTTCAAAAAGCAGATTCTCAGGCTTACATTCCTAGTACACTTTGTACAAGGATTTAAGGCCAAAACCAAATAGTTGCTTGTGTGAGTACTATCCTCAGAGGTGTAAACTGAAATGAGGTCCTGTATGTTCTGGAAATGGTCATGTGAGAGCATCTGCTGCCCTACAGGATGACAGCCTACATGAATGAGGCTTAGAAAAGATAGACACTAAGTAGTTGTGTGCATCTTGAAAAGTCATCTGAACAGTCAGTGCATCTTTGCCAGTTGATTGTGGAATTTGAGTCACTTTTTCAGAGCACAGTTCTTGTTTCTGGTCTTGTAAATTGCTTCTCAAACCAACTCAATTCTTTTTGAGATTAAAACACAGTATGAATGAGAGAACATGCAATTGGAATAATTCTGGCAGATATATTCCAGTTGATTAAACAGAAATTCAAACATATTGGCAATTTGAAATTTTTAACAAGCCCATTGTTTAATATTAAAAATTCTCATATTTCTGAAGTTAATTGAAAATTTTAGAATAAAAACCTCAAAATAGGATTAAGTTGCTACTTATGTTAATCTTGTTTTGTAGAATACAAGAGGAGCGTGATGAAAGACATAAAACAAAAGGTAGAATGAGTCGTTTTGAACCACCTCAATCAGATTCGGATGGCCAGCGTCGTTCGAGTAAGTAGATGTTATTTTTTATCTTTGTTTGGGCTACAAAATTTGTAGACTAAATTGTATGTATTTTTCTTCTGTTTATTCAGTGGATGCTCCTTCAAGAAGAAACAGATCATCTGGTGGTAATATAGATTCTTTTCTCATTCAATATAATGTTGTCACTTAAATGCATAGCAAGAGTTATGACTTCTTTTTTTGTGATTTTTTTTCTTCCATTATTGTAGTACTGGATGATTATGCACCAGGGTCACATGATGTTGGAGATCCAAGCACAACAAATTTATATCTTGGAAACATTAATCCTCAAGTAAGTTTGGAGCCAAAGAGTGAAGTGCAGAGTTAGCATATTTGGTTCCAGCTGAAACTTTTTTCTGGTGGCGATCTACCCCCCCTTTTTATTTTAAACTGTACACATACGGTTAAACCCATTTACTAGGTACAAGTGGTGACTGCAGAGACAGTATTGATTTGAATAAATGTGCTGTATGCGATGGTGCAAAAGTTAAGGTTTGGGCTATCAGTTACTAGATGCAAAAGTGCTCAGTTAAAATAATTTTCCCTGGATGTTTCCATGCGAAGTGGATCATATCTCAAAAATTTGTGTGCTCAGTTTAAAATGCAATTTTAAAAAAATATTGTTGCAGTAGATCACATTGCGGAGTTATCAATGAAGTGTTGTTTTTCAAGAAACTCAGAAAAATGAAATATTGACATTTAGACAATAATATGAAAGGTTTCTTAGAAGTACAGTAGCAAGGTGCTAATTCTTACATTTTTTTCATGTAGATGAATGAAGAGATGCTATGTCAAGAATTTGGACGTTTTGGACCATTAGCGAGTGTTAAAATTATGTGGCCAAGAACTGATGAAGAAAGAGCAAGAGAAAGAAATTGTGGCTTTGTTGCCTTTATGAACAGGAGAGATGCTGAAAGAGCATTAAAGAATTTAAATGGTAAACAGGTTTCTCAGTTTGGAATTGTAATTATCTTTGTAGGAATTTGAGTAACTGTAAGTGCATCTTGAGGTTGTTTTATCAAACAGTGATGGATGTGCTCTAACTCCAGTAGATACCACACTGGCAGAGATTTTAGTTTACACTGACTTTTACTGGCAGCAGATTGTCATCAAACTATAGCATATACGAGGGCTGGGAATACTGGTGGCTTTTGCTGTGGGTAAAGATGTAAAATACCTGACTGTTTTGAAGATGTGAGCAGGAGGTAATGTTTAGTAATCTCTCCTCTGTAAATAGACTGTTTTAAGAAGGAATCTGTTAAGTGTAGTTGTTTACCAACAATAACTTTGTTGTGGGTAAATTTAACTAATGCACAGGGTATAATCAATAATTGCTTATATGTTATGTTCTTTTGAATAACGGCTAAATTCCTAATACTGAAAAGGTAACTGTACTACACCAGATATAATTTTGCATATGGACTACTTTGTCTGTATTTTACTTGGAAAAAAAGGTTAAGAAAGTATCTTACATGATAAAGACAGCTGTGTCCTTACAGTTCAGGAAAAGCCTGAAAATAAGAAGTCAGCATCCTTGACAAAAATAATACAAAATGAAAAGTTGCCCTTGCATAGGTTACTCAAAATGATACTTTATTAGGCCCATTTGTAAGTGGGCTTACAGTATATAGAAGGTCTAATTGGTTATTACATTTGGTTTTGAATAACATAATTTGAAATTTGTTATTGTGCACAAAACATTTTTAAGAATTGAAGTGCAGAAGTGTTAACAGTTAAAAATTACTTTGTTCATTCTGATGTACTGACTATTAAAAGCTTTTTAATTTTTTTTTGTCCCACTGGAATTCAAGTAATTGTGTACCGTAGTCTCCTGAAAATGTACATTGGAGGAAGATTAATAAAACATTTCATATTATAAGCTTTCATCATGTAGTCTGATAGATGTGATACACTAATCAGCAATGTAAGGAAAAAGTAAACTGTGGCAGGCAAACCTAAACGCTGCGCTTGCATGGAGAAATCTCAAGCAATCTAGAGCAAGTTTATACGAGAATGGTGTTTTTGTTTTGATTTCTTTTTTTACTTTCACTTTTTCAGGCAAGATGATTATGTCATTTGAAATGAAGCTAGGTTGGGGCAAAGCTGTACCTATACCACCACATCCGATATACATTCCTCCTTCTATGATGGAGCACACCCTCCCGCCTCCTCCGTCAGGACTGCCTTTTAATGCCCAGCCCAGAGAGAGATTGAAGAATCCTAATGCTCCAATGTTACCGCCACCGAAAAACAAGGAAGATTTTGAGAAGGTAACTTACAGTACCCTGGGCCGTATCTCATTGTTAAATGCTACATCTGTGACAGTATTTCAGTGGCTTCATAGATTTGCATTGTTCAGGCTGACTTTGGCGGCCCTTAGTGTACGAACTCACTGGCTCCCTGCTGTAGCCCAAGGGAACCTACTTAATTCCTGAAGCTCTGTTTCATGTCTCTGCTAGAGTACAGTATATTGGGTCTGGATTTATTTTAGTGCTGCTTAAATCTGGCTATCGTTTTCCCCCTCCAGGCTCCCTGGATTTTTTTCTCCTACGTCCCCCCCTTTTGTTGGCTGCCAAATTGCAGTATCTAAATTGTTTTCTATAGAGAAAATACTACATTTTAATTTGGGTAGCGTTATTTTTACACTAGAGGAGTTGATGTGTTTTGTGTAGAAGGTAATTAAACTGGACATTGAGTAAGTATTTTATGCTACTTATGGAGTCAGTTTTCAAACTTTTTTTTTCTGGGATATTAGCTGATAAAAAGGGTAAGTATCTTGTAATCACAAGCCAACTTGATTTACATTTGTAAGAGTTTGTTCATTCTTTGAATGACACTTAAATGTTAGGTCTGTTTTTTGTAAGACTTGGAAATAAAGTAATACCAATGTGATCCAAGTCATACAGTTTAGAATCTTTTCATAAATTTTGGAACTCCTTTCTTAATTATATTCAGCGTAGTACCTATTCAGTGCATCAGTGTACATTCTGACAGGAATGTTCTGATACGTTGCAATTAGTGAACCTTTATGGTTCACTGACACAACCATTTGCATTTTGTGTAATTGCTTAGTTATAACTTCACAGCAGTGATTGCCTGCAAAACTTGTGATAGATGTGTAGTATTTTCATTGCATATGTATATTTTTGCTTGTTACTTGTTAACAATACTCACATATTCTATGTTTATTATCTGATGTGACTTCATATACAGACTCTGTCGCAAGCCATAGTCAAAGTGGTTATCCCAACAGAAAGGTACATGTTTTTCTTTATTATTACTGATCTAAATATAGAAAATTTCCCCTTCGGAATTTTAAAGAAAAATGGTGATGTTGAGGAAAAGGTAATGGCTTGACTGAGCAATGGTTCTTTCATGACACTTGAGAGAAATGTATGTGTTTCAGTCTTACTATCATTATCTTAATTACTTAAATCTATCCTCACCGAAACAAAGAGTTACTGTCTTTCGCATTGCGTCCGTGCACTAGAAATAGTTGCAGGGTGATGAAGTTGCCTAGTGAACACTAGGGTCAAGTCCTGACGTAAACCTCTGAGTACCTCCTAGCTAGGATGCACCTGTCTCCAGTATGGTGCTGTGGGCTTATTTTCTTTTCTTTTTTACTTGTCCGTTTTGTAATCTGTTCAGTTAAAAATCAGTTTTGATTTGTAATTTTGCTTGCTGAGAAAGGTAGTTCTGTATTGCAGGGGTATTTTTACATTTTGGTCCCAATCAGTGCTCCTACCTTCACGCTAGTTTAGGTATACTCTTGCTCAGTTAAGCTAAAACCTTTTCCCAAACATAGGAACACAACACTGTTTTAAAAGTAAATAAGCACAAAAGATTTCCAAATTCTCTTTGACATTGGCCTTGGTGAGCAACACCAGCTGAACTGTCTGCGGCAGCGGGGGACCAGGAAAACATCATGGGATGGATTGGGAAAGTATACAGTTTTTGACCAGACATTGGTACGATCGGCTCCAATAAATGTGGTTTTATTATAACTGAAAAACTTTTTTGTTGGCCAACTTAAGCTAAATGACTTTTTAAAATAATGCACTTAAAACTGTCATCTTTTTTTACTACACTGTTTTAATTGTCACAAAGTCCCTTTTTTCTTTTTTTGCGTGTGTGTTGGGGGGAAGAAAGATTTGTGAAGCTAGTTATAGTAGTATTTTAACATATTTGTCAATTGATGGTCAAGTGCACTAGTGTTTTTAATGATATTTTAGGACAGTACAGTTTTTGGGTAGAAACATGAACAATTAGGGCGACCAGAAGGAGTCTTGATTTGAAAAACATTGAGTAGTAGAACAAGTACTTGTAAAACTGTACCGTCCGTACAGAGTAATTAGGTTTCAGGGAAAAATATGTTTCCATTTTATTTACTGTAGCATTTTGAAAGCTTGTGTGATAAGAGTAGCTCATGTTAATTGAATCGTATTTGAAAATACTTTTTTCTTTTCCCGATGACTTACAAAGATGCTAATGACAGCTGCTAAGACTATTACCTAGTGCTTCGCATCATGCAAAAATTTTGACTGACTTCAGTGGGATAATACAGTCAATTATTCTCCTTTGAAAAATTTCAATATCAGTTTTTAACATCTCTTACTACTTAGCATTTACTAAGCAGAAAGCCTTGAGTATACATAATCAAGTTTTTTCTGAGAAATTAATTTTCAAGTAGTCGTGTCTTATATACCAAGATGCATGTAACGCCGTCTTTCAGCTATGGGGTATACTGAATCTTTTTTCATACACCTGAAGTCTTTCCAAAGCAGGTGTTCTTTTTCAAGCATAAGCTGCTCTTATGCAATTTTATTGTACTTGATGAAAGAAAAATTAGATGAAAACCAATGGCATGGTTCTGCAGGAAGCCAGAAATGATCACATTGAATGTACCTTAAAATAATTAATGGTGTTATAGCTCGGAGGCTTGAAAGCTAAGTGCAAATTTTTTTCTTACTGATGTTTTCAAATACAGTTCACGTAACAAGAATAGTCTTACTATTTAGACTTTCAGAACACTACTTTAAATAAAATGGTTACAGAATTATTGAGTCTATGTCCACTTTACAGTGTTTCTGGGATTATAAAAAGCAAATAGGAAAATTGAGCTGTAGGTAGCTGTTCGGTTTTTTGTGTAATAATTGAGGCAAATGTAGATTTAATGCTAGCTGGTACAAAGCAGAATATTTGCAAAGTTTTGCAGATGACAGGCAGATTTCTCTTACTATGTTTTTAAGTTGATTTTTTTTTTTTTTTTATCTAGTGCATTTTATCTGTGATAGAACATTGAATACTCATGGTGGAAAATAATCACCTCATTACTAAGAAGTAATAGAAAATTCTGCAGCTTTTCAATATAACAATTTTTTAATTTTAATAATTAAAAAATTGCTAAAAGGAAATCTAATGATATGTGTAAAGAACCAATATCCATTTGTTACATCTAAGAAAATGAATTCAAAAATGTAAAAATCTGTAATTTTTTTGTTTGCATCACATTCAAAGGACACATGCTGTGAAGCTTTTGATATATGTAGGTAATCCATATTTGAAAATTCAAGATCCTTTTTCCAAAAAAACCCAAAAGGTTGGAAACTGCAGTTCACTATTTTTTATAAAGCTTATATGACTGTCTCCTGTTAGTGTGCTTATAAGTGGCTCTGCATTTTCAGATGTGGCTTGAAAAATGTGCACTTTCTTGCCTGTCTCAGGACGTAGTGCCAAATACAGATTTTTTTTTTTTTTTTTTTTTTTTTTTAATTGTGATTTGGCTCACTTGAGTGTGTGAGGGAGGAAACATTGGATGGTATGACAGGAAATAATGGACAGTTTTGTTTTATGACAAAAAAGAGATTATCTAAATTTAGCAAAACCATTACCTGCTTTGGGATAAAGAAGGCTATTTGCTTTTTCCTTTCATACTTGAATAGTTTGAAAGCTGAATGCAGTTTCTATTGAATATTCAAAAGTATGTGTGTTTAATTTTGAGCTTAATATTCAGCCACTGTTCCTTTGAAGAACTCTAGCTAACATTTGGTCTTAGTTCTAGACAATTTAGATGAGGGCTTAGTTTTCAATAGTTAATTGTACTTTGGTGTTCAGTTGCCCATTTTTATGAATAAAGCTTGTACTAGGCAAGAGCTGGTTGTAGGCTAAGCCGTGGAAATTCAGGAATGAAGTATCTTCTTAAATTGTTGCTCCACCACTCCTAGGCCTGTTTTCATTTTAGAATGCCCGTGTCTGTGATGCAAGGCTATATGTTCCATGTTACCTTATCTCTTATACAGTTTTCTTAACAATACAGCAAAATAATCTCCTGCACAGTTGTAGTATCTTAGGTGGAGTGTAGTTTTGTATAGTGTTAGGTCTGAATCAATTTTTCTTTAACTGTGTTGTTGTTGTAGGAATTTGCTCGCTTTGATACATCGAATGATAGAGTTTGTGGTACGGGAAGGGCCTATGTTTGAAGCCATGATCATGAACCGAGAAATCAACAATCCCATGTTCAGGTGCTTATTTCTTTGCTTCACTTTGAAATAGTGTTAAGTATTTTCACTGTTGCTAATATTTTGCATTTCTGAAATACTAATAAGAAGTGGTTTTACTGTATCTATGTGCAGATTTAAATTTTACAAATTCTGTCTTTTTATGAAGACTGACTTCTATCCCAATTGTTACTAATGTGTACATATACATAAAAAAATAAAATACTAGACACACATAAAATACATTTGTACTTATATAAATTATATATAATAAATAAAGTCATGCCTACTTTTCTGAGGGATTCAAAGTCATCAGTGGAAGCAGTAGCATACATTTTAAAAAAATAGAAAAAACCCAAACCTCAAAACAGAAAGGCTAACTCAATGTAAGGTCCAGTCTTCCTGGAGCCTAACTTCTAACATTGCGCAAGAGCTGGGAGTCATTTTTCTTTCATGTCAGTGCAAATAGGATTAAACTTTAGCTGACGTGGTGAAGTTGTTAGAATTTCCAGCTCTTGTCATTAATGAAATAAAAAAAAGATCAGTTTCCAAATTGCGTGTGAAATGCAGTCTCTGAAAAATGTTTTTAGGGAAAATGACTTTCAAATAATGTTTTATGTACAGTAAGGTTGAAGTGCTTTGTTTTGATTTTTATGTAGAAATTGAGAAAATATGCAAGTCAAAATGTCCTGGCCTTCCTTCTCCTATCCTACCCCCTGATCTTGTCGGAGTATTCTGATGGACAGTTTACTGGTGGAAAACTTTTAAAGTCATTTAGTATTTTATCTGAGCAACCTAACTGTATAACTATGAGTTCCTGTAGCAGTTGTGCAGAGGTTGCTCCTGTAGTGACTGTTTGCACTGATAATTCTTGCGCTTCACTGTGGGCCTGCACAGTTGTTCTTTCTTTTAACTTCTGAGAAATCCTGTGCATTTGTGGAATTCTGCACTTGGTTTTGCAGGTTGCTTGTGTGTGTGCATAGAGTGGTTGCACTTGTTCTTCACAGCTGTGTTGTAGGTATATGTGATTTTAGCTATCTTGAGTTCACTTGCTAGCTGAGGTGGGATTCTGAACAGGGTTTGATTACATATATATTTTTTTTTTACTTCCTTTGAATTTGCTTCAGTTGAATAATTTGTAATATTTTGTGTCTTTTCTTTGCTCTTTGGTTTAGGTTTTTATTTGAAAACCAGACTCCAGCCCATGTATATTACAGATGGAAGCTTTATTCAATTCTTCAGGCAAGTAGAATTGTAGTGACAATTGATAATTTCAAGCATAATGAAATAAAATAACACCAAAATAAAAATACTTTTGTTGTTTTTTGTAGGGAGATGCTCCAACCAAGTGGAGGACAGAAGATTTCCGTATGTTCAAAAATGGATCATTCTGGAGGCCACCACCGTTGAATCCATACTTGCATGGGATGTCAGAAGAGCAAGAAACGGAAGCATTTGTGGAGGAACCGAACAAGAAGGGTGCACTTAAGGAAGAGTATGAACTTCAGTCAATTTATACTGCTGTTTTAACTGCTAATCTGCTTGTTTTTTTCATGTTGTGTTTTTGTAGTTATCATCCCTATAATGTTGTCATGCTTGTCATAATATTGCTTAGAAACTCTCTTAACCTCAGTGCTTTTCAGGTAGTCTTTTTTTTGATGATCCTTATTGCTAAATTCATTCCGGTTTTGCTTAGATTTGTCATCAATGAACAATGAGTCCTTTCAGCCTTTCAATCCGATTGTTATTAACCCTTTTTTTGAAGGAGATGGGGAAGTTAAAGAGTTTTTTTCCATTTTCTGTTCCTGTGTGTTGATGGAACAGCAACTTTCTCACCATTTTTATGATCCCATGAACTAAATGGTTATTATAATCTTAAACTTATGAATGCTGTTCATCAGAAATTAAAATTGGGAGCAGTTGTTAATAAGCAGGAAGAGACAGATCATCAGAGTTCTTTGCTGTGAATTTTAAGTGGGGAATGCTATGGTAGTGGAAATACATAAATGATTTTCTTAATTTTGCTATTATTGTTCCAGCTGGGTTCTTAGTGTGTGGAATTGTTTCTTGTTTTATTCTTTTTGTCATAATTATAATACTAGTTCAGGATTTTTAAATACATAATTTATTTCTTATATCTTCTTTTTGAAAGGATCGAAAAAATACTGTTTTAAGAGTGTGAAATAATTGCTTCTTACTAGCTTTCTGAATCTAATGTTTCTTACTCCACAGTAGAAATTACTTGCTTGCTTAGATTTATTCATTTTGATTTAGGTTTAAACTAAATCCAAAAATATAATTACTTTATTAGAGATACTGATCTGCTGCATTAGATATTTCTCAGTTATATGTGCTTAATTTCTGTATGCAGTCAAGTCTTGAGTGAGAATTTTTTGCACATTATTTATTTATGTAATGTGAATGTGTATGTTCATAGTTCACTGAAAAAACTCAGGCAACAGAATATAAAAATATGTAAAATTGTGTTTCTCCGAAAGATGGAAAAATCAAAAACGTAGTTAAATGGAAATTCCCCAAAGTATTGTTAATTTTATATTGAAAGTATTAAAATTCCTGATGTTTCAGACAGAGGGACAAATTAGAGGAAATTCTGCGTGGATTAACACCTCGGAAGAATGACATTGGGGATGCAATGGTTTTCTGTTTAAATAATGCGGAAGCTGCTGAAGAAATTGTAGACTGCATTACAGAATCATTGTCTATTCTGAAGACTCCTCTTCCTAAGAAGGTGTGGGGATTTTGTGTAATCTTGTGTTTTGGGGGAAGAGCTCACTTAACAGCACGTGCATATAATTTACAAGCATTTTTTTCATAAGTTTCAGATGGCATTGGGGTTTTGTAGTAAAACGTGAGCTTTAATTTAATATACTTGTTTACTGTGGAATGTTGTGATATATTTTTATTGTTTCTGAACCTGCTTGTAAATAATATTCTGCCTTACTGTGAAGTTCAGAACTTCAGAATAGTTTGTTCAAACAAGGAAATAAAAATTGGAATGCTATGATCTGTCCATTGTGATACTGTGTAATAACATGGTAGAGTGGCTCGTACCCTGTAGCCTGACAGGGGGCTGATTGCCTCTTAACGTGTTTATTGACAATATGGCTGCATTACAGTTAGTTCTAATTTGATAGTTTAAACTATGCAGAACTATCTTGTATTCTTTCTGGAAAAAATGCTTATATTTTCAGGATAATTTAAACTGTAGAGTTATCTTAATTTGAACATTCTTTTTTTGCAGATTGCAAGATTATATCTAGTGTCGGATGTGTTATACAACTCTTCAGCTAAAGTTGCCAATGCTTCCTACTACAGAAAATTGTAAGTACAGTATTTTAGGTGATTGGTTATTAAAAAAAAGAATATCCTTATATGCCGTTTTGTACATGTACAATGTACATGAATACATGTGGTTGTAGAGAAATTCACACTTTTCTGTGAGGATGCTGTTATGACACTGATGATACATCTCTTTGCATGACAATATCTAAGATGTAGCATGTTAGTGCATTGGATTGCTTTGTAATGCAAAAAGAAGCGTGTATGCCCTATGCAGGGGACCATTGCATGGAACTCTTAGAGGTGAAGATAGTTGATGTGCCTCTTTACAGAAAGAGTATGTAGATAATATTCAAGATATGATATAGCAAATAATCCATATGAAAAAGTCAATTTTTGAAACAGAATTTTATTACTGAAAGATATGTCGTAGTTTAGCCCTGCTCAGGACCAAGCTACGCAGTCTCTTGCTCACTCCCCCCACCCTCCAGTGGGATGGGGGGAGAATTGGTAAAGAAAACAAGGCAAAACTTGTGAGTTGAGATGAAAAGAAAACAAATGTAAGGAAAATAAGAAAACAAAACGGAGATGGAAAACAATTATTGTACAATAGCTTAGCAAATCTTGATGCCAAGTTTCTTCCCAAGCAGCAGGAAGCTCCCTTCAGCACCCTCCTCACTTATACACTGAGGGTGATGTCCTGTGGTGTGGAACAGCCCTTTGGCCAAATTGGGTAAACTGTCCCAGCTGTTGGCTAATGAGTAACCTATCCCAGCTGTGTCCCCCAGCCATGGGGGCCACCAGCTCCAGTTCCCCTCCCAGCTCAGGGGAAAATTAACACTATTCTAGCCAGAACCAGGACAAGATGTGTTTTAATTCTCCATCAAGTTTGGAGAACTCATAAGGAGATTATATACTTTGTTTCTAAGAAAAGGTTGAGTAGAATTTAGGAAAAATGCCCAAGGGAGAATATCTTTGTCTTATTCAGATATTTGATTGTGTCTACTTTCTGGAGTCTCTCTCATCTTATGGTAGGATGATGGAGAATGTTCAGCATGTTACAAAACTCTAGTGATTGCAAATGATATTTCTTGTTGCAGTGTGTCTTTGCTGTGCCAGTTTATTTTTTGCACATTGAGAGAAGCTCAAGGGAAACTAGGCAGCTGTTACTCGCTGTGCTTTCATTGAGGGCCTCATTGGGTAAATTAGAATAGAAACATAACTAAGACTTTTTTAAAAAACACAAGTTCAACTTTAAGACAATTCTTTCATTCTATGTAAGTTGTAAAACTCCTTTTATCCTCCTCCAGTCTTTCCAGGCTGTATAAAGAGACTGCAGCAGATGTGAAGATCTCCCTTCACAGTTCTGTTGTTGTCCCAGGTGATTTAATACATAGTAATCATATTTGCTTTATAGTTCAGTTCATGGCTACTATAGGGATCAGAACCTTGTGCTTTTGAGTCCTGTGTCCCAGGTATTTTCATGAATTATGTATGTCCAGAAAACATATATTATAAAGTTTAACTAAAGAAATGTATATGTTTAATTCTAGTTTTGAAACAAAATTATGTCAGATATTCTCTGATCTCAATGCTACTTACCGTACAATACAAGGCCATTTACAGTCTGAAAATTTCAAGGTATGTATTTTGTTGTTATTTATGTGACATAGAAGTCAGATAAATAGATGTTCCTGCACAAGAGATGGCATACTATGATAGGTGGTTTAAACCTCAAGCTTCCTACTTAAGCTTTTTTTTTTTTTTAAAAAAAAAAAAAAAGAAGAAAAATTCTCTTTTGCAAAGATAGCCTTGAAATTAAGGAGGAAAATTAGCATCTAACAGCTGAAGTGTACCAGTAGATGTATAGTTGTGTAGTTGAGTGATATCTATCTAATACTTCAATTGCAAACAAGGCCTTCTAGCTTTTTGATTATTTTTGGACCACTTATATTTCAGTTTAAAAAATAAATATGGGCTGCTCAGTGTGGAAAGAAACTGCTGGACATAACAGCATAACATTACTTTTTAACTTTTTTGTGATAGTTAGGCTTTATTTTTGGAAGTTCAATCATGAGTAGCTGAGAATGATTTTTTGAGATGAAGGGCTCTGCTTGTCACCATTCTTATGCTCAGCCTAGCTGTTCCTTCTCCTGTTTAAAAGATGTCTCTACATTTCTTTTTTTTTTTTTTTT
>WHYT01017264.1:166237-191530 GCA_009806455.1 Tetrax tetrax | reverse complement strand
TCAGGAAGTACCAGATGATCTTGATGGTGCTCCCATTGAGGAAGAGCTTGATGGTGCTCCACTAGAAGATGTGGATGGAATTCCTATTGATGCTGCTCCTATTGATGATCTGGATGGAGTCCCAATTAAATCACTGGATGATGATCTTGATGGAGTTCCTTGTATGAAATATTTCAAATTTACTTTCAGTTTGAATCTCAATTTTTTTATGATCTTTTCCTTTTCCTGAGTAGTTTTTACAAGTACAGCCACGAATTAGCATGGCATATAGCTTTGTAAAATGTTGAATTGGTTCATTTCAGTTTGTTCTAGGAAGAATTAGTTTAAAAACTGCTTGTAGATTGTAATTACTTCAGAGACATAGTAAATGTCTTCTGATGTTATGCACATCAGGTTCCAAATCCTAATTTCTTTTCTTTGCAAAGAGTAAAATGGTACAACATGCTGCAGTATTTAAATCTTATTCTTACATTATAATTTTTCCATTTTAGCCTTTTGAAGAGCTTTGGAAATTATTTTTCTGTGTCTCTTTCTCCAACAGTGGATACGGCTGAAGACTCAAAAAAGAACGAGCCTATATTTAAAGTTGCCCCTTCAAAGTGGGAAGCTGTGGATGAATCGGAACTGGAAGCTCAAGGTTAGTTTTAAAAGTATATATTAAACTAAAACGTTTTGCTAGATAAACTGAAAGCTTATTGTTACTTACCTATTTCATTATTATTTTCAGCAGATCTGTTTAAAAATGCTAATATTACTTCTGTAGTAATACAGTAGGATTTTCCATTGTAACTTCCTTTTTTTTGGTTTTAACTTCAGTGAAGGAAATAGTATTTTCTGGGTTTTTTTGTTCTGATTCAATAACCTACCAACTTTTAAAAATAAGTTCATTAAGAATAAATATTGAAAAAAATCTGGATATGTGGTTGTCAGTCTTTCTAAATATTTCTTTGGAAGATAAGATTTTACAAACTGACAAATACTTGGCTGCTATTGAAGGATTTACTGAAACATGATATGCTATGTAGGTGAATAGCGCTGTAAATAGTAAATATTGTAATAATGTGCAGGCTTGAGTGTTTCTATGAAATAGAAAGTCTATATTAAGTGCTTAAGTTTTATCACATTGTAATTTTTATTAGATCTACAAATACAAGTTTTCAGATTAAGTGATAGCTTTTTAAAAATTTTGTTACAATTATCTTACTGTCTCTTCTAGCTGTTACTACGTCTAAGTGGGAGCTTTTTGACCAACATGAAGAGTCTGAGGAGGAGGAAATTCAAAAGTAAATACTTTTTCATTTTGCCTTTAAGATTGAGTATTTTTGGAACTGCCTGTAAGATATATATGTATTATTGGAGCACAACAAAAATGAAATTTGGAAAGTAGGAAACTAAGAAAAGGGAGGAAAATCAGGATTTTTAGTGTAGCATACTTTCAACCCCTCTAATTTTTTTCTAACACGAATAATTCTAACATGATGAGGCTCTGAACAACCTGCTCTGGTTGGAGATGTCCCTGCTCCTTGCAGGGGGGTTGGACTAGATGACCTTTGAAGGTCTCTTCCAACTCTAACCATTCTATGATTCTATGATTTGGTAGAGTTGTTAACCATAATCTTTAAATTGAATCTGGTTTGATAATTTAGTATCAAATAGTAATAACGAAGGTAGTAGTATTTTACAGTTGGGAAATCTTGATGTCAGACGTGTGTGAATGTATCTAAACCTCTGCCTTTTGCTTTTGAGACAAACACAGTGAATAATATTCTGATGTATGTGTTTCTTTGGATGTTAATAGACTCCGTGCCATGTGTTGGTTTTGAGCAGTCTTTTACTTTAGTCAACTGAAAGCATCTGTTAGTAATGCTTTACCTGTCCTACTGCACCGTACGCAGTACTGCAGCTCTCTAGTGGCCAGTCTGGGAGTATGATGTTGAATATCTGCCATGTCTCAGGTTTGTCTCCAAAAAGCAAAAATGTAGTAAATTTTGTTCTTTTACAAAACTTACGATGTCTGAAAAACACAATTACAATACTTAAGGAGATTTTGTTGAGATAATGGACTTGTTTTGTAGCGGAGTTAGATACAGACTTGGTGGCTGTAAGTTTCAAGAATTCTTCTGCACTCTGTTTATATGAAAAGCGTAAATTATCTGAGTAATGGAAACTAACAATTTAATTAAACGAAAATATTAATATATCTGTCTCACAGATGGAGACTTTTGTAGCTGCAGACTTTTACATAACATAATCCTACTTAACAGATTTCAAACCAAGTAACTAATCATAGAAACTAATTTGGAGAGATTGTAAATTTTGTAACAGATAATGATCTTTACATATATATATATATATATCTCACTTAATTCTGTGTATTTTCTGTGAAGTCAAGAAGAAGAAAGTGAAGATGAGGAAGACACTCAGAGTTCTAAGTCAGAAGAGCAACACATGTATTCCAATCCTATTAAAGAAGAAATGCCTGAATCCAAGTCATCAGTCAAGTATTCAGAAATGAGTGAAGAAAAGCGTGCCAAACTCCGAGAGATAGAGGTCAGCATGTGGTGTTTTGTGCCACCCTTCTGTACCTTTTCAAGCCTCCCCCACCCCGAGTTCTCTACATATAACAGGGAGTTATTTTTATGGAAATAATTATAGTCCCGTTACACTGGGGTTTTTTTCAGTCCAGGATGTTTTTATAGAGGTATGTTTGTTTAAAGCCTTGCCTTGCCTTCTTTTGTCCTTCAGAGTAATGCAGGAAGAAATGAAAAATTGAGTCAAGGGATATTGCATGTTGAGAATTACTCTTATTTTTCAGTGTCCTTTTTCAGTACCACTGGTAGCCTTAGATTGCTTGGGTTCCTCTACACTTTCCTCCTCCTGGCAAGTGGGAGTGACTTTTGGATGTGGCCTTAGTCCTATGCTTTTCTTGTTCTTGCTGTCTCTTGCCTTGAAGTGTCTGTATTTTATTGCATTTAAAAGTAGTTCTTTTCACTGTGTCAGCAGTGAAACAAAGAAGCTGATGAAACTAAACCGGGTAGTCCTGGAAATGAGGCATTTTAAATTAAGACCTACGTAGAGTTTAGAGGGCTCACTATGTCCAAGCAGAGGGGTTAGTATAGCTGTTAAGGTTGATGAGCAGAGATTCTTATGTCTTCGTGCTGATTTCTGAGCTTGTGGTTGCCTGAGAGGGTAACTGTAACTTGAATATAGCATGACCTTTGTCTAGTGTTGAAGCCGTTCTGTCATACAGTGCTATGCAAAAACAGATTTAAAATTGCGTGTGACTTTTCAGCTTGTATTCAGTATTAAAATCCATGATACGCTGAATACTGAAATTTTTTATGTTTAGTTCAGTGCATTAAAATTATATTAAGAAGCTGCTAAACTCTTTGCATTTGTAGCATCTCCAAGTGACAGATTATAATTCGGGTAATATTTTGAAGGTGGAATTGTGGCTGCCTACCTATTTATGCTGTAATATACCAGTTAGCTAACATCAGACATTAGCAAAGCCCATAATACTCTTTTAAGATGTACAAGCAGTAATATTGTAAAATGTCACAACTGTTGTTTATCCCAGATGTGCTTCTATTTAATAATTCAGATTATTAAAATTAATTATAACTAAGTGTTTAGAAACCTCTTGCTTTGCATAGCAGTTTCATGTTGCATAGCAATTTGAAGTGAGTAAATTCTGAATTTGAGAAAATGAGATTTATGTCTGACTTGACTCATGGTGGCAGTAGTTCTGTAAAAATCTGTGATGTTAGACTAATGAAAGTACAAGTGAAGCTAGTTTTCATTTTATTGTCATAATGACTGTAGCGGTTATGGAAAGGGCTTCTTTCAGATTGAGTATCTGTTTTACAGATGTTTTCCTGGCAGCTGTGGAGGCAGATTAGGAAGTGATTTACTTTAACCGTTGTCAATTTTACACTGTACAATTGTTGTAAGTTCTTACATCAGTGTGTCCCGTCTGTAACAGCTTTAGGTGGTAAATACTTGAGATTTTCAGGTGCATGTTGCCATCTTTATTCTTTGTTATAAGTAAATTACTATCTCAGTTTCAGACTGAAGAGAATTGTAATTTTTTTAATTTTCAGAACATTTCAGACACTAGGTAGAAGAACTTAAATTTAAAAATTTCTCCTCAAGTTCACCATTGACAGGAAAGTACTCCCTGTACTGCTTCAAAGCATTCGCACTCAAAGTTTCTTAGTATGTTCCCATTCCCTGCCAAAGAATACATCCATCATTAAATTTGAGGGGAGGAACTGAGGGGAAAAAAACCCAGTTGCCAGCTTTAATAATTATGCCATCTAATATATGCTGTTAAAAATGTTGTGTAAAACCTTTGGAAAGAAAAGTGGCCAAGTCTTATTCTCTGGTAGTCTGCACTGTGACTACTGGGGAAGCCGAAACACATTTTTTAATGCATTTTTTTTTTTTAAATTCATTAATACAAACAATATTTTTTTCAATACAACAGTTCTTTCTCTTGGCAGTTAGTAAACTAAGTGCGTCAGCTGAAGAAGAAAGTGCATTAAGAAACTTTGTCCACAGTCATCAGACAGTGCCATCAGAGAAAGCAGATTATTAACCCTTTGTTTGCCTTCCCCCGTACCTTTGTTAATCTTATTGAAGTGTGAATTCTTTCCAGACCTTAGCAAGAGCAGAAGCCTTTTTTTTTTTTTTTTTTTTTTTTTTTTTTTTTTTTTTTTTTTGTAGCACCAAAGAACAGTCATTTCTTCACTGTTTTTTTTCTTTTAAGTATGGAAAGACTTGGTGTTTTGCTTTTCATTATCACTCAGATTTCACAGTGGTCTTAATGGTGCTGTGCATGTGTGTGTCTCTCTTTCCTCAACCCAGGGACATAGAAAAAAAAGGTGTATTCCTCTTTGTAAAGAGACCTCCGTGCTGTGAAGTGTTAGGAAAATGGGAATTTTATGTTGCCTAAATTGTTCATTAAGCTTGTTTCCTCAGAGTGTACAAAACCTCACAAACAAAATGAAGCAGCATTGTCCTCTTTGGACCCTTCTCTAAGGTACTTGATTTCCGTCTACATCCTGCTGTGCTAGATTTTGTAGTCCTACCCCAGAAAAACACAATGCAGGCTTCATCTGCAGCTGGAGACGAGCTCTTCACGATCCAGATGTATCGGTGCTTCTAAAAGGATCAGAGAATATTTGTCATCTTTCGGAGCTGCCTTTGCTCACCTTTGTGGTAGCCGTCTGAGACCTCATAGGAGTGTTTGATTTCTTAATTGATCTTCATTCCATTTTCCTGTTTAGCCTTCTGCTATGTACCACTGAGCTCCAGGAGATGCACAGTTGGATTCTGTTATACTGTCTTGTGTTCGAGCTCTGTCAGTACCCCCCTGCCTAGTGCATAAACAGAGATATTTTTCTGCCCCCTAAAAATGTGTCATGGTATTTAAGGAGCAATTTATTTTTCTATTGAGAGCCAAAGAAGTTTTTCCTGTCACGAAGGAAAGGAAGTTACTCTCTTAGCTTTGTTGGTATGAGTTGCTGTACCAGACAAGATTGAAGTTCCTTTAGTGTAGTATTCAGTCTCCAACAGAGAATGACTGGAGCACAAGGTAAGAATAGATTAAGCATAGTCTACAAGAGAGATTGTGTCCGAGGCCTCTTCTGGGTTTCAAGACCATGCGTGCCTTTGTCAAGAAACTGAAGTTCCATATAGTTTCTATTATTTCTTTCCCTGGGTAACTGTGCTTACTATGGAGAATACTCACTTTTTTGTATATTTGTTTATCAAGTCATAGGAGCTATCTGAGGCTTGTAATCATCACTATAACAATATAACCTTGTGGTCTTCAGAGTCTGTGGAGGTTTCTGGACCTAGCTCATTTAAGGCTACTGCAAAATGGCAAAAAGATATCTGATCAAATATCTTACTTGTTGCAGCTTAATAATAACAGATGAGACAAATTGGCTTTTGCTTGACCAATAGTTTCACTAGTTATAGCAGTTCTTCCTTAGAAGATAATGACTACCTTAGTTCAGCAGATTCTGGTCTAGTTTAAATCTTTAAATGTACTTCTATTTTACACAAAGACAAAAGTGAGGAATTCCTTAGCTCCAAGACACGTGGCATCCTATGTGCGGTTGAGCATGCCAGAGGTCTCTTATGGCTGAAGAGGTATTTCGCGTGTGTACATCAGTACCGCTGTCATCTGTTGTTGATAATATTGTAGCTGCAGAAATTCCACTGCTGATAGACTCACTGGAAAATGCAAGTTTTCAATGAAACATTTTGCAGTGCTTCTGGCAAAGTCTCGAACTTGTTCCAGCTATTGTTGGGGTGAGTTTTTCTTTAAAGAAAAACAAAATACTTTTGTCTGCTTGGATGTCCGTCCTGTCTGTAATCAGTCTAGATTTGTATGCAGTTATATATCAAGCAGAAATTCCTATCTTTCATCATGCATCTGGTCACTAACTTCCTAGTTAATCCTAGTATGTAGCTAGTTTACCTCAAGTAAGTTGTGTTTGAACCTGGCCTCTTAAGTTCTGAGGCTGTGTAACTAGAATAACCGCTTGTGAAAAAGCCTTTTTTTCCCCCTTTAAACCATTGTGTGTGGACTCAGACAGTATCAGTAGAAGATGAGGAAAACAAGAACAGTTTTTGCAAATAGAGTCATTTTAAGCAAGGGGGGCTACCCACAGCACACCTGTTTGTGTCAAAATGCAAAAAGCTACGGGCAGGGCTTCAGTTTGCATCAGTCTGTGGTTTCCCTGAACTATGGCAGCAAGATGTTACCCTTTTCTCTAACTTGCTAGCTTACTGGTTAGTCTGTAATCAAGACCTCAACTTCTAGGAAAGGTTAAGTCTTTCAAACTCTCCTCAAATGAGTTTGAGGAGAGAGGGGGAAAATGTCAAGAACCAATAAACAAGAGGCATGTTGTGGAGCTGTTTATCTTGAACTTACAAGAGATACCTCCTTGTCGTTAGTGAGAGACACAATCCCTGCATTGGAGCATTTAGTAGAGATTGCTCCCAGGAACACCCGTGATATTTGACGCTTCTGCATTTGCAGTCTCTGAAAACCTTTAAACTCTCTCTGCTGTGGGAGACTGCTGTGTCTAAGAAATTAGTATTACAAAGTTCTGAAAATTTTTCCCCTTCAACATTACCATGCGTGTTACTGACTCCAGAGACAGTCTAGATGAAGTCAATGTATTTACTTCCAAGGACAAACAGGCTTAATAGTTCATGTTTGTTGAACAAGAACAGTTAAAGAATAACTGCCTTAATAAGAAAATAGTAATTCTTTCTAAATGGAAGTTTACAAAGTGGAATTTTTACACTTTTACAAAACTTTACAAAAGTAATTGATTAGATACTTAAGCAGATTTAAGCCTAAATTTAAAGTATCTCATTCTCCTGGGGGGTATCTGGAAATATATGATGGGAGTATAAGCGTCATATACTCTGCATGGGAAGATCAATAAGAAGAGCGTTCACTACGGCCAATATACTATGAATAATGAAATGGTGAAGGGAGATGACCAAATGTAAGGTCATGTAATTCTGAGCAGTAGAATTCTTTTGAGAATCCATTTCTGCATTTTGGGACCTAAATAATTCCTTTTCTTTTAATACATAGTTACAGTAGTGATATTTTGGGACAAGTAGCAAAAGTTGCTGTATGTGAAGGTGTAGGATGAATTGATTTGATCTTATTACTCACCTCTGCTAAGAGAGAATATCCTGATCCTACCTGTGAGCTCTGGCGCTGGCTCGTTCTTCCCCTGAGCCAATGCATCTCACTAATGCTGAGGAAAAAAAAAATTGAAGGTGCAGGGTAGGCTTCTGCTGCATTAGTGAATTGTTCAGGCTCATGGAAGGCTCAGCCAAGCGCTGCAGCTGCTGCAAGGACAGAGTGGTGGAGGAACTCTTTGCTTGGAGTGTAGGAGTGGAGAAGAAAGGTGGAAGAGAATGGTCTTTCTATAGAGGGCTATTGATACTATCTCAGCATTTTGTAACACTTCATCTCCTTTTCCAGGGAATGTACAAGGGCTGATTTCCTCTAACCAGCATCTTTCTAAGAGGGGTCAGTTTACATTGATTCTGAGGGAGATACAGCAAATATGCAGAAGAGAGATCCATTGATGATCGGTCTGTTAAAGACCACAGCTAACTAAGTAAACTATAAGATCTTAACGTAGCTGGAGTCTGGGGAGGTGTTGAGCCTGATTTTTGCATAGGCTTTTCCTATTTTTCCTCTCTTCCTCTACACATCTGCTAATGACCACCTTTCACTGCCCCGCCTCTACCCACTGTTATTGGAAAAGTTACATGGAAATAGTTCCTCTCGGCATTTTAAATTTCCTGCTGGCAGTGGGTTGTGTGACATGCGTGTAAGACAGGCTTCTAGAAGTTCAACAATTCTTTGCATCCAGATTAGCTTATTAAATCAAGTACACCCTGTTGATAGGATTCCTAGTTTTTCTTCATTTCAGGTTACTTTAGGCTATAGGCTTATGCTTCCTTGCTTTCAAAATATGGTGAAATAGAGTGAGCGTCACAGCTTTGCTGGTTAAACATGTAAAGAAATCAAGTTTTGTAAGGATAGGGTTTTGTTTTGTGATTTTTGTTGGGTTTTTGGTATGGGGTTTGGACTCTTTTTTTTTTTTTTTTTTTTTTTTTTTTTTTTTTTTTTTTTTTTCCAGTTGTTTCTGTTTTTGTGATGGCTTTCCTTTCTGCTTAGTCAGTAATTGAAAGGGCTGATTAGAATATATGGTATCTTTATATCCAGTTTGGCCTGCTGCATTTGAGAGGGAAGAAAAAACCTTTAGGGTTTGATTTTGTGACTACTTCATATTAGGGAGTTGAGGAGCTGGAGAAGAAGAATCCTTTCAGATAATCAAAATGGACACAGTTGCAGTCTTTTCCTTTGTGTGTTTTCAGTGTGGAAGAGTTAAATATTTCTAAAGAGAAAAATATTTTTGTGTTTACTAAAACCTCAAGGACTGGAAAAATCTACTCATATATATGACTGTTCAGGTCGGTATTGAAACAGGAAATACAGGAGAGTCAAAGCGTAAATGTTTGGAAAAAGGCTGACAAACATAACTTAACCGTAACATAACTTATTACCAAGCTCCTCCCCACTCCCCAAAAAAGCTTGATAGCACATGAAGGAGTATTATGTATGTAAAAAAATCACCTATTTCAAATCAGCTGCTCTGTCCAAACATTTATTTTATGTCCTAATTGCGTCAGTAATTTGATTTTAATATTTAGGATTAAATGAAGAAAAAGGCAGTTTCTGAAGGGAGACTTGGAATAGACAAGAGAAATTTAAACAAGATGTTAAGACACCTGCAGTGAATTACCTAATTTTGAAAGAAAAAAATAAAAAACAGATAATGACCTAAGAAGTATAAGGGTACAGTGTTCTGCTGATGGAAACAGAATTTAGTAGAATAACAAAAAAAAAAAAATCCCTTTATTTTTAGTTCTTAACATATCTGTAAACATGTCTGCAGTTGCCTGCAGATGATTATGCGGTTTTGTTGCTCTGGTCTAGTTTAAATAAAGTTAGTACCTTTTTGTGCACAACTTGTGTGGAAAGAATGAAAAACATGAATTATAAATCATGGAAATTTCATTTTCAGCCACCTGCCTAACTGGATAATAATAAGCCCAATAACCTAATGGTCAGTATTATTTTCACAGCTTAAGGTGATGAAGTTTCAGGATGAGTTAGAGTCTGGGAAAAGACCCAAGAAACCAGGCCAGAGTTTTCAGGAACAGGTTGAACACTATAGAGACAAGCTGCTCCAGAGGGTAAGAAATATTCTTTATGTTTGGCTCTGATTCTGTGATAGGCTTTTATTGAGTTTATAAAATGTAAGGTGGCATTAAGTATAACAACACATGGTTCTCATTAAAATTCTACTGTAATGTCAAACTGCATGTCTAAATCCAAGTGCTTTCTGCAGAGTAGATATAATTATCTTTTTAATCAAAATAATGTAGTCTTTCATACTGTACTGATGGGTATCATTAGAATGTATTGAAACCTTAAAGAGGTCGCTTCTGGATCTACTACATAAAGCAAACTTAGGTGTGGGAAAGGAAAGGGAGAGCTCTCAGTTGAAGATGTTCATCAGACTTTCCATCTTGATTTTAGTAGTTGATCCATTGTGGTAAAGGCTTCCAAAGGAAGAGAAAGAGTAGTATTCAGCAGCATATGTGCTTCTGATTCTCCAGTGTCTTAAGATTTCCTGGATAATTCCAGCTCATACCAAAAGTGAACAATTCTGTACCATCACCATTTTTAGTAGTCCTCTCTGGACTATGAAGTCAGACCAGCTTTAAAAATTAGCATCATATATGTGATGTCATGTGATCTTGAATCTTTGAAACATTACAGAAGAACATGTAACCTGTTTGGATAATGTGTTTTGCGAGAGAGTGGCAGTTGCCTCTCTGATCTGGTTTCACATCTTGACAGATCAGTGATGAAATTGGGTACCCCTGCAGTTTCTTGGAAGCTAAATACAAAAGGCAGTTTTCACCAGGTGTTTGTGTGTCACTTGTTCTTTGGTGCTCAATATTCGACTAATTCACTAACGTAATTTTGCACAGTACCTTGAAGAAAGAGACTTATATAAATTAGGAAAGCTAAGGAGACTTACACATTTGGAGGTTGATGTTAGCAGTTAAGACTTCAATTTTTATAAGTAATTTTCCTTTTAAAGGTAGTTGTATCCTATAGCTTCCCGCTTCCTTCCATGTTTTCTGTGATTGGAGAAAGATGTGATTTCTGCAGTAAGCACAGAATGTATCGTGAGACAGTAGCTTGAAAAACCCAGAAATCATAATCCTGATAACTTTGCTAGATAACTTTTGTTGAATTAGTTCAACTAGATTGGAATATTTTAGACTTTTAATAATTATCTTTTCTGTTTTCACTTTCAATGATGAACGTAATATTTAGTTAAGAAGTATTTAATGCTAATGATAACAGGTGTTCTTTAAATCAATAATAACCCTGTTGTTAAGGGAATAACTTATCTTTTGCTTTAATGCCATAATAAAGTTAGTTTGTATAGTAATAATGCAATACTGGTTCTGATTGTATTTCCCACTAACTTGGTGGTCGGTCATAATTTTTTGTCTAATTTAGTATAGAATAAGCTTTCCAAGAGTAAATTTCCTGGTATTATTGTATGTTGTTAAGAGAATAGGAACTTAAATAATAAACTTACTGTTTATTACTGTTTTTATCAAGATGAAATAATTAGTTCACTATCAAATAAGATAGGCACATCTTAAGAGCCCATTAATTTTAGTTGTCTTACAATAGTTTGCAGTAGTAGATATAATGATAAGGGACATTTCAAAATTTTACTAATAAGTCTTCAATGTAAAGAAAATGTGAGACTGGATTAGTATAGCTGTCTTGATATTTTCTGCACTTGTGTTTTTTATCTTCCCCTCTCCACCTCCCCTTCCCTCCCACCATGTTTCTTTCATTTAGCTAGATCACAATCACCTCTTCTTTATGGGGTATGCAGGGAAAATCTGTTTATTTTTTGCCATGGAAGGATTTTTTTTTTTTATGCCAGTACTGAAAGAGGCACACCTCTTGATCTCTATTTTCAGACTTGCTCATGGTTTAGGTTTGTTATTATATGATTAGTTTTCTAACAATTTGACAATTAAACAAGATGTGTTCAGGGTATATATTTTCTTTCAAAATTGTCCAGTTGTTATATAGAAATGGACCATATTTGTGGGGTTTTCTTGACAGAGTAGACTTCATTGCAGAATCTTGTTTGTATTTTTGTGTTGTCTTTAAATTTCTTGCTGTTATGAGATTATCCCAATTTTTAATCTAGATTAATGAAGATGAATACATATGTTTAAGTAGAAAGAGGTTCCTGGTATTCTTTCATGTTTAATTTAGTTTAGAAAATCTATTACAGCTGTAATGTTTCCCTGAGATTTGTGAAGTTGGAGATTGTTAATTTCCAGTTGGATACTCAGACTTTCTCATGTAGGGTGACATCTTTCATGTCTTTGTCAGTGTTTGTGTTACAATAAATGTTTCTGCTGTGTACAGAGCAGTAGTGGAGATTGGGAGAGCAGGTATGGTGTGACCATTAGTTCCTTCCCAGATTACGTGCTATGTTTCTTCAGTACCCAGTGCTTTTATGCTGTTTGTGATTAGCTTGATTGTCTTTACTTAATGATTAGTCACACCTTGTCTGAAATGATGAATGCTTCTAATAATTTAGGAAAAAGAAAAAGAGTTGGAAAGAGAACGGGACAGAGACAAAAAGGACAAGGAAAAATCTGAATCCCGGTCCAAAGATAAGAAGGAAAAGGAGGAATGTACACCAACAAGAAAAGAGAGGTATGACTTTCCTTGGAGTAAAGTGGATGGGAGGAAAAACCTCAGAGTTAGTATCTTTGTATACAACGGCAGCCTTGAAATTACATTGTGTCATGCATCTTATTTTAAAAGAAAAACAGAAACTCACCCAGACAAACAAACAAGAAAAACACCCAACAACAAAAAATGCATGTTTTGGCTATTAAAACTTTTTAAAAGGTTAAAGGTATTATCATTTTTTATCCTGTGCCAAGTGATGTACCCTTTTGAATAGAATCCCATTTTGGCTCGTTCAGGCCCTGAGGAAACACGGTAAAATAATGGCCACTTGCAAACAGGGTTTATGTACCTCTGTCTTAGCAGTAAATTGACTTCTATGTATTAGGCAGAAAACTGTGCTGATGTCATACCATCAATGATTTGTGGTAGTTTAAATGTTATTCAGCTCATAGTGCAGATTCTTCAAAACAACTAGTTTTAGGGTAGTTGATTGTAATACTCTGATCTTCTAATATTTGTATAGACAAACTTCTCCGTGGTATTAAGTGTAGATATGGTAAAATGCCTTGCTTTTCAGGAAACGATGACAGAATGTTTTTATACTGCAATAAACAATGATGAGTCACAGGCCTTAATTTTTTTTCAACTAGAGAAAGTCTGGTGCATGTGTTGAACTTGATATTTTAAGTAACTTTTTTTTAAGTAATAAAGAACTTTTTTTTTTTAAGTAATAAAAAGCCTACTACTTTTTAATTGCTTAGAAGGATCTAACATTACATTGGCAAAAGAAAGTGTCTACAGAAAGGAATCTGGTTTCCTAATATACGTTTTCACTTCTCTGTGTGTATGTTCATAACTGTATTTGTTTTCTTTACAAAGGAAAAGACGGCACAGTACTTCACCTAGCCCATCTCGCAGCAGCGGCAGTAGACGAGCAAAATCTCCATCACCAAAATCGGAACGCTCGGAGCGCTCTGAACGGTCCCACAAAGAGAGTTCACGTTCTCGATCATCACATAAAGATTCTCCCAGAGATGTCAGTAAAAAAGCCAAAAGGTAAGCTAGTATCTTCTCTATTTCAGGTTGTAGGAAAGTTAAGTGCATAGGTGTGGTTTTAATTGGGTCATTCAATTTAGATTATATCAGATTAACATATGAGATGTGGGTTAGATGACAGTACGTTTATACAGTGTCTGTTCTTTTTCTGTGGGATTACATCACAAGCTGAACATGTTCAAGAATGAAAAGTATTTCAGCATAACACAATTCAAGATGATTTTTCATTTTTGTTCTCCTCTATATGGATATAGACTGCTATTAATACAAGAAGCAAGGTGGTTAACACGTATGTGGAAGCTTGTGAATTCCTTACATTGGTTTAAGAAGGACATGAGTTGGTGTTATTTTTCTTGTGGATTCTAAGCACTGAAGTTAAACCCAAAATATGTGAAAAACCTTATAATGGAAAAATTGCCTTTTTCTCAAAAGCAAGATACCATTCTGTTACTTCCCCTTACTAGAGGAAAAATACTTTCTACCTTGTTTAGCTCAATAAATGAATGCCAAATATCTGTAGAAAAAGTTGGTATTATTAGTTGGTATGTGACATAAATTTATTTTTTGCAGGTCACCATCTGGCTCCAGGACACCCAAAAGATCAAGAAGATCACGATCCAGATCCCCTAAAAAGTCAGGGAAAAAATCCAGGTCTCAATCCCGTTCTCCTCACAGATCTCACAAGAAGTCGAAGAAAAGCAAACACTGACAATGTTAATATTTTTTATGATGCTGTCACTTACTGGAAATGCGGTTTTGTTTTTGTGCCTGAACAGTCTGGTAAAAAACAAAAAAGCATTCCTGATTTTTTTTTTTTTTTTTTTTTTTTTTGAATGCACGTTTATACTCATGAGTATCGGCATCTGTAGACCTGTCATTGTTTTATATTGTACAAAATATCTTCATTGTGACTATTTCCCAAATGAAACATTTTTGTGTTTAGAAGTTTCATCAGAAATGTGTGTAACTGATCTGCTGGCAGTAGTGATATTTTGTTTTAGAATGTTGTGACATAGCAGAAATAACTCAAATGTTCCCCCTTTTTGTAGCTTTGACAATTTGAATTAGATTTCAAATAAAATCTGAACAGAAAATTAAGACGTTGTTTTCTTGCCCCACTGGTGATACAGATCTCTAAAGGAATTCATAGTTTGTTTGGAAGTACTGTGTATTTCAGACATACTATGGTGCTTAGATCTTTCAGTATAGTAGTAGCTCTGTTGCTATTTTTGCTAGTTTGACTAATCAGATAAAAGCATCTTTTGCATCCAGTGGATGGGTTTTCTTTCCTACCATGATATTTTACAGTTGACCAGTCTGGTACCCACCATGATAAGCTTTACAAGTCATTCTTTGCTTCATATTTCTCCATTTTAATTGCAGGGAATGTTTGTGACACCAGAGTAACGTTTTTGTTCATTTATTAAAAAGGGCCTCTGCAGAGATGTATCACTTGTATGTCTCTGTATATCGCATATATATGTGATATACAAATAACAAGCTATATTTAAGGCAAGCATCAGGAACAATAACAGGACAGCAAGCCTGAGGCTCTGTGACTTCTTCCTTAAGTACAGGTACAATAATTGCAACTTATAGTACACTATTGTTTTCTAAAACTGATTTTTACTCCAAAAGGACAGCTTTTACATTATTTTATTGAATTTATTCCTCTGTTGTGGAAATTCTTCAAAATGGGAAAAAAGTAAAATTTTATTACGTATTTTATTTATTCATATTTTGGAATCAAAGAGGCTGTTTAACTTTTTTTAATGTTAGGCTTTCCCTTCTCCAAACCTGTTCTCTGTATTAGGCATTGATGTGGCTTTAAATCACTTCACCTTGGTCTCTTACCCTGCAACCTTTCTGTAGGTGGGAGGGGGGAGGGATGAGAAATGGGGAGGGCTCAATGTTTATACTTGGAGGTGTGGGCAGATTGTAATAAAGACATAAAATTAAAAGGGATCTGGCCTCCTGTGAACTGTTTCTAAAAGCAAAAGCTGTACTTAACTACAGGCAGCGTGCAGGAGGATAGCCTGCTAATATACTTGTGTATCTACAGGTTTTACATTGTTAGAATTCTGTAAATGTGCCAGGGAAAATCTTCTGTTGTACCTGTATAGAGCCTAAGAGTAAACACTTTCAGAAGCAGAATCTAAATTGTCTTCTGAAAAATGTGCATATTTAACTTTTAAAAAAAGAAATTATCTGGTGTTTTGTTTGGTTTTTTTTTTAATGGGAGGCTTTGTTACAAGATTATATAAATTGTTGCAAATGTGAAAATTAAGTGGAGACTTCTCTTTGCTAATGAGAACTGAGAGATGATCTGGATACTGACAATAGGGAGAATGCATGTGTACTGGAAAGACTTTCTTAGAATGAGTATTGAATAGATGCACTGATAATAAGAAAAGAATACACCTTATATCTGTTTATATTTCATTATAAAGAATCTGTTTTAGAAATAGGCAGAGTTTATTTTTTGTGTTTTTCTTTCTGTAACAAAAGGTGTTTCAGATGTACAGATTCTGGTAGCTAAACTATTAGGAACTAAGTTATTTTTTTTCTTAAATGCTGTATATTCACACCTGGCACAGAATAGATAAGGTTTTATAGAGTAAGAGGTAGATACTGAAATCATTTTGGGAGAGGGAGACTCCTAAGTCTACAATACAAAGATGAGTTTAACTTCTTTAAAACTACTTTTATCTTGCAGCTGTTTCTAAATGGAGATGTGATAAATGTTCTAGGTAAAGTGAGACTAAAGATAGTTTAGTCTTAGAGACTAAAGATTGTATCTGCAGAATCAATTGTGAATTCCAGCTAATAGCTAAACCTCCTAAGGGTAGAAAAACCACTTAGCATTAAGGTTAGCCATCCTTTTCAGTAATTCATTTTGATTTCAGCTTTTGTAAAATTCTCATTGGTGATTATAAAAGGCTCAAGCCAAGTAGCTAGAGAGCTAAAGGAGCACACCCATTAGACTTTATTTTGTAACAGCTTTATTATGCAATACCTTTTTTCAGTATCTTTATTCTCTAAACATGATTCTTATATCTCTTGTTCTTTGCTTCATATCCTGAGCTTTAGAAAAGTTGTGTCTAAGTCTTTTAAGAGCAATTAAGACTCTGTATACTTAACTGGATGACATGTTGTTGTGTTTTTTTTTTTTTCCTCCTGTTGAACATCTTTTGATCCTGCTTACTCTTTTCGTTTTTTTCCCTTCTTTTATAAATAGTTTTGTTTATAGCTAGGCTTTTCTGCCTAGGGAAGAAAGGGTGGGAGAGGCAGCATCAGGTAAGAAATGTTTTGTATAAGATGCAGATTAATATTGAAGACTGAAAATCAGGCTGCCTGTGAAATGTATTTTTCCTTAGGTGATGTTGCAGTGGCAAAGTATAGTTCCAGTGTTGCAGTGTGCCCTTACTGTGTGACGTGTTTCTGCAGCTTTTTGGGGTGAAATGGTCAAAATAATCTAGTTGATGTAGGATGGGTGGAATTTAAATGTTGATCCTTGGATTCAGAAAGTAGCATTGAAATTGGGGGGACGGGGGGGGGAAGGAAGCTCTGAGCTGAGGAAGTGTGATCCACTGTTTCCAAAGGGTTTATGTGATTGTACGGGAAGAGGAGAGCCCATTATATCCTGTAACGCTCCCCAGTCAGTGTCCGACCCTTCGCTTTGGGAGGGGGAAGAGGCATAGGTAGATGTGGGGCTTTTCTATCCTCTCCTGCCTTGCCTTGTGGATGATATATGAGGTAAATATTTATCCTTTAGGGTTCAGGTTTACCCAAAGCAGAGAAACTGAGCGTAGCTTGCTACAGCCGAGCTCTCGTGCAGCTGAGCAGCCGCCCTGCAGCCTGCACCAGCAGCTGGCGAGGCCCGTCTCAGCGCGGGGACCGCGGTAGAAATGGAGCGTATATGGTGTATGGCCAAGCAGGCACTGGAGGCTGTCACGCTGGTACGTTTTAGTGAAGCCTACCCAGCACTCTATAGGACATCCAGATATTTATGCGAAGGCCTTGGAGTTATGGACTGGCAAGTTCCTCTGGGGTTTTTCTGAACCAGTCCTGACCTCTGTGAGTGGTCTGTCCTGCCCTGAGCACATGGGCCCTGTCTCCATGGAGAAAAGCTGCTCGGTCTCCTTCTGATAATTACAATATTTCCTTACCAGTATTACAGAAGTGTTTATATTTGAACTGCCTTTTTTAAACTCTGACTTCCTCTGACTTCTCCGCACACCAGCTGCGTATACCTTTTGTAATACTATTTGAGGAAGAGTTGGTTTCTGAAAGTCAGTGTCAGGTTATGACTTTGGCACGCGGCACTGTGCATGTGTTCTCCCCCTGCCTCCCCCTTGGAGGTTTTTGAAGTGTAAGAATAAACCACTTAGGAACAAGGGTAACAAATTATGTTTTCCAAAGCATATATTTAGAATCGCAACTATTGCTAATGTGAGTTCATCTGTCCCAGTGATGCCAAATGCACTCCTGCTTTCTGCATTTATAAATCACTTTCTGTACTAATGTAGCAGCTCTACCTAAGCACACATGAGCCCTTTAAAGTTGCTGGATTATTGTACTCATCGTGTTTTTCTGCATGTAAGAGTACTCCCATGCTTTTTCTATTACAAAATTATTATTATCTCCACCATTATGATAGCTTTTGAACTTGTACTGGTTTTATTTAATAAATTCCTGAGGCAGATTTTGTAGCTGAAACTGTAAAAATTGTATCAGACTCCAGTCTGGCATGAGTACTGCCTGACTTCTAAGTTACGGAGCACTAAAATGGGAAATCCAGTTTTATCCTTAGGAGGTTCTTGGGGATCAACCAGAGTTTGAGGCGTGTTCTTGGCATGTTGAAAAGAAAATAGTGCTGTCTCTGAACTGTGCCTGTAAGAGGAAGGTATCTTGAAGGCGTTTATGTAACATGACTTAAAAACTAGAATGTTGAAATGAGAAAAGCAAGATCAGCCAAAAATGGCACATCTGACTGTCTTTGACTTCAGGCAGCTTGCTTGTGGGTTTTTCCTCCACGTGCATTTACAGTCCTTTGGTGGAATTAATGCTTTTAAAAAAAATAAAAATTAGAAGCATTGTTGTGTTTCTGCAGATGGATTAAGGTCTAAACTTTGTATCTAGTTTTAGATTGCAGGCTGGCTGTACTTTAATATAGCTGCTTGAGGAATTTGAGGTGAGATGTTTCTCAACTATTGGGAGTCCACACTGAATACTTACATAAGGATGCATATATTTGACTGCATTAAGGTAAAGGTAGTTTTGAAAGATATTTGAGTAGCTGTCTTTTTAGTAAAGATTGGTCTAGTTCCTATGCATTTTCTTTGAAAAATCTAGATTTTGGGGGAGTTATGAAGGTCCAACAAGAGCAGTGAAATATCTGCAGCTGATGACGGCAGCAGTGGAATAATCTAGATGAGAATTGTAAAGTTAAAGTTCTCTTATTTTTAAACTCAACTGTTCAGTATCACGATATTTATCAAATTACAAACTTGATATCAGCAATCAAACCTTGAAAATTACCTGAGTCTTTCTGAATGAGACTGTTGAGTTCATAAACTCATATTTTATTAAAACAGCTATAGTAATATTTGAAAATTTCTTCTCATTGCCACATGAGCTATTGCAAGATTTTCAGTATACTGCTGGTTCATGCCACTGCTGTAACTGCTGCTCCTCAGTATGTAAGCTGCTTTTGTAAGAATCATAACTAAAATGCTAATTTAATTTTGTCCACGTGTATTTTTCCCATGTAGGATGCAGAAGTCTTAAACAATTGCATACTGCACCTGCTTCTGTCAGCACAGTCTGTTTTCATAGGTAAGCCTGTTCCACTTGTCACATCTGATGTCTAATACTGCGCGGGGTTGTTTTACTGTATAACTGTCATAAGCTGGAAAATTTTCTGTTTGTGGTTATTTAAAGAGGAAATGGTAATTTCACATGAACTTTTTTGTCTTACTTGCATTTGATTATGTATTTTATGCAGAAAATTTTCCAAACGACATGGCAGCAATAAAATTGTCAGTTTGCCGATATCCAGAAATGGTTTTATTTTTAACCTGGAAAAGAGCGATGTTCGTGCGTGTTACGCTAAGGGCAGTTTCTTGCCCTCGCCAGCTCTTCTGCTGGTAGATGCTCATTCTGCCTGTGTTGTCGAACCGTAATTGCTGCTCCTGTTCTACAGTCAACAGTGACCTCTCTGCTTCTCGGAATCTCATTAGCGAGGCACGGGCTGCTCACCGTGTAAGTTGCTTGTATAATCCTCTTTGGAACAAAGAAAATCTCCCATTTGGAACTGCTGCTCAGATGTTGAGATGAGGAGCAGCTTTTCAATAGCTAAAACCATTTGCAGGAACATCAGGCGAAGGAAACGGAGCCCACGTCATGCCTTAGCGTGAGGTTGTGTGTTAGGCTGGGACGGTGTTGCAGCTTGTTGCTGCTCTGGGGTGCAGGCTCTGTTCTGCTTTCCCTCTGCCTCCTGTTCGCTTTTCTGTCCTTCCTGCTGCCTCTTGTGCCCTGTGAGTAGCCAGCTCAATTCATAACAGGAAAACACTTTTGTGTGTGTGCTTGTTTTCACTTGGGTGACTTTCTGCTGGTTTAGTGAGTTTAATTGGCTCAGTGCAGAGAACGGGTGGACAGTGAGCAGGATGGTCCCCGTTTTTGGTAACAGTTTATTTGTAACACGCAACTTCATCCACAGTATTGTCATTTGGAGCGTGTGTTTTGATAAGATGGGCTGAATTGATGCTGCTCTCTGCATCCCACTCGCTTCTGCTCTAGTCACGTACTCCTGTTGCTTTCCCACCACCAGCTCTAGCACTTCTTTAACCACTTGCCTTGTGGAAAGGTAGGAAAGCACAGAGTAGGCAGGTTTATGTGATGAGATGCATGGGAGGAAGGAAATGCAGAACTGGGGGCATTCCTCTTAGCACCAGTGAGCTGTTACACTGGATGTGCTCCATCTCCCCTTTTCTCCAATGGTGCTTAAACCCATCAGTCAAATCTGAGAGAAGCAAATGCCTCTAAGATACTTTAATTTCCACAAGATCGGTGAAAGACCAAAAAAAGGAAAGAGATCTTAGATGCCCCCACAAGATGGGAAAGGCTGGAATATGAACTCTTGATCGAGCCCAAAGCATTCATTTGGGAGAGATTACAAGTCCCAATTACTAACAATCTTCACTTAGAGCTCACAGTCAAGAAACATGATGTACTGTGATATCCCTGGACCTACTTGCTCTGTTTTTATTTTTACTGTAGTGTGGACTGGAAAACTTCCTATAGCTGCTTGCCTTAAATACAGATCATTCGTTTTACTCTTCAAGACCTTGTTAAGAGGCTGCCTCCAAGCAAATGTGGAATCTATTTCCTGATTCTGCTTCTTGGGTTTTTGAGGCTGGACCACAGGTTGCCCAGAGAGGTGGTGGATGCCCCATCCCTGGAAACATTCCAGGCCAGGTTGGACAGGGTGCTGAGCAACCTGACCTGGTTGGTGATGCCCCTGCTCCTTGCAGGGGAGTTGGACTGGATGGGCTTTAAAAGGTCCTTTCCAACCCAAACCATTCTATGATTCTATAACCTAGGTCTGGGACTTAGAAAATTACTTAGGTCATTAGAACTTGTGTATGGTAAGTGTCCTTGAAGAAAGGGTAAGCATAAGGTGTATGTAATAGGTCTCTCAGATCTTTTGTGAAAAAATTTAACCTAGCAAAATAGGTTAATTATGTATCACAGACTGTTCTGGGTATAAGATTTAGCTGGTATGGGAAGAGGAGAGTGGAATTTATGTGAACAGTTTGGATTTGTAGAAGATGGATTGGAGAATTGGCCCGTGCTCAGGATTCAACTTCCAAGATCACTACCAGTAATCAAGATCATCACAAAAGTCGTCATTGGAGGTGGAAACCAGTTTTCATCTTTTTAGCCATGCTAAAATCATGCCTTTGGTTCAGGGATTATTTAGCCAGACATTTTCACCTGCTAGATACTGTGAGAGCTAACACCGCACTGTTATGAACGGAGAAGCTCAGAGACTGGTGATGAACCTTCAGAACTTACTATGGTATAGAGGCTATTACAGCTGTTACTGATAATTTTCATCATAAAATCTGCATCTCTTGGGTTGCTGATGATTTTTTTTTTTTTCTTGCATTTTAGTTTATCTTCCCTGCACTATGGGAAAAAGAACTGTCTGCTGATTAACTGAAAGGAGAATATTGCCTTGGGCAAACTCTGGAAAAGAACTGGCTGTAAAATTTAAGACATGAGATTCGATTGAATTCTGGCCATTGTGTAAATTAAGAGGCTGTGGATTCTCGTCTGTTTTTACGGAGGGTAACTATAACTAAATGATAAAAAAAAAGTTTACAATGAAGTCTGATTTCTAAGCAGTTAAGTTTCACCAGGGGTGCTTATCTTTCACGTCATCCCATAGGAAGTCCTCATTGTGATATGGAGTAGAAATTTGATAGTATTACAGATGGAGACCCTTTTTCTCAAATCCTGAAGATTTTCTGGAGTTAGTAGTGAATGATTTATGTTACTCACTGACTTTTCAAGAGATGCAATGGATTAATTTCAAGATGTTTCCTAGACAGTAATTTATAGCATGTTGTGTGTTAGTTACATGAGAAGCACTTAATTCTCACACTCTTCTGTCCTGAGCTCTGTATTTGAATTTTAAGATGAGGACTAAGGACGCTCTTCCCTGGGACTTAAATTTGTCCAGTCTGTAGTTAAAGGAGGGCCAGCTATTTTGCTTCATCATCTGAATACTTAGATGCAAGAGAACATTGTTGCGTGGCTTCTGCTGCCTGCTGTCCTCAGGGAGGCAAGAGGCAAGCGAGACCTCGGCACCCTGCAGCGCAGCAGGAGGTGGGGATGGGGGTGATGCCCTGCGTGGCACCCGTGCCTGGGCAGAGCCCCCTGGTACGGAATGTTAATGGGGGGCAGAGGTGCACTCACCAGCTGAAGAGTTTTAGGGATTTGGGGGCACTGCAAACCATGGAAGTGGGGTGCTAAGACACTCATTAACTCCAGTCTGTGGTTTTGTTTGTGAGGAGTTTAGAGATACCCTGATGTGTGTGGCTAAGGTAGCTCTTATGTGTGACGTGCCAAAGGTTTTGGAAACCTTGATGTGAAACAGTACATTGCCCGTTGTTTCAAGGTACATGGTTATAAAAGCAGAAACTCTTATTTTCCTTTAGAGCATAAAACGGTTACACAACAGCTGAGAAAATATTTCTAATTTTAATAAAAGTCAAATAGAGACTTAACTACACCGTGGTATCCTCAGGGCATTCATAAAGCTCTGGAATTCCTTCAGCTGCACAAACAGGAATTTATAAATATTTATCAAAATTATTGAAAATGTCACCTGTGCAACTGGAGGTGAATATAACGGAGAAACAGGGGCAGGGGGGCAGGCAGGGGAACAGCTTGCTACAGACAGGTTGTCCACTCTGCTGTGTATTTCTGGTTTATGACTAGCTGGGTTAATGTCGGTCCATGCCAGCTGCTTCTGCAGCACAGCTGCTGCACGCACGGTTCAGAAGGAACATCGAAGCGAAAATGAGTCCTTCAGAAGGCAGATTGCTGCACCTATTGCTTAATAAATGGCTGCTGAAGACTTCAGCATTATTTTGAAATCGGTGTGTTTCAAGGGAAATCAGCAGCCCCTACTGCACGAGACACTGAAGAAGATGTTAGAAGCTATGCACGGTACTAAAGGGAAGGGTGCAAAACATAAACACCTGCAGTTCCAAGGCTGCTGTGCAGATTTTTCTCACCCATCTCTAGTGGTGATACCAAAATACAATCTTAAACAAATTCATAGATCTCCAAGTTTCAGCAGCTACCCAATTTTACATAAATTTGGTGATATTTTGCAATCTGTAACTTCTGCTTTAGTTTCAAGAATCTCACTTTTGAGCAGTATTTGAGGAATTTGGCACCTATATTTATCCTGAATAGATTGGGCTAGACACAGGATTTTTTAATCAACACCCAGAACTTATCACACGCTATGTGCATAACAGCATAAACCTCCATCTTTCATCTAAAAATAATTTGTTTTAAAAGATAAAATCTTGTGGAAGTTTGACTTCAGGGAAAAATTATTCACCTTGTACCCACTGCGTCCTTGTGAACATGAGAAAGGCAAGTCTTAAAGCATAAAAAAAAAAATTAAAAAAAAAAAATCAACTTGGGAAGTGTTCCAGTAAGGATCAAACCTTGTGCAGCCCCATCACTTAAAAGAAGGAATGTTGGGGGTGGAACTCGGAGAATTCTGGCTGGGGCGGTATCACATCAGGAGGAAAGAAATGATTCAACGAGTAAGGATTTGGGTTGTCTAAATATTACATGTAAAAATAATAAATATAGTTACTAAATATAAAATATTAAACTGTAAGATAAAATATTTAAGCCTTAAATGCAAAAAATGAGGTTTTTTTTTCCTGAGAGTTTAAATTGGGCAATTTTAATCACTCTTACCCCTCACTTTATACGTTGCTTGCTGCAGAGCTTGAGGTAAATACAGCCACCTTATTTGTATCTGAGGGATGACTGTGATGTGGTGTGTAACTACCTGCACGTGGAAAGATGCATTCTTTTCTGCTCTATCAAAGCAAACAAGATGTAATGTTTAAAAAATTAAGTTTGCCTAGAAATAAGCTTTGGGTTTTTTTAATTTTATTTTTTAATGGTTAATTTTATTTCTCGAGGAAAGTTGTTTTATTTGACATAAGTGATGTAGTATATTGAAACGACTGAGCCTAAATTAGACTGGCATGAAGTAAAATAGAGGGTGGAAAATGTAAACTGAAATATCTGAAGCAATTTGCAAAGGGCTGTATCTGTTCAGCTGCAGAATGTTCCTCTTTCACAAACTCAAGATTTTATTCTTTTGGTTTTGCGCGTAGGTACGATGGTAGGACCATGCAGAGCCTGAAACTCCTCTTGAGATACGCTCTACCCGCTCTCCAAACTGGGTTCGAGAGACTAAGCAAAACCCCTTACCCTAGAATTTATTTGAAAAGATATAAAATAACTCTTTTGCTACGGTGCTGATTTTAGTTCAATCAGCTACAGTAATACTTAAGCTCATGATTAAAAGCAAGCAAATACTTAAGTATTTCACTGAGCTGTGGCTCTCTTTCAGATCTTTTTTTTTTTTAAATGTGGGGGCAGCTGTAAAAACCATGGAGGTAGCTCTGCCAGTGGGATAAGCTATCAGAGTCCTCTTTGGTGAGGATCTTGTCCCTGGGCTCATTGTTACAAAACCCTGTCCCATCAGTCTTTTGTATGGTTTTTTATCTATGATAGTCTACGTATCTTTTCTTTACTTCAGTGCAAAAGCCAAGGGTTGTTCTTAACTGCCAGCTGCCTGCCGATGATTTCTGTTAGCACTTGCGGAAGATGATTGATTCACTGATACAGTCTTTGTACATTTTTACAAATCTGTCTTTTAAACTTGGAGTGTGCGTGTGAACTGTTCAGCTGCTTCTGGGAATTAAAATGACTGTTACAGTCCATCGCTCTGGTCGCGCACACGGCTGTGCCTTACCAAAGAGCTGATGCGGGCCAGCCCGCAGCACAGCCAAGGACTCGCCGTACAGCTCGGGATGACAACTGCTGCCCGCTTACCTGCCTGCACTCTTACTCTCGAAGATCAGCAAATACTTTAAATCCCAGAGTGCGGAAGAAAAAGCAAAATTCAGAATCCCTTTAAGGAGACTTCTTTGTATACAGTGACCATGGCCTGAAACAGGGTGCCTCAGCTTCATCAGCAGACCTGCAGAGTGAGTTACCTGGTTTTTTGCTAGTAAAGTGTAATAGTGTAATGT
>WHYT01017264.1:98408-162696 GCA_009806455.1 Tetrax tetrax | reverse complement strand
GCCCCCCGCCGCCGCCACCCCCGCCGCCGCCGGCCGGGAGCCGCGATCCGGCGGGGGCCCGGCGGCAGCTGGTCTATGTCTTCACTACCTGGCGCTCGGGGTCGTCCTTCTTCGGGGAGCTCTTCAACCAGAACCCCGAGGTCTTCTTCCTCTACGAGCCGGTGTGGCACGTCTGGCAGAAGCTGTACCCCGGGGACGCCGTCTCGCTGCAAGGGGCGGCCCGTGACATGCTGAGCTCCCTGTACCGCTGCGACCTCTCCGTCTTCCAGCTCTACAGTACGGCGGGCGCCGGCAAGAACCTCACCACGCTGGGCATCTTCGGGGCGGCCACCAACAAGGTCATCTGCTCCTCGCCCCTCTGCCCGGCCTACCGCAAGGAGGTGGTGGGCATGGTGGACGACCGGGTGTGCAAGAAGTGCCCCCCGCAGCGCCTGAGCCGCTTCCAGGAGGAGTGCCACAAGTACCGCACACTGGTCATCAAGGGCGTCCGCGTCTTTGACCTGGCCGTCCTCGCCCCGCTCATGCGGGACCCGACTCTGGACCTCAAAGTCATCCATCTGGTGCGCGACCCCCGGGCCGTTGCCAGTTCCCGCATCAAGTCTCGGCACGGTCTCATCCGGGAGAGCCTGCAGGTGGTGAGGAGCAGGGACCCCCGCATCCATCGCATGCCCTTCCTGGATGCCGGCCACAAGCTGAGCGGTAAGAAGGAGGGGGGTGGTGGCTCGGACTACCATGCCCTGGGTGCCATGGAGGTCATCTGCAGCAGCATGGCCAAGACCCTGCAGACCGCCCTGCACCCCCCTGACTGGCTGCAGGGCAACTACATGGCCGTGCGCTACGAGGACCTGGTGGTCGAGCCCATCAAGACCCTGCGGCAGGTTTACAGCTTTGTCAACCTGGCGGTCAGCCCGGAGATGGAGAAGTTCGCCCTCAACATGACCAGCGGCCCCGGCTACTCCTCCAAGCCCTTTGTGGTGTCGGCCAGGAATGCCACCCAGGCGCTGAGCGCCTGGAGGACTGCACTCAGCTACCAGCAGATCAAGCAGGTCGAGGAGTATTGTCACCAGCCCATGGCCCTGCTGGGCTACGAGAGGGTTGGCAGCCCCGAAGAGGTGAAGGACCTCAGCAGAACGTTGCTCAGGAAGCCGCGGCTGTGACGGGGCAGCAGGCGCCTGCTGACTGCCCGTGAGGAAGGCTGAGCCTTGCCGGGGAGTGGAGCCTCTCCGGCTGGCTTGAGTGAGGGAGGGAGCTGGGAAAAGCAACCTGGTTTCCAGTTTCCTCCAGAGACTGCTGAAGGGTAACATACAGTAATGTGATGATTTCTTTCTTTTTTAATCCCCCCCACCCCCACCCCTGCATTGGGTTAGATGTGATTTAAAAAAATACAAATAAAGTGGAACTGAATGTACGTGTTCCCCTTTCCCCTTCTCTAAAATGCCAGGCAGTGATGCTTTATCAAAATCTCGTTTATGGAGTTCTTGTGGGTTTGAAGATGGTAACAAAAACTCTTGCACAATTCCTAACACATCTTTATCTCCCTGGGTGCGGAGGGGATGCCCTTGGAAAGCGTAATGCTGAAAATCAGACTTTTGTATGAAAGCAAATATTCAGATATGATAGTAATAAAAAACCCAATAAATGATATTCATTTTTATAATTACCTCAATTGTTTGGGAATTACACTGTTGCTTATGTACAGCTGGAGGGGATGCTTGCTTAAAATAGCAACATGGACTTTTTTAAGGGTATGGGTGGAGGGCTGGAGTGCAACATTTGACGTGTTCAAAGATTAGGAGCTGCTCTCACAGAAACAAGTACAGATCACACAAATGTAGTGCAGCTTTCTATTTAACTATTGTCTTTTCTGTTGTATTTAAAAAGTCCTTCAAGTGCCACTGTATTAGTGTCCTAAGAGTTTTAAAACGTTTGCCATCACAGCAGTATTTATTTTTGTCTTGACATGTATGTCCAGGAGTCACTGTCAAATAGAAGTGGATCTACAGCGTGAACAGAAGTGGAGGAATTAAAAAGACATTTACCATACTGGAAACGTTAGCATGTGTGAAAAAAAAATTATATATTCTATAGTGTTAACAATACAATAAGCTATTTAAGATATTTCTTGATGTTTATTGGTAACAGGCATAACAGGGACGCATAGAAAAAAGCATAAAATTATTTGTTTTTCCCCTTTGTCTACGTGCCCAAGGGTATATTTATGTACAAGGTGGGAGGAAACGTACAGCTGTGTGTTCACAGCTACAGTGGAGCTTTTACAGAGTCGACCTAGCGTTTGATTTCAGAGCGCTGGTTAGATACTCGTTTCTTGTGAATTGTCATTGCTCTCCGATGGAGCCAGATGGTGGTCTGGCTCTTTCTGGGAACTTTTCCTAGAGCCTCAGTCCCATCGTTAAAACTTGATCAAAAAAATACGAGATTTTACTACTTCTGGTTTTATAATTTCCTGCAAAAGCCCTGGTTTATTAAGGTTAAGTGGTGCGCTGCATATGAGAAGTGCAGACACCTCAAGCAGATTTTAATTTTGGTGGTGTTTGCTGCTGCTCTTTGAAGGCTCATTTTGGAACTTGAGTTTTTAAATGAGAGTGGTTTTGCCAAGCTGTTCTCTTAAGAGACTATAGAATTTCTACAGGAAGCACATTTTACATTGCCTGTCTGGGTGTTGTGCCTTCAGCGAATGTGAAAAGTATGAGTAGGAAAAAGGAAATGGATTTGTGAAAATAAACTGATATAAACAGGATGCTGATAAGTGTGTGTGTGCGTGTTTGTCTGAAAACTTCAGTGATGTGCAATATGTCTGTTTCTTGTATCAGTACTTTTAAGTTACACAGTTGATAACTGGCTGCTAAGCTATTTGAGTTCTTGATGAGATTTTGGCATTAGATGTTGAACTTAGTCTGAAAAGGAAACACATTTAATAAACTAGCTAAAAGATTATTGCATAAGGTTGCCTATACACTTGCTGAGTGACTGCGTTGCACGTGTCCATTCCCTCGGTTCATCTTCACCATCAGTACAAGCAATGTAAATAATATCTGTTAATGGGAGATCTTATAGTTGGCCCGTTAGGATGTATTCCTAAATTCCAGACAGCAGTGCTAAAAATGGGAGAGATAGTAAATTTGGTATTTAAAATACATATTAAGGTGCTTGCATTTTTATGAAACTACGTGTTTTGTGTTACCACTGTGTGCATTCTGAGCGGATTTTGGACGTCTGGGTTTGGGCTGTATACCCCATGGGTTTTTTTCTTTCTTCCGTCTGTCCGTCCTGGGGCAGCGCTTGAAAATCTGCTGTGTTTATAGAGCACGTTGCTTGCTTTTTATCCATTCACTGCCTTATGAAGCACCCCTGCTACCCACCGCACGGTCCTGTCTCTCTGCCTCACCACAGCCGCGCGTGGTGGTTGCCAGCGCTGCTCTCAGCACGGTGAGCGGTGCCGGGGAGCTGCAGAGCCTCTCTGCAGAGCAGCGTGCTCCCCGCGGGGATCCCAGCCCGGCTTCCCCTCCGCGCAGGGACACTGCGCCGCGACGTCGGCTCCCGCTGTCGCCAGTATGAAACTTTGCTGCGGTCTCCAAACGGGGCTTTCTCATGGCAGCGTGTCAGAGCCTAAGCTCTTTTGATTTGAGAGGCTGAAGCACGGTCATTTATGTGTGCAGAATTCCTTGGTCTCTTCTGGGAAAGTTTTCTGGGTGAGTAAAGTGAACAGGAATTAATTGCCTCTGGGAGTGTGAAACAGAGGAGCCTGATTGACCTAGCTTCCAACAATCTTTTGATTGTAATGATACTAAAAAGCTCATTCTGTCGTTCTGCGAGAGCACTCGCAGCTCTTCTAATAACGGTGCATTGCGAGCAGCTGCTTCACTTTGCTGATAGGAACAGCGTGCCAGTAGTTACAGCATCTGAATGTGGTCCATCGTTTGAGCTCCACATACTACATTGCAGCAAGGAATTACCCAGCACACTGTACAGTTGTACCTGGGCACGTTTTGGTGAGCAGAAGAAGTAATGCAAAGCTCATTTTGTGAGAATAAAGGACCGCACTTTTGTTCAGGTAAAGCTTCAGGAGAAGTGAATGGGACTGTGGTGGTGCAGGGCTGGTCAGCCAAGCCCAACGTTTAATGCTGCTCCATTAAAAAAATAACTGTGAACAACTGGCAGTTGAAAGAGGCAATTTTTAGTCTTTTTATATTCAGAAAAGAGGATTAGAGGAATTAAAAGAAGCCAAACATAGTTAAAAAAAAAAAGTCTTAAATGTGGAAAATTACAGAGAAAATGTAGGATATCTGAAAGATTATGTACATGGTTATAAAAGACCTCTGCCTGTAGTGAGGAGGGACATCTAGTCGAGGTCGGAATACTTAAATAATACTTGACTCTTATGCTTAAAAATAGTGCCTAGGTGTGCTTTGTGTCTGATTTAATAATTACAGAGTGCTTCCTCGAGTGAAGCCAATGCTTGTATTAGTGACGAATCAATAGCACACACAAGGCACGGGGTGCACTGAGTTGCCCTGAACTGCGAGGGAGGCTCTTTTGAAGACTTGGCGCATCGTTTCGATGAACAGAAGGGCCAGTGCGGCGCTACGTGTTGTTTTCTGCTGTGAACAAAACCAGAAAATTGTACAAGTGTTGTAAATGGTAATGATCACTCCGTGCACGAAAACACAGGAAAACCCTCTGTCCTCCACCGAACCAACGTAAAACACAAGACGTGTGAAAGTACGCAAGTTGCTGGCACTGACCTAAAAGCTGATAATGAAAAAATGGTTAGATAAAGTGTCTTTTGGTCTTTCTAACAAAAGGAGGAAGTTCTTAATTTTTTCCGATTGCTTCGTAATTTGCGAGATGTTAAGCTTCATGCCCTGACTGGGAAGAGGAACATATCTGACTTAATTTAAAACCACAAACCTTGTTTTTCAGTTACGATTTGAACTCGGGTCTCTAGAGATGAAATACTGGTGGTTATAATCAATTCTGAAACAAGTGTTTCTTATCCTCTAGGCCATGAGAAGAAGAGTGGAATTATTCTTTCTTTTCTCCTTCATCTCTAATTGCTGTGGTGTGTTTTAAGTGTCCTTGAAAGTGAAGGGTGTTTAACATGAGCGTTTGCACACCGTGAGGGGTGGCCTTAGAGCCTGCGTTTCAATTCTGCTCCCGTCCATCCCTTTAAGTGCAGGCAGGGGTCTTGGAGCAGTGAAGGCCAGTTATGTCAAGTTCTGTGGGGCTGCTTTATGTGAACAGACTGAACGTCAGGCAAATGCTGGCTGTGATACTCAATCGCATGGATAAAAAAATGTTCTTATCCTAATGCCATTTCAATTAAGGGTGTTGTACCAGCATAAATACGACTCTGCTGGAATTATGCATATGAAAAGGCAAGCAGATTTAATTTGGAGGTTCTAAGTGAGCGTGAGACTGCTTGCCATTGATATGTCCAACTTTGATGGTCAGTGCTTTCTGCTAGATATCCTGGCAGTCACTGGACGTGGTTTACATTTTGTATTGGAGCTCCTGAGCAAGATCTTATGAAAATGTGCGCATGTTCTAAAATAAAAAAAAAAATAAATGGAATAATATTTCAGCAATATTTGTTATATTGCACGCATTTAAAGTAAAAAATAAGGTTTATCTGGTGTATTTAGATTCACTGGTATCAAATGAGTTGCGTTAATGTGTTTAAATAAGAGCTTTTTGCTCTTCGTGTAAGTTATCAATTCTGCAAAGAAAATGCACAGATTCTGTACCACACAGACTGCTTGTATTTCCTTGTATTTATTTTTCTTTGAGGCTTGGGGTTCCCTGCCTTTTAGGATGAGGTACCACAAACTTGTGTTTGGATACAATGGCATTATTCTGATGGAGTTTGAATGAAAATAGGACTTTCCTGCTGAAAAACAAGATGAAAATCAGATTGGAGGAATTCCTCAAATGAAAAATTATTAACAAAGCAATCTGAGAATCGATGGCTGGAAGGAGCTGCTGAGCAACTTGTTTCTAACAGCATTAGTGAAAGCTGAAGTTGCTAACTGGAAGGGGCCCTGCAGCTACCATTTTAAGGACTCTGAAGATGCTAGTAAGCTTTAACTGGATTTTTCAAGAATGCCTTTACATGTCATTTTCATTGGAATGGGAAGATTATACAGGAGTCAGTGGGAGTTATTTCAGAGTGCCTCTGAAAATCATGGCTGCATAAATTCAGGTTGGAAGGGGCCTCTGGAGCTTTCTGGTGCAACCTGCTGCTCAAAGCAGGGTCAGCTTACGAGATGAAACTAGGCTGCTCCAGGCTTTATCCTGCTAGGTCTTTGAAACCTCCAAGGACAGACACTGCGCAATCTCCCTGAGCAACCTGTTGCAGTGCTTGACTGTCCTCCTCATGAACCATGATGCTTCAGCAAAACTGTCCCCAAATCACTAATTATGTTTCATACATGTCTACTCCCTTAATTTTGTGCTTTGTCTATGACTGCTGATATGGGTTATGGCCTCACCTCCCTTTGACTGCAGTAGATGTTGGTTGCAGCTCAGCTGTTGCGAAGGGTCAGCAGCAAAATGGTTACTGAGCAGTGATCTCCGTGGAAAAATGTGGATTCGCAACTAGGATGCCGCATCCAGCAATGACCCTTTGTTTTAGCTAGGGGTGATAAAAAGGAGACCAGAGGCATAAGAAATTCTCTTAGAAGAAAGGAAAGGAAAACAAAGTGGAGTCTATCACAAGTTGTTCTTTCTCTGCTATAAGAAGAAAGAAATACTATTAAGTAAAATGGAAAGAAACAAATTATACCATACAGCAAGGTCAGGAAAGGATGAATAAAGGCATTTGCATGTTAAAAGCAAAGAGGATAGAAACCTGAAGGATATAAGATAAAATGTGCTGATGCTGTGTGCTGTAACCATTTGCGATTAATCATGATATGCAGAAAGAATTCCTCACTCCTGACACTTACGGTTTTAGATTCACTGATTTTGCTCACAATTTCAAGATGAATTTCAAACAGGAATAATTTTTTTTTTGTAATTATTTGGATACTGTTGGTGTTCCAATTTGTTTTGGGTATAGACAGAAACAGAATAGCTGACCTTTTGTCTAAATATTCCTTTCCTCAGACCTCTATGCATAAATTCTCAAGAAGCCCCTTAGTCTGCTAAATTCTTGGCACTTTCTTTTTTCCATCTGCCAGATGGTTCCTTCTCCTACCAGTCAGGATTATCAGTAATTATCGGTTTCAAGCCATGTGCATGTCTCATAACAGTTTATCATGGGAGATATAAAATGGAAAAGGGACATATTTAGTGTTTGTAGAACTTCCAGAATAACTTCTGGCAGCTTTCAGTATTTGCTTATTTGCCACTGGTGGTTCCTATGGATGTTTGCTGTACCAGTCTGGGATCAGCCCTTCAGCTCTCCCATTATTTGGTCCATTTACTAAAATCAAACACCTTACACACTCAGCAAGGAGGTGTTTTTCAGGTGTACTAACTTAGTCATTTGAGTGGTGACCTGTTTCATTCTTCAGGACACCCTTATACCTGCTTGCCGTCTCCTTCACGTATGATGCAACGCCAATGCCATACTGGGGTGGTTGGAGGCATCTGGGGTTTTTCCACCCATAAAGCAGTGAAAAAGGCCTGGCTGCCAGAGCAGAACTCGGGGTTGAAGCATGCTGACCTCCATGGTGGTACGTGCTTTTCACCTGCTTTGCTGGTTGTAGCTCCTGCTCAAAGCATCAGAGCTGGCAGGGGTAAAGGATATTGGTTTCAAAGAGGTTTGGTACAACTGTAAACAGTAAGTGGTGGGAAACAGTTATTTGTGCTTCTCTGTCCTGCTATGGGAATGAGCATGAGGCAGCCAGCGCTGACTGTAATGCTTTTTTAACACCTGGTCCCTCACTGCACTTTCTTTCCTGCTGAGCAGAGGTAAAAACACACAGTATAGAAGTGTGATGTAGGGGCCGCTGCCCAGAGGATCCCTGCTGTGTTGTTTTAACCCAGGAGACCTCACCACAGGGCACAACTCACGTACCTATGACCCCCTCAATTTTATTTTGCTTTAAATAGAAAATGTTGTATCTGATGCCATAACCATGGGCTTTCGGGAGGCAGTGTGCTGCAGGTGCTAATGAGGAATGCTGACACCTGACAGGGGAGAGGGACACCTGGAAGCGGTTGAGGGGGTGTGCTGTACCCTTTTGCCTCCCAGATGGGTAACAGTTTCTTCAGAAAACAGGGTAAAAGCAGAAATCTTCCCTGCCCTCCTATGTTGCACAGGGCCGAGCTGCTCCCCTGTTTTTATTTCTGCCTGTGTTTGTCCCTGTGTCCTGCTGGGTGCGGGTGCGGTGGAGGCCTGGCCCAGCCGGCTCTCAGGTGTGGTGGTTTCAGGGCCGCCATGTGCAATCAGCCTCATGGGTGGCAGCTGGCTGAGGTGGGGCTGGGGAAGGAGCTCTCCCGGGGGCGGGGTTCAGGGGGGATAAATGCAGGATGGGAGCTCTTTTTTTTTCCCTGGCAGGAGAGGGGTTGCTCTGTGGGGTGGTGTGGGTTTTTGAGAGGCACTTCTGGGAGAAGGACTGCTGCAGGTCCCTGGTGCCTATGGCTGCTTGGCGGCAGCCCCGGGACTGCGGGAAGTCTGCAGGAAGGAGAGCGAGTGAGAGCACTGTGCAGTCCTGGGGCCTTGCCCTGCTCTGCCTCACGGAGAGGGGTGGTGAGGCCACCATGCTCAGGCACCACGCAGAAAGTGCACTTTGGGGTAAAGAGTTAACAAAACATGTTGAAGAGCGTCGGCTGGGACCAAGGAGGCTCCTGAGAGTCAAGAGTGAGGCGGGTGGCTGTGCGCTGCGCAGGAGAGGCAGCCGTGTGAGGAGCAGCTCGTGAGGCGCCATGGGGCTGGTGGAGGTGAGTGCTCGTGGGGGGCTGTGCTGTCCTGGTAGGGAGGGTGAGCGCAGGGTGGGGGCAGCTGTGGTGTTGGGGTGCTACTTTGGTGAGGCTTGTGGGTGAAGGTGGAGCATGTTGGGAGTGCCATCTGCTAAACTGTGCTGAGGAGATGAGTACCAGTGGTCTGTCTGCCCTGGTGTCTGCAGGGCTATAGGAGTGTTGTTTTGGGCTGGTAACTGGAGGGACTGAAGCTTGAAGAAAACTTGTCTGGGGAGGTGTTGAAAATGACTTATTGTGGCACAAAACCCATGCTTTGATGAAGTGGGCTCTGAAGGAGGAACGAGGTGTGTAGGGAGGGGCTCTGGGAGCTGGTGTGGTTGGTTGGTGCTGGGTCAGGCTGTCGGTGATGCTGTGGGGTGAGCTGTCTGGCAGTGGGAGGCTGCCAACAGGCAGCTGCTGCTGGGGAGCCCCAGGTATATTTTAGGGAATGGCTTGGAGCTTGTGAGTGGCTTCTGTGGAGTGGTGGTGCCTGTGGGCTGTTGGCTGCAGCAAAATGGTGGGAGGGTGTTGTTTGTGTGGGCTTTAGGCCCTGTGGGTGTTCTGTGGGGCATTTGGCTCCTGTCTGTGCTGTGGCGTGCTGGCACACTGCTGTGTGCTGTGTGGTACCACCATGTCCTGCTTGGTACCATGGGCATGCTCTTCTGCTGGGCTCTGGCTGCCTGAGTGCTTCTGATTACATCCACCTCTTCGGGGACATGCACCAGCTGAAGTGAATCTCCTACAGGTAAGGAAAGAGGCTTTGGAGATGACTGTTCCTCATACATATATGTGTTAACTGACAAAAAAAATAAGATCTGGGTGCGTTTCCTTGCCATTTTTCAGTGTTGTTGAGGCTTAACATGGAGTCCTTTAGAGTATCTAGTGGCAGTTCCATCCCATGCTTGGAGTAGCTGTTGAATAATAGAAAGCGGCTGTGTCTCTCTCCCTTCCTCTTCTCCCTGAAATGGCCATGGCTGCCCTAATCTCTCACTCCTCTTGCACAGGTGAGCTCTCACCTCCTCACTTCTGTCTCATTCAGAACCTGCAGGTGATCAGGCTCCCTGTTGCTTAATTAGTCCTTTCATAATGAATAATTTGGGTAAGTGCTTTGCTCTGAGTGCTAACCAGCTGTTTATCTTTGTCACTTCTATCTGAATAAAGAATTACTTTGAAGTTTAACACTTTACAATTGCTGGCTTTCACTGTGGCAGAGCTTGTAAACTGTACTTACAGATTTCTTAAATCCTATCAAGGAAATCAATGGACTCTTTCCTCACTGCAGGCTTTAGACCTTGGTACAGCGTCTAGTAATGGCGCCTCATTTTCTCTTATAAGTCTCTATATAGGAGAAGCTGAGAAAATGCATGTGTGTGGGCTCACAGCTGAAGTCCTATTGACTGCTCTGACCACCATGAATGTGTGTCCCTATAATCTGTAATTCCTGGCTGAAACAATAAATTAGGCAAAATTGTTCTTACATGTGAACTTCGGATTTTCTTGGCTTAAGTGTACAGGCAACATGTAACAGCCTTTTGGGTAGCTGCTGAATTTATCCCTGTGAGAAGGTGAAAGAGAAAAAAAAAAATGAAAATTCTAAATGTGATTTTTAGAGAAAGAGGAACTAACTGCCTGGGCAGATGATGCATTTAAAATGGTCTGTGTTTGGAAAAAAAAAAAAAAAAATTCTCTTAACTATTTAGTTAGTACTTCTGTTCTATAATTAAGACAATTATCTCAAGTGTTCCCAGCAGTTCTTCTGCATTAGGTTACTGAAGCTAAATCAAGATGCCCACTTTTTTTATTTCTTCTCTAATTAATCTGTTAAGGGCTCAGAGGAGAGCAAAGGGCTCCCAAATGCTGTCTTTGGAGGCTTGGTGCCTGGGCTTTCTGCTTTTGTCATGCAGGTGGGCTCGGAGGGAGAAGAGGGCTATCCTGTGATACCCAGATGGTGAATAGGCTCCCTGTGCCCATGCTGGCTATGGGAGCGCACCAGCATCCTGCAGTGCAAGGCTGTGCCGGGTGCTCTGGGAGTTGATGAACAAGTGAGGCAGTGAGGAGATGATAACGTGCCTGACAGAATAGACCATGTTATTGTCTAAAAAGTTAGTTTGACATATGCTTATTCTAACAGGAACAGTAAATACCTCATTATACAAAGCTATGACTGTTTCTAACTCAGCTCTCTGGTACTTCAGTGAAAGCAAGGTATCTTTTGCATTTATTGGACTGCCATAGTGACAGAAATGCAGCACACTGGTACCCTTGCAGACGTGCAGAACACTTTTATTTTTCCAGGCTGCTGGGTATATCACTGATGTAGATCTACTTCCCTCCATTGTCCATGTACTTACCCATAAAATCTTGTTAACTCTCTGGTGGTGGTGTGACCTTTACCTCAGGGCATGTGTGTGACATCTCTTCCTAAGGTGAGTGAAGTTTCTTTGCAGACAGAGGTTGTAGTGAGGGTGGAAGAGGTTATGATGTTGCTCCTAGACAACACTGAGGGTTTGTGACAGCTCCAGGTGTGGCAGGTAGGACCTAGAATAGCCTACAGGGCATTGCATGTGTTAGGGGGCCTGTATCCAAGAACTCAGTTTCTGTCTTGCTGCCCTGAGAATAACAGAGGGTTCTGAGCCACAGCTGTGAGACAGAAGCCATAAAAATACAGTGAATCACTTTAAGAACATATTTTCAGAAGGTCTTTAAAAATGGTCCAGCAATGCTGCTACGCACATACATTTGCATTCCAACTATCCAGGCCTGGCCTGTGTGATAAATGTATACAGGGCAGGTGCTGTGGAATGAGAGGTTGTTCAGTGCCTGGAGGAGCAGGAGATGGTTAGGCACTGGGGGCAATTTAGCACATTGTTTTAACATACTCTTGATTTAAAAATCTATGCTGAGTTAAAAATATTATTGTGTTAAGATTAGAACATGGCCTTATCTCACAGACATTTAATTCTTGCATAACCCCCTCCTAAGTAAAAAGAGTAACTGTATTTAAGGTAATTTAGAACGGGAGGAAACCTTTTCCATGCTGAGGTGGTGCATAAGCCACACAAAAGACTTGGTGTCTGAAGAACGGAAATGAACATCGCTTTCATTTATGTACGTAATGGCAAGAACTTACCAGGCAGCAGAATCAAAATAAACTTCTGAAGGCTAGGACTGAGAGTTGAGGTATGGGCAGGACTGAGTTTTTGGATTTACAACAGAGGCTAGGTAAAGAGGTGGCAAATGCACTTTTTGTATAGATGTTCCTTGTTTTAATGAAGCATACAGCATAGTAAAATTACTTCCTCCCTTCTGTTAAGCTGAGCAGTCTTCAAAGTATATACTCCCCTTCCCTAAAGTGGAATTGAAATCCCTAATAATAGCATTCAGATGTATTTGAATTCTGCTTTTTCCTTGCCTGCCTTCTTGGGTTTGGCTTTCTTCAGATTCGTTAGCACTTCATCTTGCCCTTAGATGCCCCTGTAAGTTGCATGCTTTCTCTGCGCTCTAGTAGAGAGCAGTACGTGCTCCAGCACTTGCACCATTCTGGAGCTGTGCCACATCCTAGCAAGGTCTCTGGTGGGCAATTGTTTCAGTCTCTCATGTAGCGCTTCACAGCAATCTGTGCCCGTGGAGTAAGGGCAGTGTTTACAAATTTTCCCATAATAGAGCTTTTAGGGGCCAGAGAAACACTTCTGGCCTTAGCAGGAATTTAATATGATCTCATGCACTGAAACTAGGATGCTTTACACGAAAGTAAGGAGAGATTTTTTGCTCTCTATTTCCAGCAATATTTTAATTATTTTTTCCTCTTATGAAAGCAGTTAGTTTCCTGAGCATTCCTATTATTTTGAAGGCATTGTAGGAACTGGTGTTCCTGATCTGGCACTCTTGCTTTCTTATCTGCTGCTTCATCATGGTTTCACTGTAGTGGCATCTGTTGTCAGAAAGTCAATACAGCGCATCTGGTAAGAGCTACAGTGGCTTGGGAAGTGGATGCATCAAGCTAAACAGTTAATCTATCAAGTTCACTTGCAGTATTTGTTTCAGTAATGGATTGCAGTTTGTGATCCAGTTAAATGATGGCCTTGGCAGTCACCTCAGTACTAGCTCAGGCTGGCTCTGTAGTTGGTGCTAGAAAAAAAAATCTCTTCAGGTAACAGAAAATACTCATGGTGCAGTCCCTGAAGGAAAACCAGAAAGACAAACTTGAGACAGGGGAGATGCATGCATCCCAGTCCTTGTTCCCTGCGTACCCTTTTGACTGTTCATATGCCTTATGTGTGGGTGAGGTTGGCTTTGGTATCAGAATATGCTTACTGAAGTGCTATCCTGTGGGGCCATGTCTCTTCACCCTGTTTTTTCACTGCTAAAAACTTGAAAAGAGCCTTTAATATGGAGATTGATTGAGTGGAATGACTAAAAAGGATACTTCCATTATCACCATGAATCAGGATTCAGATTTGATTGTGTATTATTCTTAGATATATTCAGCACAAAATGCCTTGCATTTCAGTATGTGAAATGATAGGCAGGGCATCAGCTGTAATGGGCCATGAACGGAGTGATTAGACAATGCATCTGATTGTTACTGAGTGCCTCTATTTCGGTGGCAAGTTCAGTTCTTCTGATGGGAAGTAGAAATGTCCAGTAGGTAATATAACAAAATCAGCTGGCTATTTGATGGACTGAGAAATGAATGGCCTTTTTGATTCAGTGAAGGATGAATATTTGAGTGAAGCTTATCAGAGTCATAATCATGCCAAATCCAAGGCATGCTAGCTGGGAATTTTTTCTCTGAAAAGCATTACTGGATTTTCTAGAAAACTCCCAGTGTGCTGGCTCTGAACCTCAGATGTGGTACCTTGTTTTAATACAAAGGTGATGATCAAATGTATTAGTGGAGTGCATTAAAATAAATAAATTGAAAAGCTAACTTAAAAAGCTCTTTGGGATTCGCAAATTTCCACAGGGAAAGCTGTGCTCTTTGGGACTGCAGTTTTTCAGAGATACTGTACCAAAGGTAAAGTTCTGAAACAGAAGGTTCTTGAAGTTATAACTTTAGAATGGTGAATGTTTAAGGATAGAAACTTATTAGTAGGCTATATTAATATACCTTAATTGGTTTCCTCTCCTTTTAAAATCATGTAACTTGAATCTGGCCAGGTACAAATCTTAAAATAAAGAATTTTCCGATGGATAATAAAGTTCAAATACTGTCTAATCACTTCTTTTCCTAGAGAAGGTGCTGGTTTGTGGATTCTGTGGCTTAGAGCCTTTCTAGCATGACTGCTTTCTGAAAAGGGTAGTACTTCTTCCAAACTGATTTGAATTTACAGGGTTCAAGGTAGTCGCATGATAACTCTGCACCCCCCAGGGCCGGTGTTATAGATAGCTAAGGTTATTTGGATTGTTTTGGAAGAGAATAAGGGAGGGGAAAAGTGAGATTATGGAACACAACTGTGGGATAAAGCTGTTTCTGGCTGGCTGAGGTACTAAATGGCTATGGCAGCTTAATGAACAATGCAAGACCAAATTTCTGTGAAATCAAATGATCTTTAATGCATCTTGAGTGCCAGCTACAGGAACACATGTTGTCTTCTAAGAATCGGCAACCATCTGCTCAGTTTGTGCTCTTTGTTTGTGTGACACACCGCCCCCACCGAAAGCATTTAGTGATGGAGAGCAAACGAGTTATGTAGTCAAATATGTGGATCAGCTTCAAGAGAGGGAAGCCCAGGATAGTGTTGTGCCAGTGCTTCGCAGGCAACCGTGTCTGCGCATAATGTACCCTCATCAGTATGTGGGGCATATGTTGTGTTTCTGGATGCTGAACCAGCAACACAGTTGTCTGTCCATCTCTTTAAATCTTCCATGATTATAACTCTCATTACAATCACTCATTGGTGTAAGTGAGAGGGAGGGTGTAATAAACTTGTATAATTTGTTTTCTACTTATCATCAAGCTCTCCCAATTGTAAATAACATGAATTAAACCATGTCGGTAGTCTAGTCAATGTGCACTAAATCAAATCTAACATGCTTCAGAATTAGGCTACAGATCAAATCAGAACGCATTAGTTTATAATACACATACTGAACATCCCAATTCTTTTGCATACAGAAAACCATGAAAAGCAATGTTAAGTTCAATAGATAATTTTCAACTTCGTATATTTTTATTTTCTAAATCTAGTAGTAAGGATAGCAGTATTCCAGGTGATCCAATTTTTATTTCTGTCCCTAGATGCAATCTTTATCCTATATATCTACTTTGAGATTTGATTCTGCTGCTCTGGAGAGGTAGTGCTTACTGTGTTCCTACAGCAAATATCTCATCTGCAATATCCCCCAGAATAATCCTTCAGCCCTGTTGTGATGAACCTCATGTAGAGTTCAGTTTCTCATTGCAGAGAGCTACTTGGGGTGAAGAGGAGGAGGAAGGGCTTGATAAGAAATAAATCAGATGCAAGGAGCATTTGTGTTGGGCCTTATGGCTTGCTGCTGTCAGATGATGTTGTGTTGTGACTAAAAATACCTTTTCCCACTTTATTGTTACTGAAATTAATGGCAAAACTCCATTTATGTTTAAGAGCACAAGACAAGATCTAGAGTAAGTGACAGAAGCAGATGAGTAACAGTAATGAAAGCAATTGGGAAAGAACAGCCATATCAAAGGGTATGTTCAGAGTTGATTTAGAGCAGTAAGCAAAGCTCATTCAGTATCTGACTCAAAACAAGAAGAAAGCAACAGCCATTGAAGGCATATCCAATGTGCAGAGGGAGTGTCTTCATATGTTTTAACTGGGCGGGGGGAAGTACTTTATTTCCAGATGGTGGTTATGCAAATGATCTTTTAATTGGTAAGCAGGAATATTTCCCTTTGCCCGTATTTATTTTTTTGAGATTAAACTTCTATTTGTTCAAACAATGTCCACAGCCTGGTATGCAGCAATGGACATCTGTGCTTTTTCAAATAATTAGCACTAGATTAGTAATTTTGGCTGAAATTTTGAGTACTGAGGGCTAGCTTCCAACACCTTATTTCAGTTGTTCTGTATCAGGGTTGGGTACAATCCCTTCTCTGTCCCATTTCTCCTCCCATGTCTTGCCCTGTAGCAGCTTTTCTTTTTATGGGAAAGCTCTACCAGATGTGCCTTCTTCTGGGGTCTCTTGTCCCTGGCAAGGGGCTGCCTGAGAGCAGCAGAGCACCCTGCGCGCCTGGCTCACGTACTGTATGACGGGATTGCCTCGTAGGTTAGAGATGCTGTTTAAGGAGTTGCTCTGAACTTGGCCTCACCTTAATGTAATACCAAACACTGCTCTTACTGTGTGTGGTGGCTGTAGTATTTTTTTCCTTCTGTTAATGTGTGTACATGGGCAAGCGATCGGTGCAGCTGTGAAACTGGCCTGCAAGTGTGGAGGAGAAAAAAGCTGGGATGTGAGCAAGTTAGCTATTTACCGTCAGCCTTTGGCTGTGGCTCATTTAGGTTCTAAGACAAGTAGGAGGTCCAAGCCACTGCCTTACTTGGTGTGATGCTACTGTGTTCAAGGAGTACAGAAGATGCTGTAAGTGTGGGACTGTTGGGTAATCTGATTAGTGTCTCCAAGTAGCATGGAGATCAATATCTCCTGCTTGATTTATAGGGATGAATGACCAGAATCCAAACTGCTCTTCTGTGACAGTGTTGTGCAGGGGGGAGTTCAAATTCTCTGAATCACTACTTTTAGCTTGGTTGGCCATCTGTATTGAATGGCTAAATTAGAAGTGATGCTAGGATGCCTGATATGATCCCCAGTATTTATATTCATCCAGTTTGTGAGCTGCTGGGCCGCTGCTCTCTGCAGCACTGATTCAGCAAGAAAGTTAGGGTAAGAGTTGTATGGAAAAAAATGAAATTGTGAAGTGGATAGGAAAAGAGGAAATACCTGCTTAAATGTCTAAGCAGTAAAGACACTGCACAAGAAAACTAGAGATGTCAGTAGATGTTGATGGATTTGGTCACTTAAAAACAGTGATTTAAAACCTTGTCTGTGGTTCCTGAAACATTTTTCAGTGGAGATATGGGCCTCTGACCAATAAATTTATTGCTGCTGACTATATCTAAAATGTATGGTTGGAGTCTAAGGACTCCAGCTCTTCTGTTGAAGTCCTTACAAGCAGTCTCTGGACCTTGAGGTTTTCACTACTTAGTATTAGTGGATTACTTAATGTTGGAAGAAGTGCTGGCTTGCAAGAGAACTTGATAGAAATAGAGATGTAAATTTTAATTTCTGACTGCTGATGCATTAGAAACTCTTCATGTATCTTGAGGAGAAAAAGGGTGAAGCAGGTAAATTAATGTGGCACACAGACCAATACTGGTGTTCCGAAGGTACTCAGAGTTGTTGTGGGTTAAATGTATCACAGCAGAGTTTCTTGCACATTTCCTAAAATCTAATTGTCTTCTTCCAGCACTTCTCTCTGTAGCAGAAAAACATGTGAAATCCTGCTTCGGTGGGAGGCAGGGACCGAAAGACTGCAGTAGTGTCAGGATCTTGCTCTGTGAAGTGCTGTCCTTTGTCACTTGAACAGTGATGATGATAAGCTGAAGGGGTTGGTGTAACTCCTTGATCAGGCTGGTGTTATCCCAATGAGCTCAACAGTGCTGCATTTGGAAAGAGATGAGCTATATGGGCATGAGGCTTTCAGCAGCCCGGTTGACATGTAGTCTCATCACAACATTCTTGAAATCACACTATTTTACACCCACATCACTGGGACTTTCTAGGGAATGCAGAAACATACTGGGGATGGAGGGGGGCATCTACATGATGTGGTACCTCTGAAGCCACAGTTCATGGCCTCTGCAGTAACACTGTTTTCCACGGCTCCAGCTGTTCTTCCTCCCTGCTAGTCAGGCAGGGAGCCGCAGCCAGGCATCAGCTGTGATGTGACTGTTGTGATGGTGTGCTATGAACTGGATCAGGGAGTGGGAGGCTGGGTTAAAAATAATCTGTTTTTAACCTAGATTATGTCACAAATCTTGTGAGCATCAGTCACATGACCAGCAGACAGGGCCCTGCACCTCAGAGGTGTGGGTGTAGGGAGGAAGGGAGTGAGTGTCTGGGAGGCAGAGGCAGGGGTGGCAACCTGTCAAGCTGGCTTGATACTGAAACTCTACTGTAAAATTAAGTTAAGGTGCTGCACGTGTTCAAATGTGGGCTGCCTCAGGGCTGTGTTCAGATCCCCTGCATCTGGCATGTGGTGTAGCACCTACACCAGGATGCCTTGCTGGCCCAGAAATGGGGCTATGCAGCACTCGGGTTACATGTGAGGGTCTGTATCTGCTCCACAGCAGGCGTGAAGGGCTGTGCGAGACAGATGATGCTCGGGCAGGGAGGTGCCACCACTTTTCCCTGGGGTTGAAGCTCTGGGTAGGGCTGAACTGTGACCTGGGAGCCAGATCAGGTGTGCATGTTGGTAGATGTGAATTTTTTTTTTTGTTTTAATTCCCAGGGATGCTAAGCAGTGTTTACAGTCTGTATTTGGTGAGACAGCCAAGCTGTTGGAGCACTCGTGGATGTAGTAAGGACATGAGGGTTGATTCCTTTGTTGGTTGTAAATTCTCTTAGCCATCAGTCTAAAATAGACTTTGGAGGGGCACTGCACTGGCCTCCCGTATCTCAAATGTAGTTCTTAGAGCTGGGACAAGGCTCAGAAAAGAATGCATTAATTGTGACACCAGGGGTGAGGGTGGACAAGAAAGACCTTGGCTTTGTAGCCCACTAATTAGAACATTCAGATTGAAGTGGTCATTGGCTTCTGCTTCAAGGACTGTTACGCGCTCAGTAAAATGTAATCATCCTTCCAGGAGTGAAGCAGCTATATCTTCTGGATCGCTTTTCCCAAAGGTGTTCTTGCCCCAGTATCTGTAACATTGCTCTGAGTTTGCTGGTGCTCTGCATCTTGTAAGTGGCCTACAGATCTTGGGGAGGCTGGCAAGGCTGCCTAATAAATTAATAAAAGGCTTTTCTGTGTTAGTGGTTGAGATTTCGAAGTCATCTGAAACAGGGCTTGAGATTGAGCCGAAGGCAAGAACAATTAATTAAGGTACCAATCTCTTACTTGGAGCGTTTAGTCCTGGGATTTGTGGGCACAATCATGTAGTTAGATATATAGATACAGCCAAAACTAATGACATGTACAGCTTTGCAGAGTGTCATAGGTGAAGCAGTTGTAAAATATTTCTATAAGAACCACATTCAGAAGATGAACTATTTAATATTTGACTGATATGTATGGCGGTACTCTATTTACTGTGTAAAGGCAGTGTGTACATTATTGAAAATGGATTAAACCAATCTACAGATGCTATATTTGGAGATATCTTAAATTGTCCTTTAATATGGCAGAAATTAGCTTTTCTTCCTGGGTTTTGACCTTTTGTGAGTTATATTTGGCTGCTTTTATTTGTTGAGATTTTAAAAATGCAATGTTAAAATCAAATGCAAAAGTTCAGCTGTGTTCAGAGGGACGTGTAAGAGGAATAATGGCTGTTATCCAGAGTAATTTAGCATGTGTCTACACAGTGCACTGCTTAACAAGGTAGGTCCCAGAAACAGCAGAACTGCATTAACACTGTGCTCTGCCTCTGCAAACATACCCTCCTTCTCTGCAGAGCTAATTAGCCTAAATAGGAGGCTGCAATGATGTGTTTATACTGTTTCTAGGATTGGGGAGGTATGACTACATTTCTCAGTGTAAACCTAGCCATCTTTTCCTTGAGTCTCTAAAATTAATTTTCCCCTCTGTGGTGCCTCGTACTTCATGTTACTGACAGCTTCCTCACTTTCTCCAGTTGGCAAGTTCTAATACAAGCTGGAGAGGATGTTTGCGAGTAATGGCAATAGGAACGATGCTGGTCTTGAAAGTCCCTCTAGACTGTTTAAGCTATTGGAATAAACTAATGCTTTCTTTCAATGCTGATTTTCTTTTTTAAAGTGTACTTTGTAAATATGACTGATCAGCCTTGTTTTTATAGCTGAAGAATTTCTGACTATTAAAATAGCCATACCTAATACTAGTTTTGCATAGCTGTTTGTTCTGGTAAGCTAGCAAGATGCTGCAGTTTGTATTTTGTTGTTTTGTGCTTTTGAAGATGCTGGTACATTACATCTAAGTCCTACCATAGCTGACTTGAGCCTTACCTGTAGAAAACTTTCCTCTGAGAACTCTTCAGTATTCCTCTTTGTAGATAAGAAAACCAGGCAAATGTTTTATGAACAGGATGAGATCTTTCCGTATTGTGAAATAGTTTGATAGAATATGGAGGCTAATTTATGTTCAAGTTATTGATGTTATTTGTGACTCTGCTTGTTCTTATGCTGCCTGTAACCAGGAATAATAACCTGTAAGATCAGTTATCTTCCCCATACAGAGTACTGCAGCTTACCAAGATTTTGTATTTTAAGGCAGCAGTTAATACTCCTTGTCAAGGTAGGTCTGCTGCTGTTGTTCTAGGGAAGCTTGTTTCATTCATGAATCCACTTCTGTATATCGAGTTCGTAGTCTCTGGCTTATTTCTCTTCAGATGCAGATCCCATAACATGGCTCAACTGCAGTTGTCACACCTGTGCTCAAATAAGAAAGGGAGAGTTTTGCTTTGGGGAGGGTGTATTGTGCTCCTTTCTTGTCAAACCCAGTGGAAGGCACAAAACTGAGGGGCTGTCCCTGGACTCCGCTGACCCAGTATATCCCAGAGCAGCTAGTGGCGTGGCTTCTTGAGTCTGTTGCCAAGTATGAGGTGCAAAATTGTGGTGCTTTTTGGTTCATCTCAGGCTTGTGTTTATTGGAAGTAACTTCAGACTGAGGCTATTCACTGGCCTCTTTCAAGTAAGATGCTGATGACTGCAGATACTGATTCTGGCAAGAATCCATCCTTACAGTTGATGTCCTTGTTTTCAGTGTCAAAAATCATGTGGCAATGTTTGCAAGATTTGCCATACTTTAATATTACCTATTTAATATTCCTGAGACACTTAAGTATTCAAGGCTATGAACCTGTCACTTCTGGAGTTCTAAATTAACTACAAGAGGATTTTAATATCTCAGTTGAATATCTGTGTTTAGCAGAGGCTATTGTTAATGGAGACTTATCTAGCTGTCTGTGTTTCATTATCCTTGTTTTCCTACTTCATGTCTTGCTGTTGAAGACATAGCAGTGATCTTTTGCAGTGATCTTGTGTTGCTTACTCTGGTTTCACATGTTGACTAGATTTTTTAATTTTTTTTCCCCTGTGCCTGCCTCAGGAGAGGCAACTTGCATTGCTATTTCTCTTGCCACTGGGTTTAAGACTGAATTGGTGTGTCTGTATATCTGCCTGGCTTATGGGTGTCCCTCTCATCTACAGACTTGGCTGAGAAGTTGCTTCCTGATAAGACAGAGCTGTTACTGATGGGTGTCTGCTGGCAGAGGTCTGTGGCTGGCAGCTGTGGCTGGTTTTCACTGACAACAATGTCCTTTGTTGCTTCCAAAACTCGTTGCCGTTTTTTTTACTTTGAATGTTCTTGGGAGGCTGATATTTATTTGATTTATTCTTTCAATTTACATGAAGCTGTGGTAGCTTCAATTAACAGGCATCCATCTGTGCACTCGGCACCCTGATGGTAATTAAAATTAAGCATCTCTGCATTGTCCAAAGCAAAATATAGAACCAAATTTTTCAAAACACTTCCGGAAATGTCTAGGTGTAGGGGTTCCCTCTCCTGCTGGCTTCCCTTAGTCTGTAGCATTGGAGTTGCAATCACTGCTGTGAATTAAGCATGTATTTTAACAGCTTTGCCTGCTGCTTCTCTTCAAAGCTCAGTGGTTTTGTGGTGTGTGTTTTTGTTTGTGGCTTTGTTTTTTTTGGGTTTTTTTGTTTGGTTTTTTTTTTTACAATAGCAAAAGTTTGCAATACACACTGGAGTTCACAACACCTTCCAAAGGCTGAAAAGTCCACCAGGTCCTGTGAAATGGCAAGCTGTTGGGAAAGAAAAATACACAGTGTAAACATAAATGTGAAAGTTCTGTGCTAGTTCTTCTTACAGCCTGTCCTGTTAAAGACTGTGCTGATAGCTTGCTGGAGGCCTACTGAAAGGGGCTGTTTCTGGTGCGTTTAGGTTCCAGCCTGCTGCACAACTTCAGTGGTACGTGAGTCCTTGTGCTTCATTTGGCCAGTTGACCCCAGTATGGAGATGATGACTAACCTGCAAAACGGTTATCTTCCTCCTGTTCAGTTTTGATGGCTTTTGCCTAATCATGAAAAGAAAATGCTTTTCATTGGTTTATTCTCCCTCCCTCTGCCTTCGCTTTCACCACAAAAGCTAGAAAGTTCTTCTCAGAAGCTATTGTTGAATATAAAGGATTTTTTTTTTTGTTGCCAGCTTGCTACATGAGTATTTGCTTATTTGACTGAACATTCTTACCTTTGTACCAGGAGGCCTCTTGGCAGTGAAGATGTGGGAAGATGATGGGATTGTTAGCGTGATGTAGAGTCTAGTAACGTCACATTGGGTGCATGCTGCCTATATCTTGAGACATATTTTAAAGTAAGTGCAGTCTTGGGTGAAAGTTGAGTTTTCTTTAATCTAGCAGAGGACAGGCTGCAGTACAGAGGCTGGACGGATACTTGCAAGACATTGGTAACCTGTATGTAACGCCTAGGAACCGGCTTGTATTGTGACATTGTAGACACCACAAAACAAGCAGTCTGTTTAATATTGCTTAATGGTAAATTTTTTTTATCTTGAAGGTCTCTGCACTGGTGAATTACTGATAGGTATAATGGGAGTTATGCTGACAAGCAGATCCGAAGGACTGGGCTTTCTTGTACTGTAGGTTATTCAGATCTATTTTGAAATGTTCAGCTATTAGTTTTTCTGTCTTTAACACGTGTTACCAGACAGAGTATGTCATAACCCAGATGCCCTCAGCATTATTCACACCAAAGCTTTCTTCTGACAGCCTTGGAACAGTGTGCCTGCTACATCTTGCATCCATTAGCATTTCTGCTGTCAGAGTGAGATCTTGGGAGCAAAAAAGGAGATTGATTGTGAGAGGGAATGCATTAAATACCTGAGATATGAGCATATTTCTAAGCTCTTCTTGCTTTGAAATGATTATTTAACATGATGAAAATATTTCTGTTGACATCCTTTAAGCAGGAGCATAGATTTCTTTTTTAACAAACTGTACCTCACAGTTTAAGGACATATATTTTAAAGCTGCTGCTTTGCTAAGACTGCGTCAAAAGGATGGTATTATAAACTTAAAAATTCTTTTTTTTCTTTTTTTGTTCAGTTACTTTAAGTCATTATGCTTCTGACTCGAAGATCTGGCATCCTTAGCGTATTGATTTTCATATTTTAAACCGTAGATTGGGTGATACTTACATAGCAGCACTGGTAGGTCTGGCATCCTGCAGTCATCCAGATATCAAGATACAAAACTTATACTTTGAAATAATTTATTTTATTGGAATGGCTGATGCAGTTGGAAAAAAGTCAGAAAGGTTTTGGGCACAAGATCCCTACATTAGGCTTGACAAAATTAGTGCAAACTTCAAGCTAAGGACACTGCTGAAGAGCTATTGCCCTTGGCATAACCTCGCTGTATTAATCAGCTGAATGATTTCAGAGAAATGTATGGGTAATTTTAAGTGTGTAAAAGTGTTATTTTCTGTAAAACTATTCACGTGACTGTTTTGAAGGGCTGTGAATGTATTTTGGGGGCAGGCACAATTGCTGGAAAAATCCTTCAGGTAAACGATTTTCAGCTTGCTTTTTTTTTTTTTTTAGGACCATAGGCTGCTTCAAATATAAGACTGCTTCAGGATAGTTCAACATAAATTTGTTGGCCAAAAACTGATATTCCCTGTGAAATAGTCCCTGTTTAATTTGCCATGGCTCAGAGGGCTCTTGAAGAGGTCTCTTCTGTACCTTCTGGGAAAATTGCTTTGCATCCAAATCTGACCCCGTGAATAACAGCAGGATAAGCACTGCAAGTTGTAATCCCACATTAAGTTGTCAGTCAATTTTTTTTTTTTGCGATGAATTAAGCTTCAGAGTTGTTGGAACATGAGGCTGATTTCAAAGGGGGAAGCATTTAGTTGTAAGATAGGATGTATGGTGGGAATAAGGCTTGGGGTCTGATCTGTTAATCCCACTCATAAGAGAAGAATTTGTAGAATTTTTCAGCATGTGCTTGGGGAGACTGCTCATTATCAGGGGCTTCTACCTTTTGTAGTTATTTCCCCACCACTCAAGTGAAAACTTTTCTTGTAAGTACATGCACTCTAACACGAAGGCTTGATAACACCAGAGATAGAATTAAGTTTAAAAAGAAAAAACCAAACCATTGTATATAGACCTATGCTAGACAAATATTGAAGTCAGCACATACCTTGTTCTATTTCCTGTGTGAGCTTACTTAAAAGCATGAGAAGAAATATGCTCAAGTATTTAACCAATGTCAGCTAAAAATAAATTGGGGACTTGAAAATTCTGTTCCCAGATGAAAACAAACAGCCCCCTAAACTGACAAAACACAGTAGTCTGACACCAGTGTTAGTAATAATTATTAATGCAAACAATCAATTGGTGCTAAATGAAGTAGATAAGGACACTTTTAAATGGATATTCTCCAGTCCAAACCTAATCCAATGTATATTTCTGTATATAATGGATTCCATCTATGTCCTGATATAATTTTTCCACCTTGTTGTACAACATGACAATCATTAGTGCTCAGCTGACTCAAGATGATTCTGTGCTCCTAAGGAATCGCAACAGAAAAGTCCTCAGAAACTGGTACTTGAGCAGGCTGATACAGCTCCTGCAGCAGCTGTATAAAATGACTCCCTTTGGGAGCTGGATCGGGCCCTTTGCAGATCTTCCTGTGTAGGACTGCCTGTTCCAGCAGCCCTGTGTCTGGAGGCTCCTGGGAACGTGAACCTGACATCCAGTCCATCGGAGCTCTGGAATCCAGACCTAGTCACTCAAAACCCATGAAACTTATCACCCAGTATGAAGTGTCACAGGGCGATCTCTGCATTTGAACTTCTAGTTTGTATCTGTGCATTTTACTCCATGGAAATATGTAAAACCAGAGAAAGGCAGCCTAGAAGGGACAGGTGAAGAGAAGATGGGTATTGAGAATGAAACGGTGTGGAAGCAACATGAACAAAAGGAAGAGGCTGAGGGCTGCAGTATTAATAGAAGAGGAATTGCTGTTGTTCACAAGACTTCATGGCCAGTGAGACCTTTACTCCATATACACTGTGGTAGTTTGCAGTGCACTGATGCACTCTTCCTTCTCTTTTTTTCCCATCTCTCAATGAACACTGCTCATGACCCTGCTTTGATCACTTTGAGGTCCTGCATAAAAGCAGATATTGTGCTGCTGGGTTGAACAGAAGAACTTACGTTATTCTGGATTAATTTAACTGATTAATTTTGACATTATAAATCTACAGTGTTCCCTTTCAGTAGAATAAAGATATCTGGATAAGGACAATGTGATTTACTATGCCAATAAATTATTGATGGGAGGAACCTAAAGAAATTATATGGGCTGTTTCTTCCAATTGGGGTTTAAAACACAAGAGTTGTGAATACGATCTCTTTGCTATGGAAAGGCACTTCTTCCAGGTTTGTCAGAACAAAGAATATGGATGTGAAATGTTCCCCAGACTAGTAAATCTTGGATGTGTGTCACTGCAGACCATTTGGGCACCATTAGCACCATTTTGTCATTCATACAAGTCAACCATGGGAAGGAGAACACAATGTAGGAAGAAAACTGATATTCCTGTCGATTCATTTTGCTAACAGATTCTTGGTGTTATGCCTCAGTACAGTATCTGTATCAGTCCTACCTCCCTGCAATGCTACAGTCTTCTCTGCCTCAAGGGAGACCTGGCCTCATGGCCACTGTTAAAAGCACTGGGATTAAGGGGGTAGGGGAGAGGGGAGGAGTAGGGGTTTCTGAGGCATGTCTAAGTAGTTAATACCCCAACCTAGTGTCACATGTTTCTTTATCACTTTAATTCTTCATTCAAGCCTGTTTAAACATGATGAAGGGCATGTTTCTTTGCTTTATCTAATTGAATTAGGTAGTTACATTAAAATTGGCGTACAGTAAGTTGGCAAAACAGTTCTTGCTTACAATAACAGAGCCTGGGCACTGAGCACAGCTCAACATCCTTTCCTAAAAAGAAAACCTACTCTTGAACTAGAGAAAGTGAGCTGAATTTGCAAAAATGCTACCTTTTATTCCTTGGTGGACCCTCTGAGATTGCTCCCAAATCAATTCACTCTGCAGAACAATGGAGCCATTGTCTCCAGGCTGGCAGCAGTCATTTACACAGCTTGCCTCAATGCATATTTTGTCAGAACGTTTTTTTGCATTGCCAATCTTCTCTGCTAACCCCCACCCCCTTCAACTTGGAGCTAATTAATAATGCATAACAGAGGAAGTGCTTCTTTTATTTTCCTCTCCCAGAAAGAATAATTTGCCCGGCTAACAGTTAACTCTTGGCAGAAGAACAGGCACAAAAATGTTTTTCTTATGGTACAGATGCAGCAGGAGGAATGGATTGTTTTCTAGAGGAAGATCAAATATACCAGGGAAAACAGTTATTTAACTAACGCCTTATGTTTCTCAGAACTTGCTTCTTTTTTTTTCTTTACTGTGTTATGTTAAAATTGGATATACTTATTATAGCTCTACTATAAAACCAATGGTTCACAAGACCATGCTCTGTCACACCCACCATGTGTTAGTTTATCTAAAGTTTTTTGCTTTCTTTCCTTTCTACTCCACCCACACCCCAGCACCCCTGCTAGTTCTTTTGTGGAGGCTGCTGCTGTTTGAGCCCTTTAGATGAGCTCTGAGAAAAGCATTGTGAGCAATGCGATGGCTTCCTTCAGGCTATGTCTCTTCTGAAGGTGGTAAAACATAAATTAGCTGTGTTTGTACAACCCAAGATTCATTCCTGTTTTATAGCTAAGAATGGCTCAACTAAAAATCTAATTTACAACATAGTCTGGGGGAAACACTTAATTATACACCAAGGAGGAGAAAGTAATGAAGGGGGAAACAACAACCCCAAACAACATTAAAACAAATGTATGCTGTGAAAAGCCATAAGGACTGAAGCAGGCAATATAATAATTTATTGAAAACTGCATAGGTTTTTCCTTTTTATTTCATTGAAGGAAGAGAGTCCCTAAGCATTAATGCTGCCCTGAACAAAGCCCTTTCATCTTCTGGCGATGATTTTTGTATTCAGTGGTATTAATTTTAATTTGAATTAGAATTTTAAGGCTATCTTGAAATCACCTAAAGATATGGTTGGCACTGATTTCTGATAACTTATTCTCCATATACTGCTTTTCATCACTGGGCATTGTGTTCTGTTGTAAACTGCATCCTTCTATTCATGGCAAGTCTGGCTGCCATTTCATGCCAGAGTAGTTCAGTAAGGTTGCTCTTGATTTTTGTCAGCATAAGTGAGATAAATAATGTTTGTTTTCCTTTATTAAAGATACCAGCTTATGGTAATGATCGATCTATCTATCTATATATATATATATATATATCAGTAAACCCAAGCAGAAACTCCTGCATTTGCTATAGAATTTCTCATAGTTGTTTCTTGGCTATGGGAGCTCTTGGATCTCGGGAATTTGATTATTTGTGAAATATGGTGCTTCCGTAAATAAAGGAAAGAATTCTACAACCCATAGAAGACCTCATCAAATTGGGTGAAACCAAACATGTATGAGTTAAGGGTTTTGTTTGTTGTAGTCTCCAGTATTTTTAATTAGTGGGTTGATGGACAGGACCTGTGTTACTGTCTAGCTTTTAGCACAGTTAAGTTTGACATGTGCAATCCTAGTTTTCTTTCTGTGAATGCAAAACTTCTATTAACTTGACTACAATTTCAATTGAGTGATTTACGGAGTAAAGGTTTTTGTAAGACAGTTATGAAACAAAATTTTACTGAAATAGCTGTTTATTTGAACTCAACAAAAGATGATGATGCAGCTACTCTAGAAAATATTTCCCTGAAAGCAGTTTTCAGTTTGCCTTTGCAAACAAACCTTTCTTCAGCACAGCTAAAAGGCAGTGTCAAAACATGCTTGACTGTTTCAAGTTTGATCTTGATAGGATTATACATATCATCAGCTGCGTATGGTTGTGAATGATCAGAGTTAGGAGGTCAGAATAATCATGGAATTAAGCAAAGGGTGAGCCCTGAGAGTGACTAAATCTGACACTTCTGTCACTGATAGAACCTAATATTGACACAAGGGATTTTTTCTAAAGAACTATATAAGGCATTCATTGCTTTGATGGCGTTCTTTAAAATAATAACCTTTTCAATGTAAACCTTGCAGTGTGGCATCTGAGAAAGTTAAACTAATGCATGCTCTGGAGAGCTGGAACTCTTTAAGGGTCATGTTTAAGTGATTAAGAAGACCTGAAGTCTTAGCTCTAGTGTCAGGACCTGGGACAACTGGAGCAGTGTCATCTGTGGTCAGTAGCGGTCTGTGGAGTTATGTTTTTGGGCAGAAACCATTCGTGCACAGGCTCTGCCAGTAAGGCAGTGTGTAGGACCTGTAATTATGATCTGACTGTAACCTTCCACCAAAGATCTTGTCCAACTTGTGGATGATCTCCCTCCTGTAAAATATAGCAAATAAACTGTTTTGCACCTATTACATTTTATTCGGGGGGATCAATGTGCCATACAATAATTTTTGTATATTAATTCTACTGTCTGCTAGTAAGTGTATTTCATGGAAAAATACATGGAGACAGCAATTGCATAAGGTCATATAAGAAAAAAAGTCAGACACAGAAGTAAACTCTTCTGTTTTATCTGTTTTTTAATTTCTAAGCACGACTTTCAATTATGCATGGTATTCAAGAGTTTCTTTCCAGTGAACACTCAGCCATGTGAGGCACTGTGCTTTCAGGTGAGGTTCTTCAGTAGCTTTATCACTAATCAGCATTTGTGGGAGGCTTTTGAGCAGTTTCACAGGGATGTGCATCACCTTGCAAGACTGTATGTTTGTAAGGAACAAGAATGCAAAAGTCTTCCAGTAGTTTTCAGTTATTAAACTGTTTCTTGTTCTTCCAGTCCAAGTGATCAGCTATGGCATCAGCATCGTATGGGAAGTTGTGACAATGTGTCCAGGATCAGCAGCTCGGCTTTTCTGAGGAAAAGCCAGGTGCAGACGTTAAGGGACTGGCAGGAGTATACCTTTACTGAAGTTCAAGGCAGAACTGATCTGTGTGAGAACTCAAGGACAATAGCTTTGGAAAAGGTCCACTCTGAAAGTGGCCGTGCTCTGGGGGCATGGTCTTAGCTACTGGGAGCACACTTAGGATCCTGAATGGGCTTGTGCAGGCTCTGATGGACACCGGGAATCTGCAGTCTCACTGCCGTGGATAACGGAGCTGTCTAGCTCAAAGCTAGTCTGTTTTCTTCTGTACTGCAGATACAGTTCTTGACTGCATTGCAGATAAACTGTATCTATAACTTGATTTATGTATGTACATGTTTACTCACCCTAAACAATGTCAATTTCTACTTCTTTTCAATGCACTGTTCAAGTATGGGAAACCAGTAATATGCAGAGTGCCACAAACAATGCAGAAATATGTAACAAAAGGAACTGCTATGTGCACTCCCAGCAACCACAGGGGGAAAAACAGCAATTTAGCCAAATGCAGAGCAAATAATCTTGTGCCTTTTCCTGTGTCTTTGAAGTTTCTGTGAGCATACTGCAGAGCCAGACTTAGTTTGACATGGCTCTAATTAGTGACTGAGAAAAGAAGGTGTATTTGTGTGTGTCAGCTGGAAAAACGTGCCTTCAAGGAGTCAGCTCTGTTGATCTTGGATCTGATTTCAAATTGGCTGACTTGCAATACAGCCCTTTAAACTTAGACACTGCTTCAGAATGACTGCTGTCAAAACAGTAGAAAAAATAAACAAGGAAGTCCTATATATCTAACCTTGTAGTGTATGCAAAAAGCAGCTCTAGAAGCAGCATGGCTGACTGTTATAAATGACGTGCCACAGGCATCCAGTTGTGTAGATGTAAGGCTTCTTCCTCTGGAAATACATGTATATCCCTTTGTTTGCTGAGGCATTATCCAAACTTTAATAGCTTCTTGGGAATTGACCTGCATTTTAAATGCTCTAGTGGCTTCATCAAACAGTCTGGAAGAAATGCATTTGGCTGCTGTATACATGTGAAAACACAGGAACAATTGCACCTTTTTTCAAAAAGGGTCGTGTGGGACAAAAATGGGAGAGGTAATACTTGTTCACGGAAAATGGTGATATTTCTGTTGTGTAACCTCCCAAGCTGCCCTATGCAATTTCATCCAGCTGTTCAAGCAACAAATCCAATTTTTTTCAGATGTATCCATACATTTATGACATGATTCAAGCTTGAAGAGTTTTAATCTACTGCTGTTTTGGGCTCAGCTCTTGCAAAAATGTATTTACCTGCTTAGTACTTCTACAGTTATGAAGAGTGCATAGCATTAGAAGAGAGCAGAGTAATTTATAGACTGATGCTAGAAAGAGTTGCTAAAAAAATGGAATTTTGGTATAAAAACCAAACTGAAAAATTGAAAGGCAAACCCACCACTATTTACATAATAAAACTTTGTGCATGTACTTTTCAACAAAATGGGTAACAAGTAAACACTGATGGCAACTGATACTTTTTTCTTTTTTTTTTTTTTAAAGCAAAATTGATTTTTGGATTATTTCACCGCTTCCCCATCCTGAACTGATGCTTAGAAATATTATTTCAGACAAATTAAAGACTTAATTTGAAAATGTGAACCCAAAATCTTCTGGTATTTCTGAAGAGGAATAACTTAATCTGAAAATGTCAAAATTAAGTTTTTAAACCTCTTCAAGAATCCCTATGTACACTTCTGTTTAAAACCTGTTGGCTGAATTTGACATGGATTTGTGAACATTTTTGTTCCTTCAGGATTCCATTTCTGAGCTTGGTAATAGATGGCGAGCAAATCCCCTGTGATGACTTGTGATTTGACTGTAGGGAAATCGTGCTCTCCATGTCTCCATGTTTGAGAGGGGACACTCTGCGGACTTGTGTACTCAGCTATTCCTTCATGTAACAAGGCAAGCTCAGGCCTTGGACAAAGCAGACCTTGAGGATTAGGTCTGTGGGTTTACAGGAAGCTGCACGTAGTGTTTAGAAGCAACAGGGCTGGAGAAGCAGTCTGATGCTGCAAAACAGAGCCATTATTCAGAGCAGTTCTGCATCTGTGAGTAATAAGCTGCAAATGTCTGTTGCCAAGCCTGATCTCCTCCAAGGATATACATACGTGTCAACAACTTCGAACAGGAGTGGAGGTAGCCTGGTACTCCTGGCTTGGTTTGCTCCCAGAGAAATTCCCCACCCTCTCATGGTCTGAATTTCTTATGGCTGCACAGAAGCTGGACGTGAGTTTCATATTCTGGATAATAAACAGAATACTGAATTAAAATCAGGATGATGCACCAGACAGGGAATTGTTTGTGCTGTTCTGCTTGTCTCTCTTTGGGCTTTTTGCCTAGCTGGCCAGCACCCAGGGAGCGCAAACTGCTGCCATTTGCTCCAGGAAACCAGCAACTAAGGGGAAACTGGTTGGGAATTAAGTCCTGCTTCCCATTCCTGATGATGAGAGGCACTTAGAGTGCAGCAGGGGAGTTGATGGTCTGTCTAAGGAAAGCAGCTTCCTGGGGCTCCAGAGGGAATGGCAGCTGCTTGGGGAGGAGGAGGAGCAAAGCATTGGGATGCGGTGGTGCATAAGGCCAAGCCTACAGCTGTAACAGAAAATGTTATTTTAGAAATCCTGAGCTAATTCAAATAACAGCCTGGTTGAACAACTTAAGTACATAATACCTCCATGATGAAGGCCCTGTGAGAGACCTGCCTGGAGCACTGGGGCAGATGGAGGTCAGCAACTATGGAAGCAAAATGAAACAGCCTGGGGAGAGTTTCCCAGGCTTCATCAGAGACCATGTGGGAAGGGTGGGACTGTGGCAGCATTGAGTGCCCATCTGAGAGACAGTGCCCCATACCCAGAGAGAGAAACGAGGTGGGCAATGGGCAGAGGAGGCTGCTCTGTGGGTAGGTGGGGACAGTGCAGGGGAGTAATGCCGCATGTGAGGTTGTCACAGGGCATGCTGGATGTGTGTAGTGGTAAATACACCCACAAGGAAAAGACTATAAAAACGAAAATAAGGTGAAAAGCCAGGAAGGCTGCTAATATCCCATGTGATGTACTGTAAAGTGAAATGGGAGGAATGGAGCACGGGGGAGGGGGAGTGGGGGGGGAGAAACTGGAATATTCCAGCACAGTGGGCAAAGGAATTTGGAGGCTGAAAGTGTATTGTGACCAAAAAGCACACCTCTGGGAGCTGATTTTACTACAAATGACCCTGAAAACCATTGAAAAAATAATTGTCTCTCTGTGCTGTAAGTTTTTCTTCTTTGTAAAATGGAGATGCTAACACTTAGTTTAGAGATCGGTGTGTACACCAGTTACTTGTGTGTGGGAAGGCCCAGAGACCCCAGTCAAGGTCTGAGTCTTGTAAACAGCAGAAGAGCCCAGATAGCTTTAAAAATAATTAAATTGCAATTTAAGTGTATAGCTGTAGGGATGCTGTTTATAAGAGTCCCAGCAATATGTTACAGCTTAAAAAGGAGGACATAGGTGGGAAGTGAAGAATAACTGTGAAATGGCAAGAAGGAAATAATAAGCTCACAGAATAGTAGTTCTTAGTCATAGCCAGAAAATAGTGGGAACAGACTTCCCAATATCTGGGAGAACTGAGAACAGTCTATTTTCTCTGACCTTTCAGTGCAGATAAAGATTAAGAATAAATAAGACTTGGGATACTTAGGAGAACAGGTCACAGAATTAAAATGAATTATGCTGCTCTTGCTGTGAGAATAGAGGTGATCATAAGTTCTTTGTCTGTAACTTCTGCAGCTAGATAAGGCGCATACTGTGAACTTTGTGATTTGGAATCATGGCATTAAAAGGATTATTCAGTGTCCTGCATGTATTTAGTTGGCCCAAATGTGTGGGTTTATTTTTTTCCTCTAAATTAATAGTATAGGCAAAGTGCATTCAATCCCAATCTGGTTAGAAGGAGAGTTGTTAAATGGGAAGTGGTTTATTGATTACTATTTTCAGAAGCTGTGATAGCTTACCTTTATCATTTTAAAAGATTCTTCTTTTGCCCTTTCACTTAGTGCAAGGTCATGGAACAATTGATTCAGCATTTGGTACAATTTGCAGTTAGAGATAGAAGCCATGGGTGAGGAAGTAGGATGGTTGCAGTGTTTGTTTTACTGCTTCCCCCTCACTTTCCCTCCCTCCCCTGAATGATTACCTGCTGCATTTGCAAGGGAAATTAATAACCAGATTATCAATCTACAGATTTCTACTTGATCAGAGGCTTGGTTGTACCAAATACCTCTTTCTCCAGCAGGTGCTGAAGACAGAATGGGATTCTTCTGCTGTTACCCGCACCCTCCCTCCCGCCTTCGCTAAGGTAGCAGCAAATCTATGTTGAATGCTGTTGTCTGAAAGTGTAGAACAGCATTTAGAGTGCAGTGCACAGTTATTCTTTAGTTATTTTTAATCCTCTATAAGGTACTCATCTAACATGACATAGTTTTAAGTTGTAAAACAGTGTGATTTGACTGTTTGAAGATCTAATTCCTCTTTTAAAACCACAACACACCACAAACCAATACCCAACAAACAAATGCAGTGCTCGTATGCAAAGATGCTCTATTGTGATGTTAGATACTAATTTGCGGTCGGCATAATCTGCCTCGTAATGCAGTGGCTCTTTCTCCATGGGGGCTAGAGAGGTCCTGATGTAATTTTAAAGATGTCAAAGCTAGTGAGCGTTCTCATGCAATATGGGCAGTGGTTTGGCTTTCGGGTTAGAAGCATGGTAGCAGCAGCCCTGTGACAACAGCTCTGTTTGACACTTGCCATGACAAAGTTCCCTAGCAACGGTGGCTGGCAAGCGGGGAGTGCTTGCAGGGATGCTATCCTCCTGCCTCAAAACACTGCCCTCCGCACGCTGCCAAGGGCTTGGGGAAGAAAATGGCCTGACTCCAATCCAGACTGTGTGCCTGAACAACTGGATAGCAGCTGTCTTGCAAATGTCAGGCACGCTGAAAAACTGCTTCTGTGTGTGCCTTGGTTTTCAGAACTATAGTACTCTCTAGGATGAAATACTTGGGCAGATATTAGGCAGTGTTTACGATGGGTGTTGTCCAGAATATACTGGTTAAAGATTCTTATAGGAAACAGTATTCTTGGTACTGGGGACAAGAATAAAATATTGACTACACAAATTTCTTTTTTTTTTTTTAATGAGGAGAAATTTGTGATTGGAATCTGTCGTACAGCAGCTGCAAAAACCCCATGCAGTCTAGTATCTAAGATCACTTTATTGTAAGGAAACACTGTAAGGAACAAACTGTCCTTAATCTTATTCTCATAATGAAAATAGAGAGAAATCTAATGAAGCCTTCTGTGATTAGTGATGCTCAGGCACTTTAGGCACTCTATTGCGAACAGTAGTCCAAACCTTTCTGTTCAACCTCACTAGATGAGAGATTGCTCCTTATTCTTTCTTAAGAACACTTTCTGTTAACAAGCCCTATTTACAGTGTGCAAAAAGCTAATTATATCCTATGCTTAATAAGTTCTTACTTTGAGAATTCCTCTGGCTGAGGTTGAGAACTGTTGATGTATTTCATAGGCAAACCATTTGCTGTTATCCCCGGCTTGCTGAAAGACTGCAATTGCTTTACCTTTGTAGGTGCTGGTAGTGAAATAGAGGGATGGATGATAGGAATGGGAATTCCCTGAGAAAATTGTGCTGTAAAACATGCTGTGCAACTTCAATGAGAAGTTTCTTAATTTTTGTAGCCTTACTCTTTAAAGCTGCCCAGCTTCAGGAAAAGTACTTGTGTATAATGAAGGCTACCTGTGCCATGGAGTCATTTTCAGAGGAAATGTGGGAGGAGGAGGTGGTGATTCCAAAACAGCTAGTAAAAAATGAAGATACGCTTATTTCTTCAGTTCATAAGGGAACTGGGCTTCACGTTTATGAGAAAAGACAAGCTTACTAGTATTGCAGTAACCTGTGGTCAATGTAAGTGTTACTTCCATTTGCTAACTACATTTCAAGATGTGGGGAAGGCTTAATCTGGTGTGTGTTGTTTTTTCTTTTTTTTTTCTTTTTTTTTTTGTCATGCCTACCTAGTTCTACCACTAACAAGGATCAGTGTTTGATGGCTATTGATTTTCATGCCTCAGTGAGAGCTGGGGGTGCCCACCACTGGCCAGGATGAAACCTTTTGATTAGCTTTTGCTGATATGAATCGGGAGTAAAAATCCATGGATATGCTGACATGGTTATGATGAACGGGAGAAAAGACTGGACCATTATGAATGGAGAAGAATATGTCAGGGAAACAGGAAATGGCAGTTAATATCAACTGAAAGGAAAATGACCTGTGTACAGCATTCACATAGGCAGGGATGAAAAGGAGAGAAGCAATATAGTTAATAGGCTTCTCTCATAATATTAATTGTTTGATAGGGATGAAAGCCTGAAAATAAACTGGAGGCAGAAGACTTTCTTGTCTAATCCCCAAGCACTTTCCCCTTTTTCAGTGTAACTGGGGGAGCCTGGTATTAGTCATTACCTCGGTGACTGGGGAGCAGGAGGGATTTATGGCTGAGAAGTGAAGGGTTTAGAAGTCAGTTGCAATTCATCTAATCACAGCCACTGAACTGACTTTAATTTGAGAGCATTTGCTGTGGTGTTGGCAAGCTTTCCACTGATCATAAACAAAGACACCAAACTAACAAAACTACTTGCCAACCCCCTTACATCCTACACAAAAACATTAAAAAGGCAAATGGCAAAGATGTGTCTGATGTTGAATTAATACTGCAGGGGCAGGAGAGTATCTAATGATTGGCTTCACATAACACAGCCATCTGAGTTATAGACTTGCCTAAGATGAAATAGCAGGTACAGAGGAATAGTTTGATACTGAGAGAGAAGGAATCTGCCTCTTATAATTACATACATGGGCAAAGCAGCTTTTAAAGCAAATCAAAGTGAAGAGTTTGGTCCAACTTCCTCTTTGCTACAACTCCACCGAGGGCAGTAGTGTTACACCAAGGATGGATTTGTCTTTCAGACCTTCACAAAGGGGACATTATTGAGGCTAGTGAAATGAATTGACAGTATAGTGGGTCTCAGGAGGGGTTATTGAGAGTAGTAAAAGCCCTGGCCTTTTTTGCCAGGCAGGTACTGCAGATGATGCAAAAGGCTCTGTGTTCCCTGTAGTGCCACAGGGAGGGATCTTTCTTTCTGTGAAAGGGAAAGGCAGTGATGAGAGAGATAGATGGCAGCCTACCTGCCTATAGGAGCAGTTATTAACATGAGAGGAAATAATCAGCCCTTTGTCTGGAGGAGTGGAAACAGCCAGCAGCCTTGCTGAACAAATGAAAATGTTCAGTCAGGTTATGTGTGTCCCTTTGCTGGGGCAGGAAAGGGAAGCAGCTGGAAAGACAGCGCAGAGCTTGTATGGTAGTGCTAGTCTCAGTTTTATTTACACTTCATAGTGCTTTCAACTCTGGGTTCTTTGGTGACCGCTAAAGCTAAGCGGTACTAGATCTCCCCAGACGAACAACCTTCTGCAGAATGACTGTGTGAAGCGGTTTTGTTGATTCAGAAAGTGTCACTGTTCTCCCTGACTCAACGCAGCAGCATGAGGCCAGGGGACGCTGTGCTGTCTGTCAGTTAGATTAGCAGTAATCATGAGTTCTTGGTTACTTATGATAAAAAGATGTCTGACCCTCTTTGTGAAAAAATGTCAGAAATGTATTCATGCAGAGGGTCAGCCTCTTCAGCAACAAAAATGTAGGTTGTTCTAAATGAGATTTATGTCCATTGCTTTATCCAAGCCTGTAAATGTGTGAGGGCTGAAAGTACCACTTTTCTGCTTAAATTTTCACTTTTAAAAGTGGAAGTGAAGAGAAATGTGGTTTTTTTGGTTTATGCTCCAGTGTCTTTCCCAGCTTAAGAGACCTTGGCTCAGGCCATTTAACAAAGCAGAAAAAATAAACTTGCTTTCTATGAGAACATTAAAGCCTTCAAGTTTCTGGAGGGTGTATCTGCTAAGAAGAAAGATGCTTCATTTTCATAATGATGAGCAACATGCTGAGTGCAACAGATTGAGATTAAGGGAAGAAAAATTTAGGCTGTATATCATGGAACGCTGTCTTTGAACGGAGCCTGTGTGCCATTGGCACGTTCTGAGGAGACAGCGTGCCAGCGACTGGCTCTTTTAAAAGTGGAAAAACTGAAGTGCTGAGCTGTGTAGCCACTAGTTCTGTCAGTAGCTGGGAGATAGCTGGTGATGGCATGAAGCTGAGACCTGCACGTTCAATGAGACTGAGGTTGTCGTTTTATTTATGTGCCTTGTGCTCAGTGCTGGCATGTGTGGCAGAGGCTTGGGTCATTGCTGTGTTCCCCAGCATGAACAATGCAGTGTTTCCAAGATTACAGGCATGTGTAGGCATCTATGGCTTCAGGTTTAAAGAGCCTGAAAAGCTATTGACTAGTTGTGAAGTAATTTATTTTGATTTTTTTTTTTTAATGTTTAGTATATTCCCCCTTGGCACTGGAAAGTTGAAATACCTAGAGGAGATCTGGAGTCAGACTGGTGACTAGGTGCATTACTGTGTGGCAGAAACAAGGCTGTGGAGATGAGGGGAAATAGTAAAAATCAGAGTTGCATTAGGAGACTCCAACTGTGATTCCCAGCCTTATTAAACTTGGGGTAGAGACTATTTAGGTCTTGCTTCCTGGGGTAGGGACTGGCCCCTCCCAGGACTGATAGCACAGGGCCTGTTCTACCCAAAGTGTGACTGTGATCTTGTGTGTGGGGTTTTTGCAAAAGGAGTAAGAAGCAGGCCCTGATGCAATCTGCTCCTACCAGATGGGTCAGCTTTTATCTGCAGTGCTCAGTCTCGGCTCTCTGCTAGTCCTAATGTAAACCGACCATAATACGGATGTGTCTGAACACAGACACCTCACCCCATCTGCAGCTTGTTGTACAATGGGGACAAAGCAACACATTTGTTGGAGTAAATAGGACCCCTCCGTTATCTAATGGTTGCTAATTTACACATAATCGCTTCCAGCAAACCGAATTTGATGCTTCATTGAAATAAGATGAGATGAATTCAAGTAATTCATTTCCCTCATTAATTTTTTGAATGGGATGGGAGGATAGAGGGAATTAAAACCCCCCACAAACCCAGAAAACAATCCTCCCAAACCCCCAACAGTGGATAGTATCCCATTGAAGATGCAATTCAAGACTATTAGTGACCCGCTCCTCACTCTGCCTGCTGTCCGCCTCCCCCTTCCTTTGCTGAAGGCCAGGAAACAGAGTGGGAATGCACTAAACCGCATGTTCTCAGTAATGATGGTTCAGCAGGCAAGAAAGTATCAGTGAATAAACCCTGTTTTAGAAATGTTCTCTTTTAATTCCTCTTGTTAACTTCAGCTGTGCAACAGCAGTGCCTTCAAGTCCCTTGTCCTCCCGCTCTTTGGGGTACTGATTTTGGGTTAATCTTCCAGTTCAGGAGAGAAGATGACTCCAGAGGTGCTCTCCCAGTGTTGCCTCCCTGTACCACAGCATGTTTGCGTTCAGCTAAGGCCAGGCACTGCCTGCCCAGTAGGTAGGTAGCTAGGTTGCTTGGCAGCACTGGCAAGGAGGCCAGACACATGCACAGTGACATGTGGCTGGAATGCTTGTCCTGCTAAACTTTCTAAGCTACATTCTCTAAAACAAGATGAAGAGGAGGCTACATTTATTCATCTGGTCCCCAAATGCAAAGGAAGGTGGTACTTTAAGGTGAAAGGCAGATAGGATATTTTTTATGGTATCCCCTTTGAGTTCAAAGATCAGCAAAATTATCAAATAATTGCCTTCTGAGTTCTTAAATTCCTGAAGTCAAACTGGTCTCCCTTCTTAAAAAAAAAAAAAAAAGCAAAGCAGGTTCCTAGTCAGAAGGATTTACTCTTGGAAAAACCAATAGTCCTGGCAGTGCATTAGAGAGATTGGCTGCACTGTCCAGACGTATGCTCCGTTCAGCTCTGCAGATTGCTGTAAAACCTACTTTAGGTGTTTGAATTCAAGCCACTGATGCAAGACAGGGAAAAGCAGCCTCACAAAAAGGGAAGCATTTACAGGGCAATTTCCACTGCACATGGCAAGCCTCTCTCTTAGCACAAGAACACTGTCTGCTAGGACTAACTTCTCAGTTAGGATTAAGCTTTTTTTTTTTTGCACATAAGTGTGCAGCTGGACTTATGCACAGATGAAGATTTTGGCAGGTAGATCTGAAATTAAGATCACACTGGGTCCCCGTAACCTTCCCCTCTCCTAAGGGAACCATGCTCTGCTGGCATCTGAAAACCAGAATGATAAAAACTTATGTATCATGGGGTTATTGTAGACATTGCCAGCAAGATCTGTCTTGTTAACACTGGGAATAAAGATGGGAGGCACATGGGAGATAGCTGCCTAGGTCCTGGGTGGCCCAGCTGTGGTGGCAGATGGGTGGGTTTCCCACTGCTGATGTGCTGCCAGGCAGAGGTGCAGTCTGCAAGCGCTGCTGCTCCTTCCTCTCCTCAGGCACCCGGGACCCAGTGCTGGTGGGAGACTGAGACTGCAGCTGCCGCCTCTGAGTGTTAAAAATGCCTGTTAGCTCCTCTTGCCTCTCTGAAACTGATTGCTGTTTCAAATTTTAAAACTTCCCAATTGCTCCAGTTCATTTAAAATGGGGTAAAATGCAGAAGAATGGGAAATTGATGCTTCTTAGTTACTTCTACCTTCTCAGCTTTCTCTTGAGCCAGTAACAGAATTAGATTTTATGGAAAAAGTCAATTATTCCACTGTTTAGTTTGAAACTAAATATTTAGTTTGGGATCATGTTATCAAATTGAGAAAAGTCCAAGGGAAAAACTTTGAAGAAAATTAAAGCATTTTTTTCTAAAAGTACAAGTCTAGATTTTATGTTAGTAGAAGAGATTTTACTGGGGAGAGGATTCATATACTGTCTCTTCAAAAGTGTGCGTGTTGTTTGTTTTCCACTCCCTTTTCGTATAAACTTCCTGATATGCCTTCTTTTTTTTTTTTTTTTCCACAGAACTCTTCTTAAACAAAACACCAACCAACCCCCCCACCCTCAAAACCCCAACTTTGCAAACTTGCGGAACTCGCCAAGTTCTCACAAATGTGTAATTCCTATTGTATAGGTTTCATTTTGACATAGACATGATACTTGAAAATGTCTTAATTTTCTATGTAAGGGAATAAAATGAATGCATTTGCCAAACAGACAGCTTCTGTGAATGACTTATGATTTTGGTTTTTTAACAGAGAACTACCAGCTATGTGCAGCTGGGCATTTAATCCATACAAAATAATTTATGCAAGAAATTTCTTTTTTGTATTCATAAATTATTTTTTAACATAATTTCAGTCTTAACTCCAGTTTAACAGATGCTTTTGCCCATGAACATATTAATAGACAGCTGTCCTTCCTTTAAACTAGCATGAGTTTCCTGGCTTTGTCGTCATGTTCCCATTTAAATCTCTGGGGGTTTTGAGGCCTTGTCATGGAAAAATATGATTTTTGTGGGATGGGGGTTATTTGGGTGAAGCCGACAAGGAGCCAGCAGAGAGAGGAAGCTAGCTCGTTTGGGAGTGCTGGAGTTCATGTGATTAAATGACGTTCTTTACTACTCTGTCACTGCTGGAGTATAGAGATACTTTTTTTTTTTTTTAATCTGGGAAGCCCTGTGCATGTCCTGTGTCCCTGGGTGGGCTGTTGGCAGTGAGGCTTGGGTTCAGGGCCTGGATGCACCCTAAAAAGACTCTGCTCACCACGGTTCAAGGAGATACGTTGGTGTTTTTGTAATAGCTAATCCTTGGGGGACAGAAAATTCTTATATTGGAAATATTTTCCCCATTCTGAACCAGAATGAAAACCTGAACCAGTATTGCTTAATTTACGTATTTTTAAATTTCTTCTGAATTCAGATATGGTATATGATGTCAAATAATATCCCTCTCTACTAACATTTAATACAGTAAGGATACAAACGTGTGAAACTTTAACCAAAACAAATCAAGAATCGAATTGATGAATATTGACTTCCACTTCACAGAGCTTTTGGCGAAATCAGCACAGTATTGTGCAACATTTGATTTTGATGTAAAGGTGCTTTTTGTAAACTACAAAACATCTGAGCAGTATTTTTGATTAGTTCTACAACAAGTGCCCTGCAAGAGTGAGAACTAATTTAACTATGCCTATGACGCTGAGTTCTGTAGCTTATGGATGGCACTGCAGTGAAACAGCAAAGGGAAAGACTGTGGGTGCAGAAAATGGACCATCAGTGAATGTCAGACCAGAGGACTTTGACTTTGTCCTGTGAATTTTTGCACTGGCTTTGCCAATTGTCTGCAATTTGAGACAAGAAAGTCTATTTTATATATAGAGGGGAAAAAAGGGACCTGACTGATTCTGAGGGCAGGAGGGTTTATGGCTACCTTCAAAGGGGTGATGCTTGCTGACCTTCATATTCATGTATACAGCATTTTCCAAAGGTTTTCAGGGAGATCTGCCCCTTCTGAAGACACCAAGAAGGAGAATGGGCCAGTGCAGGAGCACAGTTTGCCATCTGCAGGGAAGCATCAGCGTAACACTGTGACAAGCACTAGGGATAAGTGCTGGGAATAAGTGATTTATTTTTCTGATCTTCAGCGATGGTGGCTTTTTGTCAAACCAGTTTACCTTGGAGGAAAATGTGGACATAAGAGTCCTTGCAGGAGGAGAGTACGAAGGGTGTATTTCTTGTCTGCCTGGAATGGCAGTTGTCCGTGCAGGTGTGGGCAGGGTCTGGCTGGGTTCCTGCACCCCTGGGAGCTGGTGGAGCAGGTCATCCTTTGGATAGTCCTTCACAGAAGCCTGCTCTAGGGATGCTCCAATACCTTACCCCAGCACAGTTACAACTGGTACCTATAAAGTCTGGGAAAACTGAGCCAGAGTTTGCTGAAGCATGATTCGTCAAGTAGGTGGAAATAAGCCAAAAAGTCAGGAATAAGGGCCAGGAGCTGTGTTTTCAGGGAAGTAGATACTCCCACACTTTCTTCATGTGGCTATAGCTTGAAATAGTTCAAATTATATTGTAGCTGTAGCTTAAGTTGCTAATTATTTGGAAATATTAATTTCTAGGTAATACAAAACTTCTTTGTAAGGACTGTGTGAAGGTAGGTGATGTACTAATCAAGTTGGCCAGTTTATCTTTAATTAGAAAGTCTTATAAGCTGCCATAGTTTCAAAGAGTTTGAGCCTCACTTAATACTGCAGAACTGTGTAATGGCAAATTCATGTAAACCAGAGAATTGTATTACTGTGGTGCAAAGCTGAAGCATTAGAGCTTCAATCCTCAGTTTACACCCGAAGGAGAAACCTCATAGATCTTTTGAACCGTTTTCCTTGTATGCAGTATTTCCCAATATAAATTGCAGAGCTCATCTGTGTTTGTAGCTGCTTGTGGAGCATAATTCTCTTCATGTTTTCAGAATTTGGAAGAACAGATGGTGAAAGCTGAGTCTAAATAAACTGATTCTCAACTAGGGCTCTCAACATGAGTAAATCCTGGATGTTAAAACCACAAAGAATCCTAGAGCTTCAGGCATTGCTCAGCTCTAACCGCCACATCTCTAGCCTTGTGTTACTGTGTCCTGAAGTGATACATTTCTGAGAAAATCCCCATCGACTAAGGCTGTTCTGAGCAAGAGACCAAATCATCCAGAAGACATATGCTGGAGCAGCCATGGAAGAATAAGCTGCAACACAGACTGGGCTTTCATACAAATCCTGGCTCTCCTGAGAAGTCATGCAGACTGCTCCACATTGTCTTGGCTGGGAGGCTGAACAAAAGATGTGGTCACCACTCCTCACTTGCTCAGCTCTTAGCCTGGTCTTCCCTAGGTAGCTGCAACTTCGGAAAAGAAAAAGGAAAAAAAATCCCTAATCTAGCAGCAATGGCCTGAAGGGGATCAGTACAGTTTAGGTCTCCACATTGTTCTTTATACAGTAGCTGAGTCTTGCTGCGATGGAAATCAGATTCTTTCTTGGACCAAGGAGCTTATTGTGCTGGTCAGAGCAAGGTGTGTTTTATGCTGCAATTTTGTCTTAAAGCCCTGCTGAGAGCAGTGAGAGTTTTGGCACTTCCTGTGGGCTAATTTCAGTGTGACTTTAAGGCTGCAGTAGGTTTCAGTGTGAGCTCCTAGGTATTAATCACTTCCAAAAATTAGATTATTTAATCAGGAGCCTGTGAATTTTAGGAGCTGAAGCTTAGACTCACTTCTAAAAATCATGGCTCAGTTTAACATGACGCAAATCTTTGGGCAACCTTGGACTTCTGAAAAATTAGTTTAGTAGTGAAGATTAACTAAGGGTTATCGTGTGCTGCTCCAACTTATCCTTGGTCAGGTTCCCGTAGGATGTGAAGGGAAGAGTGACAAAGGAGAGGCTGTGCACTGTTGACAGCACCTGGATCTCCCCTGCCCTGTCATTGAGTCTGGAGCGGTGGGAACGCACAGACTCTGCTGGCTCAGGTCACCCACTTAGCATGGTGGTTAGTGCAGCAAATTGAGGGATACTAAAGTAACTGGAAGTCATTGACAGGTCTAGAAATCACCTGGAAAGCTCTAAGGATAGAATTGATTCTGTAGTGGTCTTCCTTACTCCCATTGCACACTGTGGTGAATTTTTAATTTTTTTTTTTTTAAGAAAAGCGCCTAATGAAAGTCTTTGAGGTCATTCAGGTAATATTTGTTATACAAGCATTTCTAAATCTTTTGAAGAGCCACATTAAATCAGTGATGAGCTGTGGCTATTCTTAGGGGCACCAATGAATCTGTCTAATAAACCTTGTTAACCAGAGTTTAAATGGTTTCAGAAAATGGTGCCAGGTGTCTGGAATAAACCAGTTTTCTCAGACTTCTGAATAAGGTGGGACATAAAACCAATTTAAATGTATGTTAGTATTACTTTATTAATGCAAATGCATTCACGCTGTGTTTTGGACTGTATATTAATGCTACACACTAAGTGTGTCACTATTTGTTCGCTGTGCATGTTGCATGAGCATAAAGGAATATTCCAAATAACTTTACAGTTGTATGTACAGCAAGTGAAACATCTGTAAAATGGCTGTAAGTGTTATTCCTTGGTAAGTTTAGCTGAAATATGTGTCTTTGGTTACAAATACATGCAAATAGTGTTCCTTATGTGTTTTTTTTTTTAAGTTAAATTTAATTGTTGGCAAAGCTGTAGTTTAGTTACCTTCCCAGAGCACCTGAATGACACTAACAGTCAGGGAATCTGCATCCGTGTTCCTGCCTGTATACAGAAATCCTCTTTCAGTGCTTTCAAATATCAGTTTAGGGATAGACCATTGCATTCTCCCATGAACCAGGCCAGCGTAAAACCCTGCCAGATACTGGCATATGGGGTGCTTGTTCAGAAGGGGAGGATGCTTGTTCTGAGCCAAATTTAGGGAGTTTGAGGGTCCGTGGCAGTTTCTTTGTTACTGATGTTCAGTTCTGTAAATATCAGGGCCTTGGTGTTTGCAGGCAGATCCATGCAGTAAACAAAACAGTTAAGAAATAGAACAGTGATTATTATTATTTTTTTTTTTAAATAGACCTGATTCAGCAGAAACTAGAGTATTTGGAAGCTAACATGAAATGTGGGTGCTTGATACATCAGAAAAGGTGCTCCACTTGCTTCTCAAATCAACAGTGACAGCAGGGCTCTTGGAGTACCGGGAGGCAAACGTGCCTGGACCATGAAGCAGTAAGAGCAACACCACTTTCCCTGCTCTGCCAGCTGAAAACCTCTGCTTGTTCTGGGCAGATAAATGTGAGCTCTCCCATGGGTGAGGAAGCTTTTCCTCCGAGAGCTGCCCCAGGGTGTGGGAGTATGTGCAAAGGGGGAAAAAGACAGTGGGTTTGGATTTAGGGAGTGTATTGGTGCTCTGCAGCTATTGTCTGTGTGCTGGCACCCCCCAGCAGTGGGTGTAAGCTAGTGTGCCCTGACTTTTGAAGGCTAAGCTGTCTCCTCTTTGCTATAGGAGAAGAAAATGCAGACAGGTTGCTTATATGACACTGCTGACTGGCTCTGAAACCATGTCACGTCAGCCTTGCTGAGTGTGGTTTCTGCTGCTTTTCTCAGGGGTTTTTGCTCCTGTTGGTTCCTGTAGTTAAAATAGATGAGCCCTTGCTCTTTACTAGCCATAGTGAAGTGCCTAAAGGATGTGTTTGACCCACTTGTCTCTGGACATGATCTCTCCTTGGGGTAGACATTATATAGTTCACCCACTCTTGCATTGTACTTGTTTCTTTTTGATGAACTATTAAAACTGTGTTGGGTGAAAAGGACTTTATAAAGTTTTGCTAGCCCAAGAGATGGGGAAAGTAAAGTTTTCATCTGAAAATAAAGGTAAACCAGAGATAGTGAAAGAGACAACTTGGGGGGTCGAAGGGGGGAAAGGTGGTGAAGGATAGAGAGATGAAAAAAGGAAAACTGAAGGACTTATATCCTCAGGGCTTTTGTTCCACACTTCTGCAAATATCAGGCTTATGTTGCTTTTATTACTTTAACAGTGCTGTTGAAGGATTAGCCTTTTGTCTTGTTTTTTTTTTTTTTTTTTTTAAAAAAAAACTTGATCAGCCTTCAGCTGGCAGTGGTGGCTCCCTGGGGGCCTGTGGAATGCCTAAGTTTTTACAGTGCAGCAGTAGTGTCAGGTATATGACTCTAGCAAAGTTTAAGAGTTCTTCAGGCTAATTCTTAGTTTCTCATGCTACTGGCAAATACTTAATTTCAGTTTTAGTCTGCAGTTGCTATGAATATCTTCCTGATCTTTTTCAATTTGAGTATCATCTTTGACACCAATTGTTCACCCCCGCCTTTGTTCCCTCTTTACTTCCTTCATTCATTTCATTGTCTCTTAAGTTTTCACTTCCAGTCAGGCAGGTATTCTGAAGTTCTGGGCTATATTTAGAAGACACTGTACCTCCGGAATAAGAAATCTCATTATGCTTATGAGATATTATCCTACTTCAACTCACTTGTATATAACTTGCTCTAGGCCTGCATAATGCCTAATATTATGGCATAAGGTTATTTCTTTCAGTGTTTAGATTGTTGGGCATAATGCTCTCTCTAGTTTCAAATGCTTATTGAATAAAGCACCGATATTTTCTTTGTCCATTTGCCTTTGCTGTAGCACACCAGAAGCAGACAGCTATGTGGTAAAGAATGGTGTAGAACAGTAGCTGGAAAACATTCCTGGGTATTCTCTACTGCTGCTGGCACCAGAATTTCAAGCCCTGCCAGGTCCTTGGAAGGATGATGTTAATTTGACTTGCTCAGGTTTGGGATCCTCTAAGGGCTGAAATGTATCTATTCTTCTGTATCTCAGATCTGATTTTTATAGAATAGCATTGAGCAGTGACACTGAATTAAGTGAGGAAAATGTTGCCTCTGCACTGACACTGGTGGAAAAAAAAAAAAAAAGGCTTATCTGTGGGCAGAATCATTTCTTTTATGTGTATTGTGCAGCAGAGCTTGTGCAGCACTCACTGCCTCCTTGGGTGTGCAGAGGAAAGATTACCCAGAGCCAGAGTGGGCTGGTGTGGGAGGAAGCCACTGTGGTTGTTAACAGTGGGAAAGCTGGAAGGATGTAATTGGAAACATGAAGACTGGGGTTTTCCTGCAGAATTCCATGGAAGTATGAGATAATGACTTGTGGCTTTTTTAGCAGTGCAGCTGCAGTGGGCCCATGCTGACGGTGCCAAGGGGGTGTTAGGAACAGAGCCAAAGAGGGAGATGGAGACTTGACACACCTTGTGTTAACTGTGGGGAAATCCCTGTGCTTTTCATGATAGGAAAGACAAACCTGGGCCATTGGTGCCATGGAGCTGACAGACATTATGGTTTGCTTTTTGAAGAATTTGCCTGTGCTTCTTAATGCATGCCAGAATGTCCAGTAGGGTTGTTTTAAACCTGGAAGTGTGACTTGCACCACCAGCCTATGTTGAAGAGGATGTTTGTTTGGCTGATGTCCATCATTGCACTAGGCTGTCCTATTCCTTTAATCACTTGAAAGGGCTGAATAGAGAGAAAGACAAGTACTGTATTGGCAGACAGAGTTTTCTTTCATACTGTCCAGAAACTTGCACCCTAGTAGGTGATGATGATGTAAAAGATATATATATGTAACTTCCCAAAACCAAAACAACAAACAAACCAGTATTCAAGGAAAGCCATGTTCAGGTGTGTTGTCTAACTTTCTACTGCAAAAACTAAAGGGAGGAGGTGACTTCATGATCTGAAAATTGACTGGTATTAGGACCAAGGTTGTGGGTTAAACTAATGCTGGTGTAGGAAATTTGGATCAGGCAGAGAATTTTCAAGTTCTGAAAGACTGTTTATAAAATAAAAATGAAAACAAGTCTTTTACAGTTCACTGAGCAAAACTCCTGTCTGTTGGGATTATATTGCCAGAGATGCGCTTGCTTGTGTAAGTTATTTAAAATGCTCAGAACTGGTTTGCTTTAAGATGTTGAAAAGGGCGATTTCCCTTTTTGCTAGAAGGAAGTAGAGGAAAACCAACTTCATCTTTAGAATAAGTTGTTTTCAGTCTCTGAAGTAGGTATTTAGGATATTTTCTTTATTTTCTGAGGTCCATAATTAATGTTTGTATCCCAAGAATTCTCAGTCTCTGTGACAAGAAATAATTTTGAAAGCACATGGGTAATGCTCATGTGTGTCTGAAATAGTTACGTTTATTGCTGCATTTATGTTGTACCCAAATGTACATAGCAATCAGGATGTTACAGGCTCGGTGTGACTTGATAGCTGACAGCAAAGTACAGCTTTCAAGAGGAAAGACAGACCTATTGTGTAGACTATCCTCAGCCCAGCAAGGCACACAACTTGCTAGGTGGAAAGGGGGTGAACTGCTCCCATGGCTTCAATGCAATTAGTTCAGCTGATGAAGTTATGCACAGGATTAATTGGTTTGCTAAAGATAGCCCTAATGTGGTTACTACGGAAAAGTTTGAGCTTGTAACATGGCATTATAAATGTTAGCTTCTAATGGCCTCCTTTTTTTTGGTAAGGTTGCCAAATGTTGCACTTCTGTGAAAGTTATCTTAGCGACCTGGTATTTTTAGTACAGTGTCTTTTTGGACTGGCTCTGCTGTATAGCTGGGATTCATTCTGCTGCTTCCAACCTTAGCCAAATGCTTTCTGCAGTTCAGTATGAAATTTCATTTATTACTTCTGAAACCTGAAAGGTTTTGCAATATTGCAGACTTCAATCTTTCCTAACATGTTGGCCTTCATACTAAGTATGTAGTCACTACACTTTGACAATATATTTTACATTTCATTTTCCAAGCAGTGTTTTATTAGATTAACTCGGATAGGAAGAATAGCTTCGCATTTATCAGGAGAGTGACTTACGTGTTCAGTCAAACACTGTGATATTGAGCAGTTTAAATCTCCAGTGTATGAACTGTAAATTAACATTTAAGGCCTCTATTAATATCCATTATTCTGTTTAAACAGTCGTGCAGAATTACTAGTTGCCAGTAATTTCTCCTTGAATACAAATATATAATCTGTTCTAATGTTGTTTTAACTCTCTCAATCTGTGTGTCACGAAAAGAATATCTTAAAATTGGGAAATGGCAAGGCTGAATAGTGTAATGGATAATGGAGACTTTTATTGCCATCTAGTAGAAGTTTCAGGTTTGCTTGCAGCTCAAATTACTAATTTTCCTAAAAGTCAATGATACTTGGTTGCTGAGCATGGGCCTGGAGAATAAATACCCATCCTGCTAGGACCACTGATTCAGCCTCTTGATAGTCTTAGCCTAAAAATCTGACCTGTGAAGATGCGAAGCATGCACTCTTCTATTACAAGGGATGATTTTCTTTACTGACTAAAGAAGCCCTTTAAGGCATCCACGCAGAAGAGTGACGCAGGTATTCACTACAGACTTTCTGATAAACAGAGAATTTCAGACCCAGACCTCTCCATTTATCACATTGCACATGTGTGAGAAATTTGGACATAAGCACAATAAATAAATCGGTAAAGGCCCCATGGAGTATGCTACGTGATGCATTTTGGAGTAGGATCTAAGAGTGGAATTGTTGGTGAAGAGCTTGTCCTTTCCAGTTGTGAAAAACAGCTTTGCATCTTTATAATACTGCAGTAGTTTATTGATTTGCACTGTAATCTAAGGACTGGGATCCATGCTTCCCAAGGAGCTTAGGAAGCCCGGTGACATGCTCTCAATACTTCTAAAGATAGAAATCAGAAACTCTGGGTACTGAAATCAGCACTGTGCTAGCACCCATCCATAATAATACCTTCCTATTGTGTTGCCACATATTCACCTCACTGCTGCATGTCTCTACCTGCTTATCCTGCCTCCTGTTATCCTTGCTGTCTCCCACTGCATGCTGTACAGTGCACAGGATGAGGCTGTAAAACCTTACCTCCTCATCCATTCTCCATCTCTTCTTGCAACCTGCTGTGCATCTTTTCCTACCTCATGTAGCTAAACAAGGCAAAGCAGGGAGTTGGAAGTTCATTAGTTTTTCTCAGAACTTATCATGCTTGAACGTTATTTGTCTTAAACCACATGGGAATCAAGATCCTTTGAAGGTCCTTGATTAGTGTTTAGGGGAAAACAAAATGCTAGTTTAAGCTTTTCATCTTTCGTAACAGCATATAGAACTCCAGTCTTCAAATTTTTGCTTAAAACAGCTGTTCTGGAGTTACATTTGACCAGAAATTAATTAGCCTGGAAAAGAATGACTAAAACTTGATTATATTTAAGTTTGTATTTCAGCTTCCATATGTGGTGAAATCAAGATCTATTCAGCTTTATGATCATTCATGGAGATGGCTTGATTTTTATTCTTATAGATTACAAATTTCTTGCTTACTCATTGTCTTTGTATATTAAGAGTAACCTTATGTAAAACTCCTCATGGTTTAACCTTCTTAGTGGGAACTTTATCATGCATAGTTAGTTGAAACTTCTGTGGTGAGGAAAAAAACACATGCTCTAACAACAAAAGCCTGGCTCTATCCCTGTATTTGCGCTATTTAACTGATACGTGCGAAAGCTGATCTGTGCTAATGCTTGATGATAGTATGTGGCAGCTAGCTGTATGTATGGCTGAGCAGTTATTTATCCAGTTGTGTTGATACGGCCGCAATTAATACTTTCATCCCTAAAGTGTCCTTTTGTTGTTTTACGTCTAACCACCACTGTCATCATCGCTAATGTGATATTTGGTGCCCAGCATAAATGGGGAGATGGACAAACTTTGGAGCAGCCAGTCTTAAGATATAGCTATTTTGCAGAAATATTAGATTAGAATGAACTAGCTTTCCTTGAATAATACAAAATGAAACAGTCAACTTCTTAAATCAAAGCACGTGTTTAGAATGATCTGGCAAAACAACAAAACTTTTTCCAGTGTGTAAGCTTTGTGTACTGTGAAGCTGCAATGACAAATGCCGTGTGGAATAACCGCTGTTGCAGTAGTGGTCATGCCCGTTCAGTGCAGCAATAAAAGGGGGCCTGTTGCCATTTCATAGACTCAATGTCTCCTACTATTGGTGTTCATTTTGTGGCAGCCTGGTTCAACCCTATATGGACTAGGCTATAAGGTGCATTTAAAAAGCAAATATTGGTCTGGTTATTGAGAAAAGTCTACACTGTGAGCATGAAGGAGCTTGATTTATCCAAACTGAGTTGCTGCAATGCATATTTCAAGTATTTTTAGCTCACATGCTCATTGGACAAAGAATCTTCTGCTTCTTCCTTAGAAGTGTGATAGCTACTGGAGTTGCAGCTATCCGGACCTGTTTAGGACCAGCTATGTAAAAAGTGCTGTCATCATGTGAGCATGAATATGTTAGGAAGATATTTCTCTCTTTCAGCTGACTAAAGACTATAAGCAACATTCAAAGGCCTCTGTACATGTGACGGGCATGGTACAGTCAAGCATTATCTGAGATAACACATGATTGTAATGGATTTACAGTGGCCTGGAAGTGCCCTATGGTTTTTTTTTTTATTATTAAAAACTGCTGCAGTCGGAAAACCTGCATATTCTTCTAGGTATATGGATGATGGTAAACTTTCATGGGGGGAGCAGGCATTTAGTTGATAAAAATCTAAGTTTTCTTTGATTTTTTTTTTTTTTGTGCTTAGTATGTTTTCTAGCATCTTGTTCACATAATAGTATCTCTTTGGTCTTATTTCTTGCGATTAACACTCTTCATGCCAATGGATTCATCTGGGGTTGACCTGCAGTGTGTTCAAGCTGGAGTTTGTACCCTCCTAATCCTAGGTCTCCTTCATGAATATCTTCCTTGTTTGTAGCTTGGATGGATCCTGTTCTGTCCTGCGCTGTCACTGGTCTGTGAGCAGACGATTCATAATTTTCAGTCAATTCATCATTATTTATGATATAATCTCTGTCATCATCTTTCAGTTGATCCTGTATTCAAACAAAGAAAAAGATCAGTGGAAGGGAGACTCTTGAGGAGGATTTTTGTTAAAGCTTAAATGAAAAACAAGTGTGATGCAATTCAACTTTTATTTCATTATTAACTTTTTTTTTCAGGTGTTAATTTACCATCTTGATGTTGATTAAAGCAAATAGTTGCTTACCATGTTCTGCTCTGGACCAGTGTTGAGAAACATACGCTTCAGAGCTTTAATTTCAGTGCTTAAATATCACTGATGGATAGCCAATACTTTCAGCATCTGGCTGAATTATCTGGAACATGTAACTCATATTTGAAGCTCACAGTATTAGTGGCCATTCTTGACAATGTAGCAGTATACCTTCTGAGACATCTTCTCCACACCCCTGAAGAAACTGTATAATTCTTACCTTTAATAAGCTTTGGAAAATGGATTTTACCTAAGTGTTTCATTGAGTATGGCAGGTTTTGAATTACCCCTTAAATACAGTTAGCTAAGCTAGGTACTTACGCTGTATGCACTGGGGCTCGTCAGAAGCCTGGCAACAGGATTACACCACTCGGGTAATGTCGTTGTGAGAGGTGGACCAGTGTGGGTTAAGATAGGTTTTAGATATCTGTGAAGTTTGTTAAAGAATATTTCCCATACAGATATTGATACTAACATGCTTCTTTATTACACAAGGAAATTTAATTTTAAAGCATAAGGGAATCATTTAACTGAATGGAACCATAGGAAATACCATCTCTTTACTCATGTATTTACTGCATACATTCACCTGTCATCAGTCTTGGCTAATGTTTTTCAGTAACAAGAAAAAACCCTGAAACTGAAAACAAACTTCCCACCCCAATACCAAACCCCAAGCAGACAAGCAAAAAAACCCAAACTACTTGATGCTCAAAATCTACCTTGAAGGGTACCAGAATAGTTGAACGGGATGTGTCGTGGGATACATAAATGCAGTCGGAGCTGGAAGAGAGGAAATGTGCACTAGATTATCCTGTTTACTATTCTTGCCTACTTTTTGCTGTAAGTGTGATCTCTTATGCCATTTCAACAGGAAACAATTTAAGATGCAACCTTATCAGCTACTTTATGTAAGAACAGTAGTGAAAACTTTTTTAAACATATACTCAGCCTTTTGTAAAATCGGTGCATTTCTTCAATAGGCAAAGTATATTTCATCAAGTATTACATTTCTTTATCACTGGGAGCGTACATAAGTTGTTCTCTGTAATACTTTATTTTCAGCAGTCAACACATTTGTCTTAGACTTCATACATTAATGCTCCTTTATATAAAATGACGTAAATAAGTTAGGAACAGGCTTTTTGCTATTGACTTGCACCTGTCTTTCCAATCTTTTCATCCAAAAGTGCTTTATTGTGATAAAAGGAAAAACCTGCTCATCTTGAGCAATTATATCATCCTCGTATCTGTCAATAACAGCTCTCCCATGTGTCCCTCAAGCTGCCTTATCTTCTCTGCTACTATTACTTGCAAAGTAATTTTCAGTGTTCTTTAGGAAGCAGGTCTGTCAGCTATTTTTGCTGCTAGGGAGAACTTGCTTTATTGATTGTGATCCCACGCTCTCCCCACTGCTCCTTTCTCTTGGTTTCTTGCTCATGCTCTCTCCCTCTCTTTCTCTCTGCTCCTTGAAGAAGAAAGGAACAAATGTAAAACTGAGCAGTGATTAGAGGTCTGCAGCTGTATTGTAGAAATACTGAGTAAGTAACAGTTGGTCTTAAACCCTAACCATTCCAGTGCCTCCTTTTCTTTCATTGATTGTATCACTGGGTTGCACACAAAGTACAGATTCTGTATCCTGAAGAAACAACCTTATGATATCAGTTACAGATTGAAAGGTTAAATTACTTGCTCTGCTGTCCTCTATACTACAGCCATGGAGCTGATCTATAGTATCTGGGTTTTGTGTGTGTGTGTTTTTTAATTAAACAAAAAAATTGAATCTGTCAGAAGATGGATTTCTTCATCCAAGGTCATATACTGAGTTAGTGTGAAAAATTAATTGGGTCTGCTTCAAAAAAGATTGTAAAATTTTAATATAAATTCTTCAGAACTATATTCAAGGCGGGAATCTCATGAGATCAAATTGTGTAGGGAAACTTTAGATGCTTTTGTTTCTGTAAGGGTAAAATCAAATCAAAATCCTTTTCTGATCCACTTCCAATCTTGCTTGAAACCTCCAAAGCCGTGTATGAAAGCCATCAATTAGAGTTGTTTTGTTTTCACTGCTTCAGAAAAACCTAATTAAAAGACAAAAAATGAAAGTAGGAGACTAATTCTAGGTTTTTAATCTTTGGAAATATTGGCTTTGTTATTACAAACAACTTGAATTGTTTGAACTGAGTTGTCAGACCTAGCATGAAAAATACAGGCGTGTAGTGGAAGTTAAATTTGATTATACTGAGTTCTGTCTGCTCTGTTCCTTTATTCTCTTCCAGAATAAGTAACTGAAAATGAGTATTACTCTGTTTCGTCCTTCATCTGATGATCTCTGAGCTAGGCCTTACTTCTAAGCAGCCTTATAACTTTATAAAGAGCTTTTATACCTCTCAGTAAAAATTTGAGTCCTCTTTGCCTCCCATGCTTGCATGAAGCCTAGCACCACATTGGGTAGGAACAGTGGGTGCGTGCTGAAACAGGCAATCTACTGGCTCGCCTCAGTCTTCTGAGCCACGACCACTTCTAGCATAGACTCTTGTCTGGTGTGTTTAAGTGGTGGCTGTGTGTCCACACTGTTCTTAAGTTGAGTGATGGCACTTCACTTGGGCTGCAGCAGGTTCTTTAAGTCCCTTTCCTTTTGCACTTGCTCTAACGTGTTCATTGTACCTTGTTCATGCACAATGGCAGTGAAGACAATTTTCTTGCGCTTGTTGTGATGCTTCTGATTCTGTAACAAATTATTTCTTTGCTGCTTATTTATATAGTTATTAATCAGCCCACTAAAGAAACTTAAATTGCACTGGCCTATTTGCTGTTGTTCTAATAACCTATGCCATAAATGTTTTCTCTTTATTGTTGACACAGTTGCTTTATAGTATTACAAATATAATCACATCATTCAGTGCAGCATGAAAAGAGGAATTCTAATCTATGTGCAGTGCTGACATTTCAGAAGTGTATCAGGCATGGGTCTACAGCGTTTTAAGGCTGACAGGAAGTCTTGCCACACTCCGACTGTTCTGGCTGCATCTCCTAGCATCTCCAGGGAGAAATAATTTAAATAGTGTAATAGAAAAGGTAGCTTTTGCACTAAGGCTACTTCAGAAATTGGAAGAAACTATGTGTAAACATCTCAGCATAACTGAAAAATTACTACTGAACCAAATTCATATTCAAAAGATAGCAGGAAAATATTGTATCAGTCAAGTGACTTCTAGACTTGCACTTCAGCCCTCCATGGGCAGAACAGCTTACTTACATCTCTCAGATTCTACACTGTACAATACACAGTGTTAAAGAGCATTATTAATGTGAAGGTGGTAACTTCTAAGTTGGGAAACTGAATTCAGGATGCCTGTATGTGCACATCTGTAGAATTCTAATCCGTATACAGTGCTGCCATATCAGTATGTCTTAATTTCATAATCAAATACCAATTTTTTCCATTGATTTCCCCATGGCCCACCATGGAATTGTGTAATTTTTAACCTTTTCCCCAGAACATTATGCTTGAAACAAACACTTATTATGGAAGTTTTCCTCCTATATAGTTACTGTTTGACAAAAATACAGATAACCTGAACCAGACTTTTCAAGTGAGAGGTCTCAGGTAGTCTTGATGAGAAACAGTACTGCTGCTAGCTGTGCTGCAGAACATCTAGGGCTTCCATTACGTAGAAAATTCTGAGATTTTTAAAACAGTTGTATCAGCATGAAAAATCGATCTCAATTTCTGTTCTTTCTGAAGCCAGTAAGCTTCAGATGACCACACTGTTAAATTGATATGTTCTGTCCGAATTTTGAGAATGGTTGGTATTTATCACTTTGATAAAATGGTATTAGCATACTTAAATGGGAAAATGTTGTGGCAGAAATGTTATGGCTGTTCTGACTCAGAGTTGGAGGAAGAGTCCTAGTCCACCTGCACAACACCCTTCACACTCACCCAAAAAGCAGATGATGTGGCTACAGTTAGAAATCCATATGGCAGCTCTGCTTCAGTGCTGTCGTGCCCTGTGTTTCGCCCAGAAGCTGTTTTGCCTTTTGTCTGGTCACATAATGGGGACTCTAACTCAAAGTAATCCCATCCTTCCCAAAGGGAAATAAGCTAATACTATAATATTTACTATTAAAGCCCCAAAGTACAGGAATTCTTGTGATATGAGTCAAAATTACATTTAGTGACTTTTCCAGAGCCTCTTTTCCTATATTAAACTGTGCTGTAAATACACATTTGTGGAAAGTATGTTATTTACTATGCTATGGCTAGGCACTGTATGTCTACTGTAGGCATAAATCTCTAGAGGTAAGTGTCACCACTCTCGGAACCTCTCCTTTGGCAATATTTCTTGAGGTTTGTAGCCTTTTTTTTTTAAGTATCACTTCTCTGAATATTTTCAAGTCTGAGTTTGTAAATTAGTTAAGTTGTGGGTTTAATATTACTTTGTATTTATGAAGAAACATACATAAGAAAGGTATCAAAGAAAAGATGTTGCTCTGTTCAATCTATTTTTCTGTAGGACAACTGATGTTTCCTTGGTAGAGTGGAGTTTCTGGTGGGGTTGTTTTTTTTTTGACTCCTGTTAACAGCTTATTGAGATTATTTGGTTACTTTATATACAACAGCTTGTGTGCATGTCTGAGCTGGTGAGGCAAAGAGACATCTCTAGGTCTTAAGTGCCTGCACAGCGGATTAAAATCACCCAAAGGAGGAAGAGTTTTTTAGAGGTCTCTGCTCCAGACTCTTGCAAGAGGATGATGTTTTCTCATGTCCCACAGAATTTTCTTTAGAGGATGGGGAGTTACGAGTCTAGACTGGTTGAAAAGTGCAGGATATGGTTGTATTGGAATTAATTGTTAGAATAACAGGTATGTTTCTGAAAAGACTGAGATCTACAGTAACTTAACATGTAAATAGAACCTAATTTGCACTGTGGAGAAAGCTGAGAGGAATCACTAAATCTGGTATAAATGATAGTATAACTTATAGTTGCTACTAGTGAATTCTGCTCTAATTCTTTGTGACTTTCTTCTTCTGTTTCTATAGAATGTTTTCTTTTTTTTTCCAAGAAAAATCCCACTACTGTTGTAACTTAAAATACTAAACAGCTGAGGATAAGTGGAATCATACTATAGTCCTGCAAAGTCAAATAATCAGGTATTTTTTTTTTAAGATTGTTTGTCTTTCTCAAGTCTGAGAGCAGACAGGGTGGATGGAAATGAGTAGTAATAAAAACTAGTTCAGTGAATCTTTACAGGAAAGTCTGTCTGTCAGTTTCTAGAGCCAGATGTAGTTTCAGACCCAAAGAATTAACTCTGGCTTTTATTCAGAAAATGGCTGAAAATTTGCTGCTTTCAACTTTGAAACTGGAAGCATTGCAGAGATGTGGACAAAATGAAGGGGGTTAATAGAATTTATCTTAGTTGTCAGGTCAGTAGCTGCAGACTGAGAAGTGGCTTGTTCTCTAGTATGCACCAAGTAAAATGTCTGGGATGTTTGCAGACCATGAGCTTCTAGTTGTGAAGCTCACTGAAGCAGAGGGGGAAAATGAGGCATTTTACTCAAGTTATTTGAAGCCTATTATATCCTGAATATAACAAAACATCTCCATGCAACGAAAAAATCCAAGATCTCAATGGAGACTTGTTTATATAATTGAGTGGGTAATGCAACCACTCTTGAAAATAGAAGGACAGGGCATGCAAAAGGATAGAAGAATACTTGTATAAGATTAAAAGGAATACATGAACAGGCAGTAATGTCAGATTAACATCAGAAAGAGCTTTGGAAGATGCAGACTATATGAGGCAGCTAAAGGGAAGAAGAAAACCTCCCTGACATCAGTGGTAAAATAACAAGGAAATGACCCTTCATCTAACAAAAAACCACCCTGATCAAAATAGAACCAACTTAAAAAAAAGCACCAACAGAAAGGCACAGGAGTCAGCTGCACACAATGAGGAGATAAGGCTGGCACTAGCAATATCAGCATTGATGACATGCATGTGAGTTTTCAGAAAAATGCGTGATTCCAAGTTGATGTTATTGGTAGGATTCATCTCCCTTATCTTCAGACACCTTACGGTATTATATCGGGAAGAAATCTAATCTCCCAGTCTTTCATCAATAAAGAGAAATGGCTAAATCCAAAGGCAGTTAGTCTCATCCTGCAGTGCTGCAGTTAATTGGAACAAATTGAAACCAGGATGAATTTCTTTCCCTTTATTGACTATGAAAGTCTGAACAACTAGATTAGACTTAGATGCCTAATAATTAACTATCTAAAGTTTGCTGAAATGAATCTTACTTCAGGATGCAAGAAAATAGAACTGAACAGAAATAGAAGAAACTAAACACAGCATCCTACATACCAAGGAAACTAGAAGCGTGTGAAAGGCATCCATTTTCATAATTAAGAAATACTATATTAAATGCATTCAGAAGAAAAAACATAATCATATAAATTTCTCTGTAATAAATATGGCATTAAAGCCAGCCGCAGAAATAAAAACTTTAATTTTAAACTTGTGGAAACCTGAATGGTCATGGAATTCACAAAAAGACACTTCACCTCAGAGAAAACTTAAAAAGATTTCCTAGCCTGTTTGAAAGCATTAAAAAAAAAATCTCAGGATACTGCAAAACTGGTCTACTCATGGCTCGGCAGTAGGGTTTATTTTCCTGAAGAAAGGGTACTTCTGCATATGGTACATCTTTAGCATGATTGCAAAACTGGAGACACCACTGGCCTGAGTAAGCTAAATTATTGCGTTAGAGAAGATGAACACTGGTGTGACCTGGCTGTGCACAGACCTTTAGGGCTTTAAAAAGACTCTGCCAGCTGCCTCAGATGAGATCACTTTCAAGCTCTTTATGTGAAGTGCACTCATTGTATAAAATGTGTCAGCTCTGGTACTGGCAGAGGGAGCGAATGTAGAAGAGGAAGCAAGTTAGCAGGGATTTCTGCACTATGTGTGGAAGATTGTTTCATGAGAATGTCCTTGGCATCACCATCTGCCTGAGAAAGATTCCAGAAAACAGATGTGTGAAGAATGAGGACTGGCAGTGGTTACGCGCCTCGCTAATGACAATCCTAGTACCAGTGGCACCACAAATGTAATCGTTTGCAAGATGGAGGGGGGAGCAAAGCTTAAAGACTAAACATGGTGAAGTACAAGTACAAATTGTTTTCTTTTTTTCCTCAAGTGAATCACTTCAGTAATCTACAGAAGAAGAGAGAAAAGATCTGAACCAAATAAAGTGAAAACTATAAAGCTTTTAAAAACTTCTAATCAGTAAATTTTATCAGGTCCAATGAACTTGCACCCACTAAGATGGATACTGAGGGATAGCAATGGTTGTAGTGCCTCTGCTCTGGGAGAGGAGAACTTGGAGACCATGAGGGTGGTGGAAGGAGTGGGTAGTAAGTAACATGAACAAGACTTTCCAAACAAGATGGGCATCATTCTGCTCAAACCAAAATACTACAGTGCAAGCATGGCAATAAAATGGCTGCAAGAACTCTGTAAGCGGCAGCTGGAGTAATATTCTTGCTATGGCCCTCTGGTGACATGGATTGAGAGCTAAAGCCAGTGCATCAAAATCATACTCAAATAGGAAAATAATTATTTGGCATCTTTTCAGAAAGTCAGATCAGTTATTTCATTGTTACATAGATATAGCTGCACAATAACAGTTAAAATCTTTCCGATCTGCAGAGAGTGTTTGTCAGATCTCCAGCTTCTGCACTGCCAAGATTCAGAGGATGCTTTTGTAGTTATAAAGGTACAATTTGAAAGGGAAATATGATCTGCTATGAGAAAGTCCTGTAAATAACTCTTCTTGTACAATTTTTTGAAGGATGAGCTGTGAATGTGGAGGAAGGTTTGGAGGAGCAATGTGTCTTATATTCTGATGCTTGTTTGTGTTTGTACAGATGCCACCAAAACCAGAGAAAAAAGTGATAATTTGCTATATCTTTTAGGAGGAAAAAAAAATTAGCATAATCTAAAAATAGCAGGATCTCTCTTCCTTTAATGGAAGACTGTGGAATAAAGACTAAATAAGGAGATGGGTGTCATGCCAGCAGGGGAGAGAACAGTAGCTCCAAAGAAAATGAAAATTGTGAAAAAAGTCTTTTAAGGACTGGTTGGTACAGTAGTGAAGATAGACCCGAGAGCTGTTCCCTTGGCCCAGTATGGGTGTACAAACAGAACTGTGATAGGGATGTTTGTATCCCTACAAAACACAAGCAGGGCAGCCAGGTGACCTGTTCTGAGTGAAAACCACGACAAATCTGACAGCAATGGGACAATGTGTTAATGAAATTATATTACTGGTTATTTTTACAGTTGTGAGAAACCACACCGATCCAGATATGGAAGTAGAGTGAAAAGCTGTGTGACATGATCAGGACATGGTTTAGCACTTTTGCATAAGAGTATTTTGCCCAGTAATGACTTGTATTTCTGGCCAGTTAGGTAATACGTAAGAGGTGCTGGGAATGCCTTAAGAAAAGCAGTCTTTTAATCTCCCTATGCTGAGCTGAGCTGCGGAGAGCAGGATAGCCTTTGTAAAGCCTTGTTAATAGAAAGCTTGTTTAGTTTAATATATCCTTTAAGAATCTCTGGTCCTGTGAGAAGATTGGTCCAGAGATTGTCTTCAGATTCTCCAGCAGCTTTTTCCAGTGTGTAACCTGTTATATACACAATCAGCTAGCTGGATGAAGTTGTAAGTCTCTAATAGCTTTATGAAGAAAGCACATTAAGAAGTGAAGGGCTCAGTGTTGAGGAAGGGAAGACATATTGCACAGGAATAGATTCCACTGTAATCCAAAGAAAGCAACCTTCTGGCAAGCCAGAACTTTAAAAAATATATTTTAAAATGCAGAAAGACCAGCTAGAAAACCCTCATGATATGATGTTCTCTAAGAGGTATGCAAATTTCAGTGCGGAGAACAATTGAGGATAATGAATTATGGCAGATTGTCCTAGGGGGGAAAAAAATACTGAACAAGGATAATAGCAGCTTTTATACTGCCAAGAGTGAAAGAAATGTGAGATATTTATCCTAATATTACAGTTGAAAATTCTAAATAGGTAATGCAGGATATTCTGTTTTGGAAGAGTGGCAGATTTAAAATAACAGTACAAGGGATACATACTAGAAGATACCAAACTGCCTTTTGATCAGCAGAGAAACTTATCAAACATAAAATAGAAATAGGGAAAAACTAGCACTATATTTCCAGTTAGGATAGTTCATCTTAGGGTTGCTAACGTCACACTAGGCTGGAGTGGAATAACCAAACTCTTAGACTGTCTCTTGGTACAAAAGGCTTTCTCCTGTGAGCCCGTGAATGCTGGGGAAAAGTATGTTGAGTGAGGAAAGGTTGCTGTAATGGACAAAGTTTGAAATGCATGGGGCAGAGGTGGGTGGAGTGGGAACAAGACAGATTTTTCGCAAGTATGAGAAGTGAATTCTATGATTTGTTTAGAAACATAGTTGGGCAAAGGTGGAAAAATAAGATTATTTTTGCTAGAGTGGAGACTTGAAGGGGATATAGTTTTGCAAGGGATTGTATTCCAGATGAGAAGATGCAATGAGATTTTTCTAAGCCTTTCTTCTGCTTTAGTACACTTCTAAAGGAATGTGGAAATTTAATGACATTAAAGGGCACTTGCTTCCAGGCAAACAGAGATGTATGATTTTACAATAGGTATTCAAGGTGTGGCAACCGTTGCCTGAAGAAATCATGGAGCCTGTGATAGAGAAGTGTGACCTGATACTGTAACACAATTACAGCTGTGCAAGGTGCAGGGCATGCCAGACCTTATGGGTCTGGGAGGGGTGACGGAATTCACCTCACTCTTCGTGGTACTCAGAGGGTTTTATTTCTTTGGTTTGCTGCTGGAACATCAGCATGATGGTAAATCATGGATCTGCCATAGTATGAGGAAATCTATGGCCTTGTAATGTCATTGCTGTGTTTGGTAAAAGTATAAAATGATCTTGTAATTATTTTTAATGGATTATTTTGATGTGTTATTAGAGATGTTGCAGGTATTAGGCATTGGTTTCAGAGAGGTTAAGCCAATCTCTTAAACTTTGCCTGCTTCATGTCTGACAGTTCATTATGTTTCCAGTGAAAGATTCTGGAAATAAATTATGAAAGATATTTTTGTTTTAATTTGGCATAATTATTTCCTATTTATTGGTGCAATATGCTGCACACATGTACCAATGCTGGCATTTACCCAAATACAGGCATTAATAGAGGTGGGGAAAAGTACAGTGCAGCATGAATGAGCATGAGGTTTTCTCATTCTCAGTGTTTCATTACAGATGGAGGTCAGCTATTGGGGTTTCAGTCAGGAATTGCTCGTACTATGAAAGCCAGCTATACTGTGCATGGGCAAGTGTAGCTGTTCCGTGAGTGTGATTTGGTTAAGAAACAGATTCATTGAGATCACTGCTCTTCTTTCCCATCTCTGACAACTGAGCTCAACTCCTTATCCAGACATGATTTCAAAACTGTCTGCTACTCAATTTCACTCTAATGGCTCATTTCCAAATACCTTCATATTTTAATTGATTTAAAAGTAGATTTGTATTAAAAAACCTAACTCTGTGTGAACTTAGGCTCAGTTTATTTTTCATAGCTATTCTTTCCCCATATAAAACGAATGTAGTCACTTGCTTATCATTTTAAAATGATAAGCAAGTATGGCCTGTTCTGATTCAGTGAACTTCAAAATTATTGCTTGGCTGTCATCAGACAGCTTAGATTGGATGATAGCGTTTGGATAGCTAAGCCCATTGATCTGTTTTACTCCTGTGAAAAGGGGGAGAGAATTAGAAAGGTAAAAGCAGGAAAACTCATGGGTTGAGATAAGAATAGCTTCATGATTGAAATAATAAATTGTAATGAAAAGGAAAACAACAAAAAGAGAGAAAACCAAACCCAAGAAAAAAGTGGTGCAGCTGCTCACCACCCACTGGCTGACACCCAGCCAGTCCCTGAGCAGTGATCAATGCCGCCCACCCCAGCCAACTCCTCCGAGTTTATATACTGAGCAGACGTGATAGGGTATGGAATATCCCTTTGGCCAGTTTGGGTCAGCTGTCCTGGGTATGGCCCCTCCCAGCTTCTTGCTGGCAGGGCACGAGAAGCTGAAAAGTCCTTGACTTAATGTAAGCACTGCTCAGCAACAGCTAAAACATCAGTGTGTTATCAATATTATTCTCACACTAAATCTGAAACACAGCACTATACCAGCTCCTAGGAGGAAAATTAACTCCACCCTAGCTGAAACTAGAGGGCACTTGTTTTCAGCATTGTTGTTGACTCCAGCATGTTCACGTAGCTGAGCAGTCTGCTGTGGAAGTGAGGCAAAGCATGTTCATTTCTTCTCTGGGACTTCAGCTTTCAGGATTTATGTTAGCAGCCTTGCTTGCTTTGGTTTCCAGGGATGCCTGTGATTAAGACCTGGCAGATATAAAAATAACCAGTCTCTGCAATGACATGGCTAGGCTAATTCAGTAACAGCCATAGTGCTATGGTGTAGAGGACAGAAGATCAAGCAAGGAATCGAAATTTTGTCTGGAAAAAATTCCTATGTTGCTCAAAGCTCTTTCACACTTTGAGAAGCAGCAGCTACGACATGCCTCCTGCTTTCCATATGAGCTAAGGCAATGGACCAGATTCACTGTGTGTGAAGTGCAAGTCCTGTAAGGTGTTTGGAAGCGATAAATCTGAATACAATATATGTTAGCTCAATTTGCCCTTTTAACTGAGGTGATATCGGTCATCTAGACTGAATTGTTCATGTTGAACTGTAATAAGCTCTTATCTAGAGCTTCACCATTAAGACTCCCAAAGCAAGGCACTCCTTGGCATGTCACACAGTGACTGACGTCGTAGTCCTCCAAGCTGCTGTCAGAGGCATGCGATACGGTGACAGGCACCTGGATTAGCAAGGCTTTCTAGGACTGTGGTATGGACCACTACATCTAGATTTCTGTCTTGTTAATTAATAATCCAAACTGAAGGAGAAGGATAACCTTTAATAGGTGTTTTTATCAAAATCTATTATGGTACCTTAAAAAAAACCCAAACAAACCAACAAAAAAAAAACCCAACAAAACCAAACCAAACCCCAAAAATATGCCCCCAAAAAACCACCAAAACAAAACAGGAAAAGAAACCCCAACCTCCTAAAAACTCTGTAGAAAGTGTGGAAACTTAATGCAGCGAGCTTATAAATGTGTTTTAGCAAAGTAGCAGTCATATTTTTGAGTACTTCATAAATTTTATGTAATGCTGCAGCATAGGGATGACTGGCATCAAGGTAATCTCTTAGAAGATACAGAGCTTGCAG
>WHYT01017264.1:67336-81632 GCA_009806455.1 Tetrax tetrax | reverse complement strand
TTTTTTTTTTTTTTTTTTTTTTTCCCCTGAAAGAAAAGATGACAGCAGATTCTCTTATGGCTGCATTGTCTGTATGGGTGTATCGGGCTCCTGTGTGTATTTAAGGATGAGACAGAACTCTGAACAGACCTAACATTGTCTTGAGATGCCATGTCAGGTAGTTTTATTTGCATGCGTTACAGTTCCATCGTTGAGGAAACGGAGACAACTCATTCAGTCTTTAGCCATACTCTGCTGAGCTAAATCAACTTCAAGGTCTGTCCCTAGCATTAACAATGTACAGAAAATACTCTATTTGGAACATTTTTTTTCAACAACCAAGGGATGATTGTTTTAGGAAATATTTGTGATTTACTTTGCTCTTTCCTCCAGTTCTGAACCTGCCCTAATGATCTTTTTTTATATTGTTCAGTTAAAGATCAAAATTAAAACTAGAAGAAGTAAAAAAAAACAAACAAACAAACAAAAAACTGAAATAATAAAGAAACAATGTTTTTATTGCTTTTCATTTTGTAGTCTCTAGCTTGCTCTTATTCAGTACCTTTTTACCCAATGCAGGAATGATTTCTTCAAAATGAGTTTACCTTTGGCTTTTGGGCATTAATGCACTGATTTTCTTACTAGTGCTGGATATTATCTGATCCTGAAACTTGCTACAATGAATTATAGAATGTTCCTGCCAAACACAGCTGCTTATCTGAGTTTTATTGGGGCTGAAATTTTGAATTCCTCAGTAGTGTGATAATGGAGTTTAAGTATTTTCTCACAAGGGTCAAATCGTATTCCCTTCCTCCTTGCCTCGCATCCGTGACCAACTGCAGTGGTTATGATCTCACGCAAAGTTTTGGGGTGAATATCTGCATTTCACCCTGTGAATGTGGGGGGTGCAATGGCAGGAAGGAGTCATTAGCTGAGATTGGGAACTAGCAGAGTACATCATCTATTCTTAAGCACTGGAGCAACACTGTTGGTGCAGCTGTTGCTGAAAGGTGAAGCTGTTGCTGCCCCATAATTCATGAAGGAAGATTCTGACTCAGTGCACACAGCCTCTTTTCCTAGGTTTTGCAGGATACTGCTTGCTTCCCCTTTACCTGCTCAACTCCCAGGAGATGTTAGAATAACATAATGTTCAGATATCTGTCCACAAACTAACAACTGCCATTAATAATTCATAATTTTGTTAGCAAGAGTTGTGTTTACAAGGGCACTATAACTTTAAATCATGCACAGAATTTAATGAAAACTGTACTGGGAAAGAACAAAGAGCGTAAAGGTTTTATAAAGTGATGATAGGAAATTAACTTTTAGAAAAGAAACTAAAACAAAATGCAATTGTGAAGTATGGAAAAAACTCCACATGCTAAACTCACCATTTTCCTTACAATGTGTATGACAGCTGAGTAAAGGCAGTATTCTTTTTTATGTAACCTCTGTGTTTACATAGCATAATATTAATTCTAATTTCTCTCCAACTGAAGTATTGATCTCTGCTTCTTTGGAGGACTTGTAAAATAAAAATAAATAATCCTTTTTGCAAGCTGTTTCATGCACCTTCTGTTGGATATTTGATATAAGTAGATTGTGTCATATGCTTTGCAGAAAATTTGATTTAAATTGATGAAACATATCATAAGCCAAAGCAGTCATAAGACTTATAGCACAGCACAGTCTTGATGTTGTGGAAGTCTCAGGGAGTTAGCAAAAAGGCAGGATGCAAAAATTGGAACCAAAAGTAAATATTCTGCCTCAGACTTTCAGACTCTTTTCCCTGTTTTCATTTCTGAGTAAATAAAACATCTTGGGGGAAAATAAGCAAAGAAACCTCTATGTGTTAATGCAAGTGTGATAACTGCACTCAGCTGTGCTAATGTGTTGTTTTCATGAGGCTATAGGCTGGTGCTGGACACACCTGAGATGCCTACCAAATAAAAGGTCTTGGCAACTGTCTGTCGTGGTCCACAGAAAGAGGATGGTTATTGATAAACACCCATCTAACAGCCTCTGAGAAGGGAGAATACGTTTGTGTTACAGGCGGAGTTCACTCTGTTCCATCCTTTTGGGGCACTGATAATTACATTACATAAAAAAAAAAAGCAAACTCCTCCTTTATTTGCAACCAACATGCCTAAATGTCACCTAGTCTGAGAAGCCTTTAAAAACATTCTCAATCTGGGTAATTAAACTTCATTTATATCATTAAAGGATTAATGAAGTAACTTTGCTTACAGGCATGGAAAGACTGCAAAAACACTACTAGAAACACAGGAATATTCTGAGGTTTTGATTCTAAGGGCTTAATATAACTATTCATATGAAGAAGTTTGCAAAATAGGTTAGAGTTGTCTGGTTTGTTTTAGAAAGAAACTTTTGGAGTCCTGCTCACATCAGAGGTTTTGATGAAGGCATAGCATGCTGATGTGTATTTAAGTACAGAGTCCCGTGACCCTACTTGTATGTGTGTGCAGATGAATCTGTTCACACCGGGAGCCAGTACGAAACAGATGTTACTTATGAAAAAGTGATCTGTTTGTAAAGTTTGTTTGTTCTGTTTGTGTTACTAAAGTTTGGCATCTCTCCAAACAACTACTAGAATGCTCAGGCTTTTTGCTGTGTTTTGCTACTTAATTTGTTAGCTCGGGGGACATTTATATTCAGAGCTGTGCCACTGAAACTTAAATCAGGTGTTTCAATCATAAATCAGGTATGTTCAGTGTATAGTGCACTAAAGGTGTCCACTCAAGGTTTTGCATCACTTTAAATCAGTCAGTTTTAAAATATCGCCACTGAGCCAGCGTGATGTTGAATAAAGATTGAGTGTAAGTTCTCCAACCTGTTTGACTGGGTAATGTTGAGAATGGGGAAGAGATATTTTTTTTTCATAAGTAACACTGGCAAACCAGCAGCCACATAAAACAAACTGCCAGCTGAAAATATTTAGCAAGCTTATGCAACCCAGTCCTCCAAAGATGGATTACTTCCCTTTTCTTTTATCCTGTCTAGCCAGTGTGACTGGGCAGGACTTTCTGTTCTGAAAGAGGAATACCCAGTGCCACTGCCTGGGCTGGAAACATCTCTATTGAGAACAGAAAAGGAAGTAACTGATTTATGTAACCAGCTGTGAACAAAGTATGGTGGTAGTTATATAATAATTTTTTAAAATGATGTAATGAAGATTTGTGTAGTGATAATATTGTTTTATTACAATAAATCAAGGGATTCAGTTCTATAGCCCTCACTGATAATCCATTTTCTCAGCAGTCTCCCTAATGTTACTCATTTGTGTAAGTGCCATGTAGCATGCACAGGAGTCAGAGCTGCATCTGCTGAGGTACAGTCCTCATCAAAACTACTCCTGAAATGGTTTCTTTGGGGTACTTTGGTGTTGTAACACTCAGCACTGCACTACCTAACTGCAGGATCCCAAAGTGCCTGCTGGAATCATGAGCTTTGGGCTCTGTAATTACAAGACTTAAGTATAAATAGACTTGACAGTCCAGATAAGTGAGAATCCACTGAAGCTGTGGAGGAATGAGATGCTGAGGTGGGAAGCATAAGTACCTCTCCTTATTTAGTGCTCTGCTCTAGCAGGCAGTGGGTCTCCTTGGGATCTTGAACTGGAATCTGGTGTTAGACATCCTCTCTGAAAATAATGCCTCCAATATTTTCCTTACATGAGGCACAGACAGACTTTAGAGTCCATTCTTCTTCTCTGCCTCATGGAGTATTTAATTACTTAAATAAGATGAAGTAGCTGTAATGGGAGAAAATGAGATATCTGCACCTGAAGAGATTTCCAGGTTTTTTAAAAACTGAGATCCAGTCTTTGCAAATGTGTGGCTCTTTATAGCTTGCATAGCCAGCAAGCTCTGCTGGGATGGGGAAAAGCTGCACTCAAATGGTTCTTGTCATCTTCTGAGCATGCCTAAGGAATAGGAGGAGGCTGGCAACATAGGCAAGGGATGGCAGTGTTGTGAGTCACTCTAGGATGACAGCAGCAGTTATAGTTAGGTTGCATGCTTTTGCCCACTGTTGGAAATACAGACATGTGGGGCAGAAATTCAGCCACTGTAAGTGCTTCTGGGGATAGTTCACAAATGAAAAGGTATCATTTAGACTGATAAGCATCAGCATACGTGAAAGCTTTGGAAGCTTCTGACTTGTTTTGGACGCTTTCAGGAATTATAGAATACTCTGGTATGCTGCTTCTCATGTTCTTGTACCTTTAGTTGAATATACTGAAAGTGTGTCCTTGAATTAAATGGTTTTGTTCCTTTGGGTTTATCCTATAAATTATACTATAGCTATGTGAAATAAGATTAGAGCTCTAAATAATATCAGGAACATAATACATATTTTATTTTAGCTCAACACTGCAACCATTTGAGAAAATTATTTACACAGGGAAATGCAATAATAGAAGTGGTAACTCACGGGAGGCACCTATGCGAGTCAAGTCAGCATCTACTAAAAAGCAACAAGTAATTGATATCTTTGGGTGACAGACTAAAGAGGAAATAGGAAAGTGAGAATTACTGTACTAACTATAAAAATTACTGTTAGAATTAGAAAGTCTGTTTAGGACATCTACCTGCAAAGTGGAAGAAGAATTTATGGAATTTCATTTACACTAGTTAGCCAAGATGACTTTTCACTATGAAAAATGCCAGCTAATCTTTAACTTTGGGCTGATCCTCCCTGCTTCTAAATGCAGCGCAGTGCAGTGTTGAGATGCACTGGTTTCTGCAGGCCTAGGTGCTTACCCAGCAATTACTGTCTAGTCATGCTAAGGATTTCCTGTACTGAAAAAGCCAGGTGTGTGGGCCACAGTATTTTCTAATAAAGTTGACCCTTTTCCAAGGCTGTAACTGCTTTTATTTTAGTACCCAGACTGACATATCCTCTGTATGTTTGAATCTGGACACTAAAAGAAGCTGGTAAAGTCAGTAAGAAAGCTGTTCATAGCAAACATACAGAAACAAAACATAGCTAAGTGAGCATTTTGGAAAAAAATTAGCCTAACTACTGGGTTTTTGGCCATATTAGGCAGTTCTGCTATAGGACTATTTTTGTGTGGTCTTAATGTCACTTTAAAATGTTAGGTGAAATAATAATACTGTACTTGATATCTCATTAAAGAGGTGGAATGGTGCTCTGCCAGTTAATCAAAAAAATATCAGAGGTACTTGTCCTCCCAAAAATGTTTGTTTCTCTAATTCTTCTTGGACTATTCCTTCACCAACTAAATGTCACTTGCCGCCTCTGCTCAGGACCCTGCTCCCTAGTAGCTAGGGCTATGGCAAGACAATCATCCCAAGTGGGTCAAGCCACTGACAAAAGCAGGAAAGGAGACAGCTGGTAGTGTGGGAGACTTCCTGGAGAAGCTCACAAGGAAGAGGGGAGGGCTATACAACTGGCTAATTTCCTTCCTTGGTTGCAGTGTTAGACTTACATTTGTCTGATATTCCTCATTTCACTACTGAATTGAGGTAAGCAATTTGTGTCTTGTCAGGTCAGCATTTAGTCAGACACAGAGAGAACAACATCCTGTAATCTCAGGTGAACCTCCTCCCCACTAGTGTTTTGCCTTTTTATAGTTTCTGTTCCAGGTATTTTTCTCTTCCCTCATGACTCACTTTTTAATATACTGGTAATAACTTTTCTACACTCAGAATTACATTCAAAATTTATTCATTTAATATACTACGTTGTAACTAATCATCAGTAACAGCTACCTTACTTTTTTCCACCTTTCTTTATATCTAAACCTGTAAATACTTCAAAAGCAGCTGTAACGTTTGACCTCTGTGATTACAAAGCCTGAAATTTGATTTTTGTCTTTGCTCTATGGTTTTCTATGTCAACTGAATGTTATGATTGAATTAAATTTGTGGATTACATTGCAAGCTTCTTGTATAGTACTCAATACAAGTTGTTTTTGCAGATTAGATATAACTTGCTCTAGTTTTTAAAAAGCAAGAAGCGATGGAACTGCTTGATATCTGTCCAAAGAACAGCAGGAAACATTCAAGGTTCTGCTCTTGAATCTAAACATACTCTTTAGTTGTGACTTGAAACATGTTTGCTAATCTACTGCTTTGCTGAAAGCATACTATCCATTGAAAAAAAAATTCCTTAGTGTTGTTTGACAGTTACTACAGTATGAGTAAAGCACAAAGGTGTATTTTAATTTTCATTCTAGCTTGGATTTATGAGGCATTAGACTTTAGTATTAGGGACTGAATAGTTTGTGTGTTAGCTAGTATAAAATTTTTAGCTTCTATTATGCATTTATCATGTCATTTGATGGTATTTGAGACACATTCTGCTTCTCCTATAAAGAACATCTAAATACCTGAACTCAGTAGAGAGATTAAATAGTCTGTATCTAAATTTAACAAAAAAAAAAAGTGGTTTTAACATGGAAAATGATTGCTTGATACTTCACGTGGAATTATACTACTCATCTATCCACTGTTCTGAAGTTCGAGATGCATGTCCTCCACGCCTATCAAAGTTATGTCTCGTTCCTCTGTCTATGGCAGATATTACTGCAGCTGCCAACCTGCAATTATGGTATGGTGTAAGGACACTATGTTCTTAAACTGAAAAGAAAAACAAAACCAAGCTTGTTGTTAAGAAAATCTTTATCTGGTTGGTAAATGTTACTAGATCAACATTACTGATGGCAGTTTGTTTTAGATTGGCAGGCAGTATTATGACAAATAAAAGGGCAGATGAGGAAAAGGCACCACTCACTCTGAGATTCTCACAGTGATCTTTGATGAAACTCAGAGCCACACCAGAAACTTCAAGATAAGAGAACTAAATCTAGCATATGATGAAGATACCTGAAGGTCACACATCATAGGTATATCACCCTACTGGTAAACATGTTTTTTTGAGACAAGATTCAAAGATAGCAAAATAAAGAAAACTTCATAGAATGCAGATTAAAAGGAGCAAAATATAGGGCTGTGCCACATTCCTTAGAATTTTTAAGTCTAGGGATGCTAGCTAAGAACCAGGGCTTGGATATATTCAGTTAATCTGTGAAGCCTCTATGTGCCAGCTTGATATGTGAGATAAATCAGATTCTCAAAGAGCAGCATTCTGCATAAGCTTTGATCTGTTTAAAAGGTTGTCAACTAGTAAAGACAAAACATAGTTGACATATTTAGTCATTTGAACAATGCAAGAAGGTGCATTTTTACTACCTCTGGTACTTTGGAACTATTTCCCCCAAATTAGATTACTGCAAAGGTAAATAATATCATCTGACAAGAGCTGAAGTAAAAGAAATGCACAGCACCTCTGAAGTAACCATATGTGCTCATCTGGTTTTTCCAAGAATAGCCAAGGCTGGCACTCCAGCTGCAGGAACCAATGAATCATTCCCTTCAGAAGACATACATCAGTTTTTCTCCCTTAGAGGGAAAGAAGGATGAGAAGAAAAACATAATAATAATCCATGGAAAATGAAGTCTAACATGATTTTTTCAAACAGTAAATCAAATGGATATGTCAATTTTGGGGAATATATATATTTAGTTACTGTAAGGTGTTAGTTTGCATAATAGTAAAATGTATTTTGAATTTGTGGTGGATAGGAAAATAAGAGTATATATCTTCTAACATTGGCGAGTGCATGCATTTTGGAAAGGACAGATGCTATTAGATTTCTTCCCAGTAGGAAGTCCCCTGGAATCATCAGGCTTCCGCATATAAGTAGGTCAAGGAAGGCTTCTTCCAAAACTTGTACTGTTTGGCTGCAAAAGGGGAAATTATTCCTCATTCTTCCTGTCCAAAAGGCCATATTAAACCTGACCTCAAGCTTATGTACAGTTTTGCTTGACCTTTATTTAGAATCCATTCTGCTAGAAAATTGCCTTTTGTTGTCACTTAAAATACATTTCACTGTCAATGCTAATCAGTAATTGGAGAGAAGAGCTTTCAGTCCAGTACAGAGGAATCCTGACTTCACCGTATCAGTGGAAATGCTTCCACCTCTTCTGATGGCACTAAGATTTTCTTCCACCTACTTTATTATATCAATTGCTTTAATTATTTTTTTTCTTTTTCCTCTGGATTACATTAAAAGCATTATTTTCACAGAACAGCATATGCTTCTATACAACAGAAGCATTCAGTTCTGTATTTATGCAATGACACATTTGCACAATTGTAGCCCTGTCATGTTTTCATCACTAATCTTTATGAAAGAAATGGTACTTGTTTGCTTCACTTCAGTTGCATAACATCTGCACAAAAGCAGAATTTTCAAACATGCTTCTTGTTCTGTTATTTCTTCCAAACATCAACGTACCTTTTTGTAGCAAGAATGGTGACTCTGCCTGCAGACAGCGTGTGATAGTGTAAGAAATGCTCATTAGCCAGTTTTGTGGCTTGCTTCTCATGACACCGAATCTAATGAGAAAGCTTTGATAAGAGCTGGAGCAATAGCAAAATAGGTATCTATCAAGTTACAGTTTTCTTTCTCTTCACTGTTTTTAACCATTCTAGTTTTTCTCTCCAGACTGTCTACCATAACACAAGCGTTGTTCCTATCTCTTGGCAAGTACTGTTCTATCCACAACTTGTGAAAAGAAAAAAAAAAAAATCCTCATAAAAAGTGTGTATCATCTTTGAATGCTAAGTTACAGGTACAGTTTGTTACTGCACCTGGAGAAACAGACACCTGAGTCACAATTGGTACCTTAACTACTGTGTATTGTGGTTTATTCAGCTGCAAAAAGGGAACAGTAATATTTACAGCATAGGTGATTTTGAAATAATAAATATTGTAAGGTGCTTTGATATTGTGCTAACACACTATACTGATACATGCATTATGGACCTTTGTTTGAATGTTGGGTGGAAAAAAAACCCCAAATCTCCATGTATTAAAATGCATGGAAAAGTTCCCTTTGACTCCAGTGGTGCTGATCGTGGCCCATGCAACTTCTGTGAAGTTACACAGTGAAACTGCTGTGAACCAGGGAGGAGAAGCCTGAGAATCCTTTAACTTGCAAACCTCTGTCATATGCTTAGATAGGTGGGGAATGTAGGGGCTTCCTTAAGAGCCTCCTTAAAACTTCAGGGGATTTCTAATTCAGCAGTTCTTGAATATTTTGTGTATTTTGCAAAATTTACCTCCGAAGATTAGAGCTATTTTTAAGGGGGGGAAAAAAAAAACCCAGAAAACATAGAAGTTGTACAGTATCCTTGATTTTTATGTCCAAGCAGCGTTAACAAAATTAAGACACATAGCAGCAGCATGAAAACAAACTTGCATAGTGTTTTGACATATGCATCTCATGGAAGGATTGCTAATTGGTGAAAATGCCAATCATTACAGAAAGTGATTCATTCTTGGGAGTAGATGATATCTACTGATGCCACATGGCATAGAATCAATGGTGTGGGAACCAGCTGTGACCGGTATTTAAAGTATCTGGGAGAGATTTAAATCTTCAAAGTAAGTCCCCCACAGAAATAATTTGATCCTGTTGTAAGCACAGAAAAAGAAGAGTTTGCTTTTAAGGGAACACTGGAGTACAGAAAAAATAAATTGCTGAAGGAAAAAAACCCTAAATCTATGTATCCATATTTTTAATTTTAGGAAAAATAGTGCCTCTCACCCACTCCCCATTCACATAGTGGTGGTGGAGAATGAACAGCAACAGTTATCATGGGAGTGGTGTGGCCTGGGCACTGTAAGCACTCAGTTGTTTCCTGACAGCCAGAGTTACGTGGGTTTTACCAAAGCCCTACGCTGGGGAGTGGGTTGGTGCTGCCTCTGGGGACACGTGGCCACTGGGCACAGCTGCTGGGGTTTCACTGGGACTGCATGTGCTGTGCTGGGAGAGGGTGAAAAAGGAGTGGGTGAGCTGTACCTCTATTCTGCCCTTTTCTTTCTAGGTACTTCCCCAAATGTTCCTCTGTGCTGTCAGCAGTGAAAGATCTTACTAGGCATCCTATAAAAATCATGTAGTCTTTTGGTCGTTCTTACCTTCCAAGACTAGAGCCATACCTTACCTCAGTATCTAAAAAGCTGTCAGCTCTGTGAGCTAAGGCATCGTTTTGTTTATGAAATGCCAAAGTCATTCTGATTTGTCACTTGTCCTCTAGATTCAATGATACCCCTGGTACTGCTGTCAGAGGTACAACCGCAGCTTCTGCAGGCTGCTCCTGCTAGCCGCACGAGCTGGCTCGGGCTCTGGTGGCAACGTGACAGCAGGAGCAGCATGGCTTAGCATGGACCAGTTGTTAGGGAATTTACTAATTTTTCAGGACAGGCATTGCGCTACTAGAAGCAAACAGGCAAGAGTTGTCATAGTCATTAGTCCAATTTAGTAAGATAGAGACAGACCATGCTTTCATCTATTGGGAATAAAGAGCAAGCTAAGTTTCATTAACAGGACATTATCAAATGCTGAAGAAAATCAGAAAATAGGCTTCCATTCACACAAAGTTATCAATTTGCCTTCTCCAGTGACTGTTAGTCACAGCCTGTTGGTATTCTAGCGTACAGTCTCCTAAGCAGTGGCCGTGCTGGTGGTATATAGAAGTCAAGAATGAGAAACCTGAAGACTTGCACTTGAATTCTTAAGAGCAACCTCTTTTAGAAGTCTCTAAACAAAATATAAGCTGTTAAATGTGTTGCAGCAGTGAAGTGCTGATTTGCAAATGGAGTCAACTTGGTGCTTTTGTCAGAGAAAAAGGCAAGGATTTCAGCTACCTTGTAGTTTCACAAATTACCAAGAGGTGGGTTTGTTAATGGAGCAGCACTTCTCTTCTTACTGTATCAAAACAACTATTGCAGGGAAAGGCTTTTTATTCTCTGCCATGGAGATTTCTCCAGGTACTGGAGAAAATACCACAGTAGGCTTTGCTGAATCACAAGTTTGCTGGCTTGCAATTTTCAGGCTCAAGGTAGAGAGCTACACTTAAATATGTGATCCTGTATTTCTCCCCTTACAGATGAGTTCAAAACACAGCAGTTGGTCCTGTGTGGAAGAACAGGAATAATTACAGTGGTGGTAGACTCTGTGTAATTATGGAAATTACCTTGCCACAGTAAATGGAGAGGTTCTAAATGTCTCATTTTGGAGTTTTATTATATTGTATATGGCTCAACTAATATTTATGAAAAGGGTTGTGCTTGGTTTTTGCATATATCTAATTCATGACCTTTAGCACACGATCATATATGAAGTTTAAAAATACAGTTTGTATATATGGTAAAACCTGCTCTTAAAACCAGTCATGAGGCATCTTTAAAGACTATTGAAAACTATGCTAATGGTATTGATGAGAAAATGGATGATTCCAATGAAAACAATGAATCTATGGAAATAATACCTGTTGATTCATGTACATCTTTTAACTTATAGATTGGAGGTTATCAAAATCCTGTTTCTTCTATGCAGATAGTGTTCTTAATCATTGACATGCAACAACTTAGATCAATCAAAAAACCCGTGTAGGATGATCAAAAGGATCAGTCTACTAAGGAAGCATGACTTAAAATGTTTATCAGAGTTTCAACTCTTCAGGTTTTACTAGGCTCCCTTGAGACTTCTTAGAGAAAAAATATTTCCCATAGACAATAGTTGAGTCTTAGAGGCTTAAAACATTAGATATGGTATCAAGCAGTTGTGTTGCAATCTGTTTTAGCAGCAATTTATTAATTAATCTATGGTCAGATATTCCAGGCACAAAGGACCTTAAAAGATGATGGGTTTTACAAGTATGCTTCTAGGGGATTAGTATTTATTAGTAGCCTACTACAACTATAGAACATTATAGACACTACAGACAAGTGCTTATAGATGGCAAAAGCCAGCTCAAAGCCATCAACTTAAAAAAAAGTTCCTGTTTTTTTTTTTTTTCTAATTGTCTTACAGATATAGGAGGATCTAAAAGGTACTTTGTGCCTTGTTGACTCTTCTGACCTTTGGTGTGTGTGCTGTGATTTTTTTTCTTCTTTTCTTGTCTCTTCTTAGTAAAGCCTCATTTCAATTTCCAAATTCCTTTACAGCTGCAATGACTGGCCAGATTTAGATCATATGGAGAGCATGTTATCTCCCCTTGTAGATTTACTACAGCTTCCTCTTCTGTCGTGTATGCCACAAGAAGATTGTACCGAATAGTGAGAGAGATTCTGATTTTTCATTTTCTATACTAGTACTTTTGATACTGCCAATAAAGTTATCTGAGAATGTCACAGGCATTATGTAAGATGGAGAGCGTGCACATCCTCACTAAAAGGTGTGCAAAGAAACTTGTATCTTATGAGCCAGCAAAACAAATGATCAAGTTTTCATCTGATCTTTTGCTACTTCTTTGCTGCATTTAGCTAAACAGGCTATCTATCCCAAATGCAATAGAATATTGATCAGAATGTTTTACCAGTAACAATAGTCTTTGTTTTGAAAACAAAACAAAACAACACCCCCCCCAACTGAAACAAAAGAAAACAAAACAACCCACCCAACACCTAAAAGTAAGAGGAAAAAAAAAATCAAAAAGCAATCATGAAAACTAATAATTCTAACATGAAAACATTGGGGTCTATTGGAAATGTCAGCTTGAGCTGAGCTACAGATTTAGGGGCCTTTCAGACTTGGGTGAAGATGAAAGACAAAAATAGGTGGGGAAACTACCAATCAAAACTAGATACTGACATAAGTGGAGCGAGAACTGAAGTTGATGCAGTGCTTCCCTGAGGATGAAAAAGCTTGAAAGGAAAACCTAAATGCTAACTCCTTAACAGTCACTGTCTCAAACCCCTGTGCAGAGCCACACTGAAGAATTTTAAAGGTACTGTAGTGCTGGCAGTAACATATGGCGAATAGAATTTAAGATTTATCAGATTATGAGGATAGAAAGCAGATACATTTTCAAAAAAATGTCTTGGAAATAATTTGGCCATCCACTGAAAAGGCTAGTGCCGTGATGAATGCTTAAATGTCACTGACCAGTCTCTTAGAACTGAAGGAAATTTGGAACACATTAAAGAGCATGTGTTTTGGCTACATACTCAAACTCATTAGATGATTAATCTTAAATCAATCAGTGTGAGGGAATAAGCATGCCAAAGAGAAATGTTAAATATATTCCTTAGCAGGAGATCAAACCAGTTCCCTCAGCACCTGAGAGAAAATTGGAAGAGGTTAACTTCAATTCTGTAAATGGCAGCATGGGAAGGATACAGAAGTGAAATGATGGTTAATGACATCTTCAAAGCTTGATTTGTCATTCATGGCTTTAATGCAGACCTACAAATCATGATCAGCTGCTTACTTCCAGCTGACCAATGTCCTCTTCCTTTGGGAATTGTATTAGGAGGGCTCTAGAATTAACTTCCTGCTGAAAGTTGGCTGTTCTCCTTTCACACAGTTAATGTATCCCCTTTTCTTTGCATTGTTGCATTGGTTGGTCTTGAGCTTTAATTTGCAGGCTAAGTTTGAAGCCATAAGTGTCCTTTCCTCATCTTCTCTGCTGCTGTAAATCAGCATGGCATTTCAGAAAGAGAGCTGGGTCATATGCTACTTTGAAATGCCATCATATCTGCGAATAGAGCAAATACAACTTTAAATGTAGGCTGCTTTTCCCCCCAATGTATCAGTAATAATTTGCCTTAGATTTTTTGTGATATACTATTTAATAAAGTAGGAATCTTAAGGGAATACTGAAGCTGAGTGAAGTTTTCACTTGTATTCGCATTGAATACATATGTTTTACATGCACTCTGATGAAATATGTCTCTCTCTAATATCTGCCTGATCCCCTTGTGTTGTCTGCTCTCTATTCTGCTTGTCCCTACAATTTATAAGTTGTCTGTATACTAAGTTTTTTAACCTAAGGTATACTTTTGAGAGCATCTTACATCATGTAGCCCTTTACTTGGGCTACAGCTCTTGAAGATGGTCCTTCCAGTGTTAAGACACATGTGAAGGTTGTGCCCCTACTCCGCAGGGAAGGGCGGTAGTGTAACTGGGTGCCCTCATGCTTTCAGATTCCTTGTGCTCAGCTTGGGTTTACCCTGGCTTTCACAGCAGACAGGTAAAAAGCATCTCAACCTTCAGCAGGAATGGGCTGCAAACACCATTCTTACTCATTACTCAGAGCCAGAAGAGCTCATTTAAGCTTTATTTCTATTATTTTTATTGTGTCTTGGGGCAAAAGGAATCGGGAGTAGTTTTTTCAGCACTTGCATGTGAAGGAGGAGGAAGATCTTGCATTCCACACAGCTCAGGTATCTACCCTTTCACTTGTCAGGACACAGGGTACC
>WHYT01017264.1:0-55384 GCA_009806455.1 Tetrax tetrax | reverse complement strand
AGACACATGTGAAGGTTGTGCCCCTACTCCGCAGGGAAGGGCGGTAGTGTAACTGGGTGCCCTCATGCTTTCAGATTCCTTGTGCTCAGCTTGGGTTTACCCTGGCTTTCACAGCAGACAGGTAAAAAGCATCTCAACCTTCAGCAGGAATGGGCTGCAAACACCATTCTTACTCATTACTCAGAGCCAGAAGAGCTCATTTAAGCTTTATTTCTATTATTTTTATTGTGTCTTGGGGCAAAAGGAATCGGGAGTAGTTTTTTCAGCACTTGCATGTGAAGGAGGAGGAAGATCTTGCATTCCACACAGCTCAGGTATCTACCCTTTCACTTGTCAGGACACAGGGTACCTGCAACCTTGGCTATTGTTCCGAGTTAGTGACAGTTATCAATAACCACTGAAATGTATGCTGGACCAAGCACCCTTCAAGACTGGCTATTCTTGCCTGGTCCCACCATTACATTGATCATCACAACCCAGTGAAACAGGAAGGAGTTACCAAGGAAAATTCCACCGTCAGTTACAGCAGAGCTAATGCACAGTAACTGACTCCATCTCTGCTGGATTTAGCACTTGGAGCAAGAGTTATGTCAGGAATCAAATCAATTCCATTCATTCCAAGGGGCTTACTTTGGATTTACTTTTTCATTGGGTTGTTTGTTGTTTTATTGACACTAATCCAAGGTGGCAGTGAATGTGTGTGCTATTTTTGCATGTAATTATATACTTTTAACGTATGCTATTTTCGCAACAATTTCTGTAACTGTATAGTTTTAAAATAAAACATAAAATAGGCAGCATAAACACAGAACAAAGAAATCACTTCTATGCTCAGAGAACACAACTTTTACAAATGTAATTAATGCACAGTCTCAGAGGACTGGCTGAAATTCTGTGCACAATCATTATAATCCCTGACCTTCTAAGCTCTTTATCATTTACTGTGAAATTTGTTGCTAGAAGATTTTTCTCTCTCCTCTTTTGCTTCTATTTCCCTGAAACATGTGCATTCTAGCAGCAGTCATCAAGCCTTGCAGGTATTGAGACACAGGGTGCAGAAATATAAGAATCCAATCATTTCCTGCCTGTGTGTGATAGATCACAGCTCTTTAGAATTAGGCTTGAGCACTGTCTGATAGTTGCGGTTTTGCACACAGTAGCTCCAAAAAATGTGCATTGCCAAGGAGCTTACACCCACCTCTGTAAGCAACTAGAATCTGAATTAATGATAATGAGAATTGTTCATACATCAGAAGGAGAAAAGAATGCAAGAAAAGTAATTTTTCTCCTGAAGCAGCCTGTCTCGTTGACTCTGTCAGAAGGAATGTATACCTTAGGAAATCAGTCTTCTCTTGTTAATTCCAACTGAAATGTCTCAAAAATATTTCTTGCAAGTGTTTTGACAGAAAGTACAGAGAAGAATGAGAGGCCTATTCCTCTGGTACTTCAGCTGGAACTAACATAGGAAGGCTTTTAAAAAAGAATATAGTGAGGGGGCTCTACAGTCAAAATGGGAGCTTATGCATCAATATCCAAGCTAGGTAAGACTTCTACATCTGAAAAATTAAAAGCAAAACAAAATGAAAAGCAGGAAAACTTTGCTGAAAAACAGAAGCCTCTTAATAGATAAAAAAATATTTAACAAATGGAAATAAGGATTTAGTCGTCTTCTCCAGTGTCCAGAAGAAAAAGGGCTCGCAAAGGCTAATACTGACAGCTTGTAATTTTACGAGAGGAAGTCAGGAAGGGCCCCATGCACATCAACTGCAAAGCAAATAAGCATTTTAATTCAATCTGTCAAAATTAATTAGAAACAAGATCAAAAAAAACCCCTCACAATCAGATGAAGCATTAGCTTGTTAATGTTAATTCCTGTTCTGTTATTGTTTGTGATAAACTGAGTCATAGCTATTTGCTTTGCAGCTGATTAACTGCTCTACAGAATCTGAATGTTCTTTTTATTTGCCTCAGAAAGTTTGAGCAGAAAATATCTGTCTGTAGTGACAGGCTCATAGCGTATCTCTCCAGCTGGGAGGTTTTGGGGGCAAGGCCTTGCTGAGGCTTCTGCTGCCGGAGCTCCTCTCCCACCCTATGGAAGTGTGCACCTCCTAGGGAAGGGTTGTGGAAGCAGCGCTCAGATGTACCTTTTCAGGGACTCCTGAGAAAGCATTTGTGATGCATTTGTCCTGAGCTTTCAACCTGATCTCATCCATGGCTATGGCAACAGAGCCCAAAGCAAAAACATAGAGATGTAGATTTATTTATTACTATATAAGAAGTTAAAATAAATTGTAATTTTCTACTATCCTTTAATGTTATTGGAAATACTGGTGAAAGATGCATAGTCAAATAAAATGAGCAGGGTTAGCATTTCACACTCTTAAGAATAAACCACAAGTCACCTGCATTATTAGCCACAAATGTCCTTGGTTCCTAATCATATCCCTATGCATGCTAAGAAGCAACTTGGGTGGAGAAGCAAGGCATCAAAAAGGTAGACATGTCAGTATCACTGTAATTTGGAGAGGATTGTGGGGATATTTTATTTCTGCCTTATTTCCTAGAGTGATGTGATAAGTTAGGTGTCCTCCTACCATCCTTAACTCATTGAGACAGCAGTGAAGTCAACAAAAAAATCTCAGCTGCCAGGTGGGTTACTGGCCATTTTTTACATAACAGCCTAGGTGTTAAAGCACTGATCTAGGAAGTGAAAGGTCAGGATTTTTGTCCATCTTAGCTCAAGAAAGTTTGAATGAACTATTTCTATTTCCTAAAAGAATATCCTAGCAGGCAAGATACAGAGCAGCCTGTGTGGAAGGCATCCTTTATTGAATTCTGCTACTGAGGCTGCACCATTGTGTAGGTGAGAATGAAAGTGGGGGAAATAACTGTTGTCATATATTATGCTCAAGATGGACTATGTGTGTATGTATACATATATATTTTCTTCATATTATTTCTTCTGTATATTTTGAAGATTTAAGGTATTATTGAATTGAGTATTACAGGTAACTAAACATAAAACCTGTATCTTTATATTGCCTCTTTTAATGTGTAGCAGCTTGTGGAACAATCAGATCCAGAGTTACTTTATCTGCATTTTCATGGATCATTAATAAATAGCATTTTCTGCATAGCACCGAGGATAAGTCTCTAGCTTAGCTAGAAGGACCAAGCCCTAAAGGCCAATTACATCTCTATTCACTCCAGTTCCCACCGATATTGGTCATGATACAAAGAATTGATAGCAGTTGAACTACATCTTAGCAGAATGTATATGTGTATTTTTTATCTGAGTTTTAATTAAATGTGAATGAACCTGATATGCAGTCATTTGTGCAGCGAGTGTAATCATATTTTATACATTTGAAACTTTTGGATGCCTGTGGTACATAAAAAGCCCTTTATGGGTACTTGCATTATTGCATATTTCATTATAATGTAATTCTATATTAGATATTCTATTTATGCAGAATCCAAAAATAGTTTGTGCCGTGTAGCAATGCAAATTTCAGTGAATAATCCACAAAGAAATTCAAAGCCTTAACCATTTGTGACATGCGCTACTCTGTATCTTTAATGAGGACTTAACCTTTGAATAAATCATTCTGGGCTTTTAATGAGTAAAAACCATTTCTGTGCTTTCCCATTAAAGAAAGATCTATCACTTCTTATCTTAATCACATTGAAAATATTAGGGCTTTTCATTACTGTTCAAAATTCCTCAAATAGATCTGTCAACAGTTAAAGTGTAACTCAGGCTTCTGTTCTCGAAGGCTGTGCTCCCCCTTCCCACCTGACAGCTGGTCACTGGAGAATGAGAAAGCATGAGCAGTTTGAGCAGGGCTGTGGAGGACAGAGCAGTAGCTGAGGAAGAATCCACATTCCCCATGCTTTCTTCTCAAGGAATCCAACTTAAATTGATGTTGAATGGTGTTTATTTCCCTGTAGTTTGGGGAAATAGTGAACGTGAATAGGGATGATTTGTTTTACTACTGTAATTGGGACTTAATGATATTGCACTGGTGTAACAATCACAGTCCAAGTAATCTCTGATTACACCACAGGTCTTTAGTGGTGTACCAAACAAAACGAAACAAGAAAGGAATTTCTTGAACTACTTGTGGGTGTTGCAAAGCTGGGGCTTTCTATTCTGTAAAAACATCTGAACAGATGTTTGGCTAATGAGGATATAATAAATAACAATTTACTGTTTGAAATGTCAAGATTATGGTCAGTATCAGTGGGTTGTTTTAAGAAATTCCATATTTCAAAAAGTGTAGAGAAATGCTTCATTTTTCAACTGTTTTTCCCTATTTCTGCAGCCAAAATTAAAGATTTAAACTACCATAATCTGGGAAAGAATCAGTTCAGAAAATCACCAGTTTGCTTTTAGCAGATTGAATAAAGCACCTCCTATAAGTTTCTAATGAACAAACAGCAAAACACTTTAAGTCCATCAGCCCTGGCTAGGAACTTTTTAGAATTTGGGTGAAATTTTACCATTCGTAGCACAACTGTCTTCTCAGTACATAATTACATGGAAGATCAAAAAAACCCCAAAAACAAAAACCCCGAAACTGTAAACTGTCTGCATAAATAATACTTTGCAATAATTCTTAAATAAATATTTAACAGATTAAAAATGTTTTCCAGGTTTCATAGCACGAGTTAAAAAAAAACCTGACCAAAATAATCAGATCAAAATACTTATTCCATTCCTTTATGTAATTAAGTACCCATTTCCTAAACTTCTCTGATAGTATTTCTTGCTTTGTGAAATGGCAGGTCCAGGACACTGAATCCACAAAATTTTGCTATTATTTTCATGATCTTTTAGGTAAACATTTATACACTTTGTCAAAGTTACGATTTTGCAATCTAATCATTATTCCTCTCCCTCTGTGCATCTATATGACCAATTGTGACCAAGCCACAAAGGAAGCATCCAAAAATGCTCTGTGCTGCCACCTATTCTACTACTACTCACCTTTAGGAATGGCTCATTTTTCTAACAGTAGAAGTAACAAAGTTCATTAAATAATTGTGCTGTCCCTTTCTGTCACAGACCAAACCCACAGACTAAGTCGTAACATCTTCCTATGTCCCTCTGCTGATAAGAGCGGAGAGAAACAGGTTTTATGGTTATGATGCTGGTGTCAGAGTAGAACTGATGCTGTGATTGGAACTGCAGCTCATTTTCATCGTACATCAAACTGGACTCCGTTTATGACAACTAGGTGCATACTGATAAAGTTATAAAGTCACTGAAATTCCTTTAGCTTCTGGGCCTGTAGGACAAGATATATAAATCTGAATGCTGTAGTTACTATGAGTAACTAAGTATACCACACCATGCAAAGAAGGTCAGGATAAGTTCTGTCAAATAGCTGTCACCGAGAAGCTCACAAACATGTTCAGCTGGAAGGAATGCTGCTAGCTTTACAGGAAAAAACCCCAAACATCTGCTAGAATGACTTCTATCTAGAGAAATAGAGTTCCTGAGTTCTAGGTCTACATTTATGAAAAATAAAAGGCCACAGCCTTGATTTTCAGAAGTTCTCTGCTGGTTCTTTAGGCACCTAAATTAACAGATGGTGTTCCAACAGGCACTATAATCTGACTTCTGTTGCACTTGAAGCTTGTAGTGTAGCGTAAGCTGAAAGGCAGCCTGTGTCTCCCTGTTCAGGACCTTTGTATCCTATAACAATAATTAAAATGAACTCATAAGGTGTGGTGATCTGCTGCGATACCTCATGCAAACTTGTAGTCAGTCCTAAATCAGTATTTTCCTTCTGATTTATCCTCTCCATCTTCCCTTAGCATCCCCTTGAAAAGAAGTGCTGAATTAAGAATTGGTGTTAAGATTGGTTGGTTCTCAATATATTTGAATGTGTGATGATGCACATGTTCTAGTGAATCAGGCATCTGTTTCAATATCAGAAAATAGAAAACGATTCTGGAGTTTCTCTGCTGAAAAAAAATTGCATTATTTTGAGTCACTGATTGCTGGATATTTCTTAACATTAGAGGCAATTTTTTTTTTCTTACACATTTGTGTGTGGGGGGGAAATATTTTTCTCATACTTTCATGTGTTTGCCTTGGCCTTACTGGTGGTTCTGTGTTAAAGTGTGCTAAAGTAGTTTAACCCAACTCAGAACTATCACAGCCAAGCAAACTAAGGATACCAACAGTGTGTATTCCAGAGGAACCTCCTGAAACTGGAAGAATGCCAGTGTACAGACTAAGCTTCCAAATAAGACCTGTGTGGAGGGCCTCATCCACACCCGCTGAAGGCACTGGAACATGTCAGTGACTTCAGGGGTTTTGCATCCAGATACTTTTACTTCTGTAAAAGAGTTCAACTCAATAATACTTTCTAATGGAAAATTATTAATGTGCCCTTTGGCATTCCTGGTAATAAATTTAATCATACTGAATTCCTTTAGTCTCACAGCTTTTACAGGAATACCACTGTAATTTAACATTAATAACAGACCCTTACTAGGAAATATTACAATTTCTTGTTTAGGTGATGTTTTAATTAGCAATATCTTGCTGTGACAATTGTCACTGAAAGTGAAGTGCCATTTATAGATGGTATAACACAGGCAGCATGTGCTGCACGTGCATCCAAGCATTCTGATACGTATTAAGTGACCAGAAAGGCAACAGTAAAAGATATATGTGTATAAAAACGTTTTAAAACACTTTAGATGTAATGCAAAGTAATTTTTTTTGCACATACAGGGCTGTAAATGAAATAGTAAGGGACTTGAAAGAAGGATTTAAGTTATGCCTGATTAAATCTGTATTATAAGCTTCTAGTACTCTTATATCATACTTAAGTCTCCTGGGTGCTGCTAAGAATTGTCAGCCAACAAACTATAATTTCATGCTTGAGTGGACTAATATAAGCCTAGGCTTCTGCTTCTTTGTACATTCATGCTACTGTATGCTGTAATAATAAAGTGAGAAAGGGAGGAAAAATAAAAAATTGTCATATGGAATAATAATCAATACTTATGAATAAAATCGGATACTAAGATGGCTTGACCTATATTTTGTTGAGGTCAGTAAACTGAGTCCATTTACTTCAGCTGGCTTTAGATCAACTCCTTCAAGTTCTGTATTTTGATTTGACAGCTACTGTCAGACAGCTATGCAGGTAGAAGTAAGCTGCAAACTGTATGGTATTTTTTAAATGTAGCAGTTTTTTTAGCTGTGTCTTTTGTCCATGCTGGAACGTTTGGCTCTTGGTCAGTAGCTATTAATACAGCACCTCAGTATAAAATATGCCTATATGAGGAATCTTTTGTCTTGGTAGTGTATGTGCTGAATTTTTCTTATGCTAGATTGTAAATTTTGATGCTGTCTAGTTTTAATGTGCTGCAGCTGTATACGGTGGCTTCATACAGCTGAAAATAACATTAAGGGAAAAAATGAAAACACTTCTGTAAGCTGGATTGCCTGACTGAGGCCTTGGGTGTATGAAGTGCTATGTGCTCTTTCTTGGTGGGACTTGTAAGTGTTCACTGGTCTGCCTCAGAGCTTCAGAAATGGCCCTTGGTAAATCTGGGAGGAATGGCTTGGATGTGTCAGCTCTTGGGTGTAGTGCAGGGTTCCTCAGGGCAGAGGGACTGGCTGCTCGCCTGCGGGCAGGGATGACGCACGTAGTGGTGCTTTGCAGAGAAGGGGGCTTCTTTAATGCCAGCTGCCAAAACATACTGAAGGAATCACTTATACCCACTCAAAATTTTTCAGATGTATTATCGCTGTGTGGTTTGCTGAAATTTAAAAAGTCAGATTCAGCAGCGTTGTAGACAGAAGCTTCACCTGTTTCCTGCCTCCTTCCTCTTCACTCCCCTGGCTCTGGCAAACCACGCAGAGGGCACGTTAACAGCCTCTGCTGAGAGCCCTGCAAAAGCCAGATTTCTGAAGGCTCAAGAGGCTCCAGTTCCACTTCTCTAATCTTTTGTCAACTTTCTGACCTATTTGGTGGGCTGCCAGACTCCTATGCAGTTAACGAGCTTCAGAAACATTTCAAAGATACTGCGAAAAAAGGAAAAGTTTTGACTTTTAAAATAAGCTTTGGAGTTGTTTTGTACTGGAAAGATCAACAGGTTATTCCTTCCAGTAACAATTTTATTTTTAAACTTTAGAACTCCTTGTGGGCCTAGAATTGTACTTTCTAGTTATTGCAGATTTTAATGCTTTTTAATATATTTTTACATGAAAGAAAGTGACAAAGTTGCATAAAGACCCATGCGTTTATGTTGAGGCCGCTGGGGTCTGTGAAACAGTCTTCATATTCAATTGTGCTCCTTATTATCAGAAACCGAGAAAACCCCTTGAACAGCACAAACAAAAAGTATGCCATGTCAGCTGATGTGGGTGTTAAATAGAAAAGCTGGGGATTCTACATCCAGTTGTCTAGAATAAGCTGTAGGCCAGGTTCTGCCTTCGATACCATGCAAAATTCTTACAAAAATCAATGCCCTTTTGATGCAAAGAACAGAAAATAGATCCTGACCCCACATGTCTCCAATGGATAAGAACAAGAATTCAGTAACAGCTTACAAAATGAGGGTGTGGGTTCCGGGGGGGGGGGGGCTTATTGTGAATCTCTTTTCACATTAAAGCACTTCCTTTTTTTTCAGATCGCAATAATAATGACATGCTTGCTCTCTTGTCCCATGCCTGTGCTGTTTAACCATTAATTTGGGCATTAATTTTTTTAAAATTCCATAAGGCTTCCCCTACTATGAAGGTTTTAAAGAAATCAAGAGATTTCACATAATGGGTTTGCTACCAGTGAAGTAAAATCTTTTGCACAAAAAAGCCCTCTTCCAGAATGACTTATTTATTGTATTATCTTATATAAGAGAAAATTAGACTATGAAAAAGTCTACATGAAAAGAATGAAAAAGAATGTGATATTTCTATTGCCTTGTCAGTTCCTTTTCTCCTTTTTTTCCCTACCTTTATCTTTCCCCCCACCCTTTTTTTTGGTTTAATTTTAAACGTGTAAATAGCCCTTTTTGCAGTGTACTGAATCTAAGTGTCAGGATGAAAAATGTAAATAGTAAAAATGTCAACCTTTTTCTCCTTTTGATTATATTTTGTGGAACCAAAATTCCTGCAGTTCCCTTCTTCCTTTATGGTGGAGAGAGGGTGGGTTCAAAGGCTTATATTTTGCAGTAAAAACAGCAAGAAACCGTAACAGATAATCTTTATGTATGTCTTTATGCAATAGAAGGGTGAAAAGGATCATATGTCAAATTGACACAAGAGAAACTTTACGAATGAGAATGATTTTTTTTTTTTTTTTTTTCTTTTTTTTTTTTCCTTGCATATTCAGCATGGAATTGTTAAAGAATTATTTATACAGGTTTCTTTCTGTGAATGGAGGACAAACTAAAGTCACTTATTCTGGTTAATAATTAGCCATGTTTATTAGGTTAATTTGCAGAGTTTCAACAATCTTGTGTCCTTGGAAAGGGCCAGGAAATGGCACCAAATCAGATATACTGATTGTCTGCGCTGTAAATAGAACAATGACTTTTTCTAGATCACGTGCTTGAAAATGTATTGTTGGAATGAGTTTTGAACCAAGTTCAGACCATTGTTACTAATGATAAAATACCTCCTGGGGACTCTGTACAGCTCAAGTTTGCAATGTTTGAGCAAGCCTTATGATACAGTCAGCTGTTCGTGTCATGTTCATGTTATGATATCCACTGTAATCCATTTACTAGGATTTGTGCGTTCCTTTCAGTTTTTGGTATGATCTGCTTGTAACACCTGCAAAGCTGATTCTTGAGCTCTACTGCCATATCGATGCTATGATTCCTGCTTGCCAATTCTACGTTACTGTTTGTGTGGTACCTGAATTTGCTTACATTGCATTATGTGATGCTTCTTTGATTCATGATTAGACTGAAGTCTTTCTGAGATAAGATTCTTTTCTCTGTTTGAAAACTGTCTAGCAAAATGAGGTTCCGGTCAAAAACTAGGACACTGTGTGCTATTTTGCTGTTGTCACCAAAGTGATAAAGAATACCAAATCAGGATACTAGTAATTAAGAAACCTTTCATTCTCCAGCAACTAAAAGAAAATGGTGTGCACATGCATGCTTACAGCCTCTTGTCTTCTCCTTCCAAAGATGTCTGTCTCTGATATGAGAGTAGCAAGTCAACCTGTAAGGAAAATTCAGCTGAAAACCTCAAAGTGCTGAATTTTTCTTTGATTGTCAGTTCACCCTGGAATGCACTTTTGCTTTTAGTAGCTTTTTCATATTCTCACAAGCACAGAATAGTACTTATCGTACTTCTTAGGCAGCCATTGTGTCTCTTTTATCCACACACAAAGCACAGGAGAAATAAAATTATAGGTGCCCTGCTAAGTTAAGGATGATAAACTTTTGAATTCTGCAAATAATACAATTCCTTTTGGCTGATTGATTTCAAGTAAGTGCAAAGGACACAAACAACCTTTTTTTTTTTTTTTTTTAAAACGGAAAGGAATGCATCTGAATGATGGATAACTGCAGTGCCAGTAGAAACGCTTTTAGAAGTCGCTTTATGGAGAATTGGCTCGCTCTGTCTCAGAGTCCTGCTTCTATTCAGTGCAGCTAAATGTTAGTTCCTCGGATTGAAGGAGAAAGCTCTCCTACTCTCTAGTACTGTGGATATCAGCGGCTCGAAAAGCAAAGCTCTGTGCAAGTTACACAGCTACATTGCTGTTTGGTAGCTTGGAGCCGTGTGGAGGATGCAGTGGGCCTATTGTTGCAATACTCACAGTACCCGTAGGCAGCTAACAATTGTCATCTCTCTTTTGCCCTCTCTCACTCCTCACATGTGCCAGAGACAGACAGCATTGGTGCTCTGGTCAGGTTGTTTAGCCTTGGAGGACCACATCACACCACATCTCATCCTCACCCCACTGCCAAAAAAAAAATTGATTAGACTTGGCTGCAGCTGGACCCAAAGCCTGTGTCTTGCAATTTAGCACTTACTAGGTATTCAAAGAAACTTACCGTGCGTTTGAAGTCTGTCCCTCTTCCTTCCCTTCCTGCTTTCTTCTATTGTAATCTTGCACGTGTTTTCCTGTTACACAGTAACTATTTTTTCTCAAGGCAAGTTTCAGTCCATCCTAATAAAGTGCAACATAATGTAGGCTCCTCCTTAGGAAGATGGTGAGCATTTATGGATGGAAACAGCTTAGCACATACATTATGCTCTCTTTGTTTCATCTCCAGTTTCAGTTATTTTTGCATCTTTGTGTTTTAGTGCAGCAATCGTAAATCCTTCCTTCCCCTCTCAGGATTCAGCATGAGAAGCTGGGAGAATAGTGTGGCCATCTTCCTGACGGATGCTACAGAACAGCTAGCGAGGGCAAAAATGCCCTGAAACGAGGAAGCAAGAATTATAGGAATACAGAGAGAAAAAGAAGCCTTAGTGGACAAAAAGCCTTGTATAAGATGATACTAAACCAGAAATGATTGCAGGAGTTCAGACTAAAGTAGCTGGAAAAACAAGTGAAGACTGTTTGCAAGACTCTTATATTTGTTTTACCTTCATTTAGTGGTAGATTGTAACTGGGAATACAGGCCTATGTAGAGGAGGAATTCTGGCTCAGTCAGAATACAATGATTAGGTACCCAATGGCAGGTACACAACGCCTTGGGACTAAGCGAGCAAACCCAGTGATATTTGCTGGAGTAAGCAAGTAAAGAGGTTTGGGACTGAGAAGAGTTGAAAGCAAATTTAGCTATGAGTAAATTTACAATTTTGTCGTGGGATGCTCTGGAATGGAACAATTTTGCTTATTATTTGTTTGAGCTCTGCCCTTTATACACAGGTGCTTGTCCTTGCAGGACGAAATGTCCACCTACTTACTTATTTGTTAGCTGAACTTGGTGACATTTGCCTTGAAAAAACACAAAAAACAATATCAAGCTATGTGTATAGTGCTGAATTACAGATCTTGGGGTTTTTCCCTGATAAATTCTTGAAATACTCACTGGAATTTACCCACTGTCAGATACTAAGTGTTGGTTTGGTTTTTTTTTAATTGTTTATATTATTGAGATGAAAATCCAAAATACCTCTAAGTACTTAAATGATCTGTTCTTCATTTTTATTATTCTAATATTAACATTTCTTAGCCTAGATTTTAGAGAACTGTGTGTTTTTCTCGAGTGTCAATACCTGATTTGAAGATATTTAAAGCAAACAACCATTATTGAACCCAGCTGGCTCTGGAGCAAGCTCCTACTGTTTCTTTTAGAATAAAAATAAAATTTGGTACTCAAAATGAATTTCGGGGTTTTTTTTTTTTTTTGTATAGTTGTACCCTAGCATGGCACATTGCCATTGCCTGAGACCACTGAACTAAGTGGAAATCGTTCATTAGGACAGCAAGGAACAGCACATTTTTTAATTTCCTCAGTGATATTTCCTTCCTCTGGCTTTTCCCTTGTGAAATAAATGGGCATAAGGGGTGTTATTGTCAGAAGAGTGGGTAGATTTGTGTTAATGCCCAAGAGCAAATGTCAAACTATAGAAATGTCAGTCTTGTATGCTTTTGAAGTCTATAACCAGATAGATTATTATTTTGCTGTATCTTTTCTTTGAAAACTTTATATTGCATATAATACTTTATGCAATCTTGTATTCAGCACAAATAGTGTACTACATGACAATTTCTTCTTCTAAATTTAGCAGCACAGCTTTATAACATTAGGCAGGGAAAGGCAAAAGAAAGTTTGGGTGGATAATTTCTCTCTCCCTGGAGAGAACGTCTTTCAGAAATAGTCATACTGAAGGAATGCTCGGAGCTGTGTGTCACAACATTGGTAGGTTGAACCGTTATTCTGTGCGGGTGTATGGGAATATGTTTTCAGGATTGGTAAAGTGTAGAAGTATTATTTGTAATAAAAATATATTTTTAGGGTAATGGCAGGGCTATAGTCTCTGAAAATCTGAATTCTAAAGAAAGATTATGACTTGACTGGAAGAGAGATGACACTATTGAATAAATTTGTTCTTTTTAAGAATATTATTTAAAAAAATAACTTAAAAAAATGCAAAAGACATGGTAACCAGACTTTATAGAACAAATCATCAGGCACCCATATCAAAGATCATACAGATAATCTCTGAGAAGTTGAGCTTATGTTGCCTTTTGTTTTGCATATACTGTTGCCTGACTTTTTCATATTAATTTCTCTTTTTGTTCTGTCTCTGTCCCTTGTTTTCTAGTTCTACTCTTGTTGTCTCTTTCATGTTTAACTCATGCCTCTGTCCTGTTCCTGTCTTCCACATTTTTTCTTTTTGTTTTTTCTTCAGAGCAATTTTTTTTTTGTCCCCTGTTCATCTGTTCCTTCTGACTTTTATAGTTTCTAAGATATAGCCTAATCACAGGTTCTTCCTTCTGAAGAAGAAGTGGGACTGGGTGGTAGTTAAAGCCAGTTATGCTGGCATTCAGCATTAACATTTCAACATATTTTTATGTTATACATATATATATATATGTATAACAACGTTTACCTCCTATTTTGAAGTATTCTTGAATAATTATCCTAGGGAAACATTTTAAAGCTGAGTGCTTTTTGACCCTTAAAACTGCTCTGGTAAATGAATTAGGGCAATACGTTAATTTTTAACCAAAAAGCTGTCTTTTCCATCAGAAGTCTCTTTGAAGGATAACTTCACTTGAATGCTTTAAGGAAGCTGTATTCCCTAAGAGTTACATTTTATCAGCTGAAATATTTAATCCTGGCTTGCTGCAGCTGGTATCAGAAAAACATATGTGTAGCCTGAGTGCTAATCTCTACTCAGTAGTGCAGGGTAATGGACCAACAGACGTGCTCTTGGATAATGGAGACTACTGGTAGAGCTCTGCCTGTTCAGCTCCTGAGCCAGCATGCGTGGAAATTAGCGGACGGGCTTCTCGCATTGATCGTGTATCTCTGCTAAAGGCTTAGGGTATGGCTGGTACTGTGGGATCTCACTGACAGCTACGCGAAGCCTTTGCAGAGTCAGTCTAAAATGACAATATGTTAGAACGGCAGCTTTTACCAACTTTGCATAGGCCTTAGTGACCTTGGCGTTGAGAGGATGTTATTTTTAAGAATATTTAAAAAAAAAACTTAAGTATTTTCTTGAAATGCAAAAGACATGGCAGTCAGACTTCCTAGTATTAAGCATCAGACACCCTCATTCAAGATCTCTACCTGACATGCCTCAGTAGGAATGTGAATAGAAGCACGAAGGTTCAGGAATCTAGAGAATGGGAAATATGAGCTCCAGAGAAGTCCTGGGAGCTACGTCTTCACACTGAGTGCATCTTTCTCTGTTTGTAAGAGGTGTGGGTAAACCAGTGGTGTCTTATTTTTCACTTTCTCTTGGGCAGCTGCTGCTTTCTGAATCTGTGAGCAGGCAGCAGCCACTGGGCTGCTTCAGTCTCTGACCTCCTGGTTTCCCAAGCACAGAATTTACACCCGATCAGATCAATAACTGGATTAGTTTTATCCTGGAATTTAAAAAGGTTAATTTATTTAAATGTGTTGTCTATATACTACCATAGGGCAAGCTTCTTAGCTGGTTCTCACTCGCCATAGCCTCAATCAGGAAGGCGCTGCCACTGCACTGCCCAGCCTCTCTAGACCTTCTGTTTCTTTGAGCTTTCAAAATTTCTTTTCCGTGCTAAACACATTAAAATAAATTTCACTTTTGTTTTTAAAAATATAATTGCTTTTGGATTCTGAAATAGTTTGAAGGTGCTAGTTATGCAGCTATCATCTATGGCTTATAACAGAAAAGGATACTTGTGGTCAAAGCCATACCATATTCTGAACAGCCATGCACTCTCAGCTTTGGTTGTATTTTTAGATGCACTCTGCGAAATAAACAAATGAACAAAGTGAAAAGCATTTTCATAACAAATAAAACATGGAGTTTCAATATTAAAATATGTCAAACCAAATTACAATTAACTGCACTTTTTTTTTTTTTAATTTTAAAAGCTTCTTTGACGCACAAGTGCCATCTCTGAGGATCAGTTGAGGAGGAAATTGGCTTATATAGCACATTTCTTATTGCTATATACTCATTGGAAGAATGAAGCATTTACTTTTATTAATTATTCCTATTTTATTAGGCAGCTGAAAAGCACTATATTCTGAGATAAATAAAATGATATTTCGATTTAATTGCCATTGAAAGATTACTTCGGTTTACTCCTCCAAGATAGATACTATTTGTGTATGTCTAACAAAATGTCATTCCTTGCTGTGCCAGTTTGTCATTCCCCCTTTCCAAGGGGAGAGGAACACAACTGAGTCAACAAGACTCAAAACATTGCTGTCCCTTCTGCAAGCTGAATCTGGGAAGTGCGGCACAGATAGATAGATGGACTGTCCTTTTACTCAGGCTCATTTTTGGAATAATACATAAGAAACAGTCATCTGTACGAAGATAGCTAGTTTGGTCATACTCTGCGCATCACATCAGTACTAGCAGAAGAAATAGTGGCAGGGTGGAATTAGGAAATGGATTGCCAGTTCTCTAAGAATTCATTATTGTCTTGTTTGTGTTTTGCTGCAAGTTAGATTATTTTAAAATGGGAATTTTTTATGTATGTAATTTTAAACCAATTTATCTACTTGGCATGTGGTTTAAAGTTCATCTGGGTGAGAGCTTTAACTGGCAGTAGGAGATACAGGTACTTGAGATGTTATTTGTTCAGGGATGTATGCAACAAAAACAACTGCTTTCACTGTGAAGACACACTAACATCGGAAGAAAACTAAATAAAAACATCATATTAGTTAGAAATAAAGGGGAAAAAAAAAGACAACAAAGGGGAAGAGGAGGAATGAGAGAGATGAGATGGAAGAGAAAATCAAAAGAAATAACCTGACATAAATTGAGTAACTGTGGTAGGTATCGAGTTAAAACAAAGAGGGCTACTGAGAATGCATCACAGGTTTGAATTAGTAGAACATTGAGATGTCAAATATAAAAAAGTTAGACAAATGAAAACAGAATACGATGGGGGGGGGAAGAATAATTGGAGCAGCAAAACTATTTTCTAAGGTAAAAATTTACTACTATAAGGAATGCTGGCTTGGACATGATAGGGCATGAAAGGTGTTACATTTATTTACATCTTCTGTGTTGTATTGCTGAATTTTGTCAACAGAGATAGGTGTTAATTCACAGGACACAGTTAGGGCGCTGGATGTGTTATTGTTATTCATAAACATGATTATTTTCTTTTTTAATAGAAGGAGGAGAAAATTAGATGCCTATTGACTTCTGAAGAAATCAGGTTTTCACAAAACATACATTCACTCAATTTTACACTGCATTCAGCACTCTCTTAATTCATGAGTGCTGCAAAGTAGGAAATTTCTGGAATTACGTAACTTTAAAATCCAAACAAGAATAGATTAAGATTAAGGTTCTGTGTCCTGGCCTTGGTCAAAATCTGGGGAGAGGCATTGCAAGAATTCTTACCAAGATGCTTAGGAGAGTGCTATTAATGATTAGTCCCCTCAAACTCAGTATCTTGGCATGGTGCTATGGCGAATGCTTGCCCTTTTAATAGTGACTGAGTTGTACAACTATGGATATGGTCAGATATGAATGATTTTCTTTTTTTTTTTAATCTAAAAAAAACCTATTAGGACAGTTATGCACCTGAATTCCACTCAGTTTCAGTGAAAGTTGAGACCCTAAATGCCTTCAGATACGTGCAAATGTGTAAATGTTAAGAATACTCAGTATGTAAGATATATTAAAATTCTGCCTAATGGTATCTTCGATGTATTTTCAAGCAACTGAAGTATCTTATTCATGCCTTGATCTAACTTATTTTCTACATTTATATCACTATTGGGTGAATTTCAGCTCCAGTTGTGCAGTTTGAAAGGGTGCGTGGGATGGTATTACCCAGAAACAGGAACACCGTGAGCATTAGTGCTTTTCTGCTTTGGCAACTTGTCAGCTGTAGCACCACATCTCCCTAGTCCTACTGCTGTTCCGCTTAGCGTGCTGAAGCACGTCATGTCTCTGTGTATTGACTCTCCATAGATTTCTGTGGTTGTTGCAGGCAGTGCTGCATTTGAAATAATGCCATACGTGTGTGACAAACAAGGGAGGGTGACAGATGAATAGCTGCAGCTTGTTAAGTCGCCTCCTTTAGTTTAAAGCTTTCATGTTCACTGTGTACTTAGGTTTCCATGTGAAAAACAACTGAAAAATATTTTCAGAATCCTCACCTACTAGAATTGAACATTACACATTCTCCTTTTTTATTCCAAGGAATTAAAGACTGTTCCAAAATGTCCCATTACCATGAATGCAGCAGTTGGAAGGTGACAAATATTTGGATTTGTCAAAGCAATACTTCCATTTTGTTTATGAGAATTTTCATTTTTTTTTCTTTGCATTTATTTATAATTTTTTTCAAAACTCTAACATTTTTAGTTACAAAATCATACCTATCTCCTGTCTCTGTACCTTGTACAGCAAAGATACTTCGCAGCTCCTTTTTATTTTCGACCTGCCTGTTTAAAACATTTTCAGCTGTAACACCATTTTTGACAAACATGATCTACCAACAACTGAACAGTTTTTAATCCAGTATGTATGTCTAACATCCGGACATACCTGGCTTGCAGCTTCTATTTTCAGATCTTCATCTGGATCTATGCCAACTCTGTAAAGAAAAACAAACCAACAAAGAGATATGGTAATGGTCTGATAGATTGGAGAGCTTTGAGGGCAGACGTGTTTCTCCTGTGCCGCTCATTTCCTAAGTGAGAAGTGCACAGAAGAGCTAGCAAAACATTAAGATCACTTTTTGAAACAAGGAAGTTCTTAAGTTTTTAGAAAACTTGAGATTCTTTATAACTGCCACTCATAACACCTGAGATTAGATCTTTACCCTGGCTCTGGGGAGAGACAGTCAAATCATTAACATGTGCTATGAAAGCCTTAGTTACTGGCAGAAGAGAGATGTTGAGGAGGAACTGGAGCTGGAGAGGTGTGTGGAGGATAGGACTGCAGGACTCTGGCATTTCTAGACTGTACTGTGTTATAGGCAACTTGTAGCATTTGGAAAGGGCTTTACTGGCACACCAAGGTGGGGGGGGGAAACCAGAGGGGAGAGGAGATTGCAGTGTGATGTGCACAATGAGAATCTAGGTGGCATTTTACTAATATGGACAGGAAAAAAATAAAATCGGTTGTTAAAAGTGATGTGCTGGAAGAATTGACATACTGTGAATGCGACTGATGCTCAGAACTGAGGAGGAATGCAACTGAGAAATGTTATGAGTTGAATGACAGAGGCTTGTCCTGATATTCACACCAAGAAAGGAAGGAGAGCAGTGAGAGATGATGATAATGAACCTTCTTATCACCAGAACCTAAAGCCCACAGCTAAGGTGACCAACGGCCCCTGAATGCCTCACAAGCTCCCACATAGTATCAGGTCCACTAAGCCAATACAGAATTTACTGACGCAAATATAATGTGCTTTTTCACTAGGCGTTCATTTAAAGCTGTGTTACTGTTTTTCTGACAGTCTTCCTTCTTGAGTATATTTTTGCTTTTGGTAATAACACATAAAAATAAATAATATAAAGAATTACATACATCAGCATTTTTTCCTGTAAATAGTATGCATACGCTTAGTCAGAGACAACAGCAGCAACTGTATGCAAAGTAGATGCTTTTTATATGTAAATATTGAACAGAGGAGAAAAAAAGATGCTTTTTTCTAACATAGGTCTTAAGTTTCAACAAATCCGAGTCCTTCAGGCATAAATATTTCTATCTTTTTAATAAAAATAACGATCCTGGTGCTGACTCAACAAGGAGACAATGAATAGCTGGGTTTTATTGTTTGGTGGGTTTTTGTTTGTTTTTTTTTTTTTCCTGTTGTTTTTTAAATTGCTAGAAGAAGCTTCTGATGGCACTAAGCTATTCATCAGTCTGGAGTAAAGCAAGTTAGGTATTTTCCATTTCATTAAAATGGAAACATTTACGTGGGAAAAAAGAAACATTATGTAGAGGTTTAACCATCTGTCTGACATTGGATTTGTTATTGTCACGTACAGAACAGTGGTGTCTAGGGCCGTATCTGTGCTCGGCATTGTAAAACCACGCAGCGTGAGACAGCCCTGCACTGCACAGTGTCCGGCATAACTACAGCGGGATGTGAAGGCTGAAACAGTGGCACAAGTGCAGGTGTGATGGTCCCAAACTCATTAAACAGGTCAGGATCAGAGAAGAGAATCCCAGTCTCCTAAGCGCAGTTACATGCCCTGTGTATTAGACTGTGCCTGTTCGCTCGATGTGTTCACCGACAACACGACTTGGCCAACGCAGGAATAGACCAGCAGTACAATAGTTAAGGGTTCTGGAAATAAAAAAATTCAAAGCATTTACGCATGATAGGTGCAGCTGAAAGGCTACAGCACAAATTTCCCCACTCTCTTCTCCTTAATGAGCTTGACTTGACCTCAAAGAATCAGTCTCCTGGGACAGAAGTAATTTAGCCTTTCATGCAGTTCTGAACTTACTGGAGTTGAGAAACTGCCAGTTCTGACTGATTGTGTGTGTTGGAGTTGTGATGCGTTTATTATAGAATGAGCTAAGACAACAGAAAACATTTCACCTGGGACTGAAAGGGCTGCAAGAGCAAATGTGGAAAAGGGTGGGCAACAGGGCCAATAGGAACCAGAGCTTCTGGCTGTAATACTGCTTCAGTAACAGTTATAGCTACTAACTAATCACACTGACAACAGCAATCTACGGCATAGAAAAAAAATCTGAATTTAGAGTTTTGCAGAAAATGGGGTATGCTTAAGCTTCTCTGCAGGTATAGTTTCTAATCCTTATAGTTACAGAGACAGCTAGCTGTTTTGCCTTGCTTATTCTGCAGACAATAGATTATTACAATATGGCACACATGGAGATACATGAAATCTTAACAGGAGTATTACATTTAAAACCAGAAAAAACAACAATAAATACGTAATGAAATTGCACTTCTGTCTTGCATTTTTCACATATGAAAAAGAAAAGGCAGCTGTTATGCCACGTGAATGCCACAGAGCCACAGCTGATGCTTTCCTTTGGTCTGGTCTCTACTCATTTAAAGCACAAGCTCAGATGCTGTTGCTGTTTTTCTCATGGAATTGTATCTCACTAGAAATCAGTGTGCATAGCATACTCTTACGTATTGATTTAAAGTCCCTTGGGAAAAGGATCAGATCATTCTTTGCATTCTATGGGAAAGTTTTTAAATAGCAATAAATAATATAATAATTTGAACATTAGCAATTTTATTAAGTATGCACTGAGCAGACTTAGTTCATTCAGTTCTGAACTTGAGGCTAATTATTTCATATCCAAACATAGGCTTGGGAGCCTAACACGAGGCACCTAGCATTGAAAATCATGGTCTGCTATAATTAACTTTGATATACTTGACATGAACTAGAATGCTATTTTTAAATTGCAAATGTTAAAAGACCAAAGCATAACAAATTATATGAGACAGTCAAGACAACTGAAATCAGGCACAGATATGCATTTCAAGTTTACATCCCTAACTTCCTGAAGAGACCTGCTTGATCTAACGCTACGGCCACTAAAATTTGCAAACTTAAATTTGTAGAAATTGCTATGAAGGTTTCCAAGAAATACTTTATTGTTAATATTCGTATAAACATCTTTGCCCTTTTAACCTGCTTAGTTCTCTGTTTCTGTCAGAAGATTTAATGGATGGTCAGAAAAATATTTTCTTAGTATTTTTTTCTCGTTTCCTGCTGTCAGCTGTCTCTTTTCTCCTGTTATCTTGTTTTACTTCTTGCAGTTTCCCTTTTCTGTCCTTTTGTTCCACTTTCCTGGTTGCTCTCTATTCCTTGTTCATTGCTTCATGTTTTTTATAAATATTGTATGCTTTTATTTCTGCCTTTTTATTTTTGCATCTTCTTATTCTATATATTAAACATTTAGGATGCCTTCTCTTCCATCAAAACAAATGCAATGACTGTTTAATCAGATCTCTATTGCAGTGGAGTTTATCTACTCTCTGTATTTAGATGGGCTTTAGTAATGTCTTAGGTTTCAGTGCCCTAGATATGAAGGAATTCAAAACCAGGGAAGCTGCTCTGTGTTGTTCTTTTTCCTTTGTTTTGATGTTTGGTTGTCTGGTGGGGTTTTTTTTGGTTGTTTTTTTTTTTTTTTAATGTTGTGGGGGAGTGTGTGTGGGTTTTTTTGTTTTTAAATATTGGCGGGATCGAAACCTGGATTCAGAGATTGTTCAAAGTTGCTATTTTCAGAGTCTGGAAGCAAAGCCTGTGACTTCAGCCCATGTCTAGCAATTAAGCCTAAGCACTGCTAGGAACTGTGCATTAGTCCGCAGAAATACCCTTTACAGTTGACGGTATTTAAATCCCTGTGTGCTATCAAGTGCATCATTTTCTTAGCAACAGTCAGAATGCATTTGGTAACAAGAGGAGGAATTTTGTCACTGAATACCAAGCAGTTGATAACATTTTTCTTATGTGGTTTGAAATGAAAATGGATGTGAATCGCAAATTGTCAGGGAAACCATTAGTAAGAAAAACAAAACCAATCCATAGGAATACTGAGTAATAAATCATTATTCAGGCGTTGCGAACTTTTAATTCCCTCACCTCAAATCACCACAAAGTCAACACGAGGATAAAATGTCTGCTTGCTACAGTGAAGCCACAGAAAATGTATAGCCTCATGTCTTCATGAGGGTCTAGGCATGCAGAGCAGAACTTTTGGTGTCTATACTTACAAGTGTGATTCGCAGCCCTCCCTCACTTTAGGTGCTGGGAAATCTGTAAATAGAGACGTTTCTCTGAAATCTGAATTCTAATTACGGAGATTCTACTTCCAGGCCTGTGTAGGCTGTCTGTATTTGTAGAATGGAGCCTGTTGAATCTTGCTTGCAGTCCCACCTAGTCTAGTTTACACCTACCATACACTCACACTGATTAACTGTGCTTCAGATGAAGCAGCCAGGACTGCTTTTATTTAAAAACGTGTCCTGAGAGCACATGGCTGATTCTATCCCTTTTTTATTTGATGACTGATCAATTCAAGTGTCCTGCAAAGAACTGAGAAGCCTGGTTTCATCAGGCACCTCAAACCAAGGTGATTCCACACCACACCTCTATGCAGTGGTGTAAATACCGGACTGAGGATGATATGGGTGGTGGTCCTATCTGCTTTTCTGCTGATGTTGTCCTGTTGTGTCAAACATCTTTCAACTTCAAGCACCAATTAAGGCCCAAGAAACAGTTGTTTATATGTGTATTATTTAATGCAGCCAATGATTTAACAAACAAAACATGAGGCTTGGAAAAGTCTACAAGAGAAACATCTCCTAATATGAGTAACAGTCTTCCCTGATCTAAGTGTGCGATGGTGTGTACGTACCTGAAGGAACACACTATTACAGAGCTGTCAGATAAGGGTCTGAATTAGTCATGTCTCCTATACTTCCTTTTCTAGATCAGTGAGGAAACAAAGGCAATTCAAGAGGCGAAAAGTCTGGCATCTCTTTCCAGTTCTGGCCTCATACTATAAAATGGAGACAATAATACTTCCTCCACTCCGTTGCTCATCTATTTTATGTAGTTAGCTTGTAAGTGCACATCCTTCATGATGCTTGTACAAAATCTAGCTTTAGCAGAGCTATGATTTTGTTTAGAGCCCTAGGAGTGCTGCTGTAAAATAATTAATAACAACATTGGCTTCTTTGCTTGTCAAAGGTTTCACTGAAAGAGCTCACTTGCTCAGTGCAATTGCCTCAGCCTTCCACTGGCTGTCTCATTGTAACTAACGCAGTCTTTAAGCCTCAGCTTATATCTCAAAAACTGCACATAGCAGGAAGGGTTTTTTGAGTAAGTGATTTATAACCCAATTTTCAAAGATGGCCATTAAACAGTATTTGCAACAGGAGTCTTGAATATTTTTGCATGAATAAATCTGAAGCTTGTAGCTATCCATCATCAGCATATTGCATTCAGTACAGAATTATTAACTGTAAAGACTAGAAACATGAGAAAAATCCAAAAAAGATTGTTTCACCATCTCTAATAAATCATTACGATTGAAATTAAAAAACCTTCAGGATAAATAATGATTGCTCAGGCCATTATTCTTGTCCATGTGGCAGTAAGTGTGATCTGTATTCCTAACAAACTGACACCTAAAGTCTGCTTTTATTTCTAGGTTGCTATATTGCTGCTACATATTGCTATTGCTGTGGACTGAGGCTGTCAAAAACGTGCTTTTTATAGTACAATATTTTGATTGACATATAAACCCCACGGAAAATTACAGCATGAGCATAGATCTTCAAAGTTCAGCTCAAGCTGATTTCGTTAATAAATGAAAACACTTTAAAGCAAGAATAATCACTTGTGTCTCACAGCAGAAAGAACAAATCAGTTTAATTTCATGCTGCGAGGGATTAAAATAAATTATCAGGTAAATGATGCTTCTTAAATGGTTGTAAGACAGCTGTCATGTAGCTAATGCTTTGTCTTTTATACACAACATACTGAAGTAGAACAGAGAATATGATTTAAAACCTGTAAAATCAAGGGAATAAAAGATAAGTGTTGCCATAGTTTGACTTTTGAACTTGTAATTTTACAAAACTGGTAAGATAATTTTTTGGGAAACACTACTGCAAAACATTAGTCCTACAGTCAAGGTCTGTGGACCGTTTTAGTGAATATACAGAGAACTACTTAGTTGCAGAGTTGGTAATTAAACTGAATTACTATGATAACTGTATAAATGTCTTCCAAGTAAAAAGGGCTGCAACGCATTAAGAGAAGGTGTAAATGCAAATAGAAGATAAGGTTGCAGAAGGAACTGTAGTGCTCTATAAGAGATCCACGAATTATAATCTCTAGATGTGATCTTAACTATGAAAAAGATTGTGAAATTGTGCATAATGTCACTGCATAAAATTTTACCAATCACTTCCCAACAGCTGTGCAGCTGTGTGAAGTAAAATGCTAAAGTTTAAAAATAGATGATGGCTTATGCTTACATCATGCACTTATGCAGGTAGTAACTAGAATGATGAACTGGATCTTTAGATATCTGGTATCTGATTTTCTATTCTGTTAATCCTATTTTATCTTGGTATTGCGGGAGGGGCTAAAACAGCTTGGTCACTTTGAAGGAACGAGGTACATCTGTATGGCAGAATGCAGTATCAGATGTGTTACACTCACGACAGCCTGGCACTCCAGCTCAGGAGTTCTGAGAAGCAGTGATTCACATCCCAGTAACACTGCTGGCACACACAGTAGATTATAAATATCATTGTGCTATGTGAATATACTTGCAGTGAGGAATTTGGCCTCTTGCTTAAAAATATAAACCAAAGTTGACTAAAATGAGAATTGTTTAACGTCTGTGGAATTGTAAAAAAATCATCATTTGTAATAGTGTCAGTACATTTGAACAGAATTGGAATAAAATCAGCGTGAAGGTTGACAGCAACAAAAACAATGTGAACAACGTAAGTGGCAACACTATAAGAACTGGGACTTGTTTTCAGATTTAAGGAAAGATCATTGTAGTAGATTCTCCGTCTAGAATAAGAGGTGTTTGTTATATTGTTCATTACGTTATGACACGTAGGCTTACACCACAGATTACCCAATCTAGCTGGACAGGAAATGCAGGTTGTGTATTTATGTCCACAGACATAGTAATTGTATGAACTACAGTGAATTCCATGTCCAATTGGAAAAAAACAGCAGCCACTGACTCTGCCAGACCCACTCTGCACACTTACTTTGCCCTAATGTATACTACTTATAGCTAACTAAGCAGATCTAACTCGTAGCACATGGCTGCAAGTCAGTTCAGGACTTTTTCATATTCAGGCAGTGGGCTGCATGTGATTCCTACTTTAACGCTTGATTCTGGAAAATGTAGGGCAAGGCCATTTTACATTTGTGTGTATATATGTACGTATGTGCAGTTGTATATATCTACGTCTGTCCAAACTCACAGTTGCTTCCTGCCTCTTGTACTGAGAGAACGTGTGAGAAATTTGGTGTCTGTGCTTTCCCTAGAATAGTTTTCTTGGACTTCACGGGAGCTGCCCAATTAAATATCTCCAATGTGTGGCCCACAGACAGCTAGTGAAACGCATGGCCCCTTGGTAGCAGTGTTAATCATCCACTCAGGATGTCAGCTGATCAGTACCATTTTGCTTCTTTTCTGTACTGATGTCTCTTCTGTGAAACTCTCCCTCACTTAACTCCCCCCCCCCCCCCCCCCCCCCACTTCATTTTTGGTTTTCCTGTTTATATATGTTTATAGTCATATGTCGTTTCTGTATCTTCTATTGCACTGTGGTACGTGATCCAGCAATCACCTTCTGGTTTGCTGTTTATAGCTCTGCTTTGCTGAGTAACAATTCACTTGCACGTCCACTCCTGCCTCAGGGAGAAGAAAAAGCCTTTCATGAAACGGTGTTTTAGTAGTCCAAATCTAGATTAATTATCTTTCTCTTTTAAAGTATGTGGAAAACTCCACCACTTTCCCCCCCTTTTTATATCCTTCTCTAGAAAACGTGTATCTCAGATACAATTGTTTTTCTAGAAACCTGGCAATGTTCACATCTCTGGCATTCTAGCAAAGCTTTGTTCTATTCCCCAGTCCTCAGTAAGGACTGGACTGGACGTTGTCTGCTTATGTGTCAGCCATTCCTTTCCCCCTGCTCCAAAAGAGCACTCTTCTCTTCATCCTTCCCTTTTCCAAAATGCCCCCAATGGTTTTGTGTAGATGCTGAATTGCAGTGTGAGGGGAGGTTTTCAGAAGGCGCTCAGCATGGGCCTAACCGCTCCCATTCAAGCCAATGTCACTGGTGTCATTAACTTCAAAAGGAGCAAAGTTAGACCAGCACAGAGTGTTTCCAAAGAGCCTTTCCTTAATATTTGTGCCATCTCCCAGCATTCCTAAACTGTACAGAGGTGTGGTGGTCATTTTGCACTTATCGTTGTACTGGCATCGCTCATCCGACATATTTGTCATTAGCAGATGGACTGGTGAATGGCACTTCTGGTGTTGTTCTCATTTGCTATTTTCTCAGTGAAAGAAACATAGAATCATAGAATGGTTAGAGTTGGAAGGGACCTTCAAAGGTCATCTAGTCCAACCCCCCTGCAAGGAGCAGGGACATCCCTGACTAGATCAGGTTGCTCAGAGCCTCATCCAGCCTGGCCTTGAACGTTTCCAGGGATGGGGCATCCACCATCTCTCTGGGCAACCTGTTCCAGTGCTCTACAGCTCTCGTTGTAAAAAAATTTTTTCTAATATCTAATCTAAACCTACCTCCTTCTAATTTAAACCCATTACCCCTTGTCCTATCACAACAGGCCCTACTGAACAGCCTGTCCCCATCTTTCCTGTAGGCCCCCTTGAGGTACTGGAAGACCGCTATCAGGTCTCCGCGGAGCCTCCTCTTCTCCAGGCTGAACAGCCCCAACTCTCTCAGCCTGTCCTCATAGGAGAGGTGCTCCAGCCTCTTATCATCTTTGTGGCCCTCCTCTGGGATATACAGTGCAATTATTACTTTCTCAGTAAGGCTGCATTTTGCTATTTAGTGTTCACCTGAGTTTTATGTCTCCAGTTTAGAGGTGGGAATCCTAGAGCAAGAGGATCCCTTGATAACATATGATAGCATCAATGCAGCATTGACTTAGGAAAATGGATGGAATTTGGTACCTCTTTGGTAGTAATGAGGTTATTTCTTTGAGTGCCAACCTAGTAAATCCCAACAAAGTTGAGCTTTTGAAATATTACTGGATCACAGCACAGACTGGCAAGTCTGTCATGAGGTGACTGTGATGCCTCCCATCCAAACTCTTTGCCCTGTATATGTTTTGGATGGGAGGGGAGAAGGTATGTTTTGATTTCCCTTACTTTAAGCCAAATGATCTTGTATTCTGAATAGCACCTGTTAGGTCTGATATCAGCTTACATGTGTTAAGGACAAGTGATCATGCAGACAGAAGGAGATACTAGTAATGGCAAAAGCTTTTTTGCTTTAATTTAAGATGTTGCGAAGTGGAGAGGTGTAGACACACGCACACATCTGTTTCATCCTTTCAATAAGAGGCAGTATGCAAAACAGGATATTGATCAGCCTGTATATGCTTTAAGAAATTCAGTATTATTACTATACCTCTCTCCATACTGTGATGAAGTCTACAGAGCAAAAGCTCTGTACGCAATTCTGAAACTGCATTAATAAAAACAACCCTGGAACATTATTAAAAACACATTTTCAGTTAACATAAAAATACAGAAACACCACTGCATTACAAGTAGTATCATTTTTGCACATAGCAAATGTCCTAATTGCTACTTTTATGAACTCTGTGGAGATGAATATAGCTTTCAAAAAAAAAAAAAAGAAGTAGTCAGGAATTAGGCCATTTTGTTGGCATCTTACTTAGACTACTAATGAGGTTTGCCAGCCAGGAAAAATGAGAACTGATTTTACAAAAGATCTGTATGAGGAAAAGAAACAGTGCTTAGATATATTTTGACAATTTCCTACAGATTAGGCTAGTTAATTCTTGGCTCAGAAATAACAGTTCCTTCCAGTGAATTATGTCAATGAGTTTTCAAGTAGTAAAATGTTTGTTCTCTGAATCACTTTAGGTGTCTGTTCCTTTATTTGCCTTTAACATAAACAGCACAGCTTTGGAAAGAGGCCCAGGCCCTTGTAGATGCGATACATTACTGCTAATGTGATTAACCCACAGTGGAACATTAAATGCTCCTGAGGCATTCGTCTAAATAATGAGATGACCAACTCTCTAAGTTCCCTGAGCTCGCGGCATGGGGGAAAACATCATTGCACTTCATCTTTCGCGTAGATGTTTGCAATTTATCACACAAAGCTGGTTCGGGGAGCAGTTCTGTGCACGGCCACTGTAACTGAAGAGTAGTGCTGGACAAGCTGAATGTGCGCTACAGCCAAAACACACTGAGCAAATGCTCCTGGCTTTGCTGCTGAGGGCTGGTGGCAAGGTACCTTGCGTGAAAGCTGTCACTGATCTTTCCATTTAGGCTGCTCTTTTCAGAAGCAGTCCGTAAACCAGCTGTGTTCCTTAAGTTTGTATTTAATTCCCATTTTGAAATACGTTCACCTAAGTTCTCTCTGAAATGCTTGGAACAGCAGGAAATGATAGTAAGGACTTGTACGGATTGATTGACCCAAGGCTGTGTAAAACAGATATATGGTATATTGGAGAATGTACCTTCATGATGCTGTATAATTGTTGTGTCAAAGGGCAAATCAAAATGACATTTCTGAATTCTTGAAATGGTCTTAACCGTGCAGCGCAACAGCCTTTAGAGCTGAGGTCCTACGTTCATAAGCAGATACATTGCAGTTGGTAATTTGAGTAAGCATTAATAGGATTTTTCAGGGTTCCTCATCCAGAAGTAAACATTGTAGGACAGAGAGTGCTCAGTAAGCTGCAACTTAGTCATATAAATATAGAAAAAAACCTACTGTGGAATTAAAACATGCTTTCATTTTATTTTTGTTTTAGTTATCTGTTTTCAGATCAGGTGCACGCTCATTAGATGTTGCCGACTCGGCATACACCTTCTTTTTACACTTGAAACTACAAATCAAGTTTTTTAAAGAAAGAACCTAGGGAAAAGTCAGACTGAGTAAAATGTTCCAATCTAAACTGGAAGAGTTTTGCTAAAATTTTCATTGTCTGATGTGTGCAGTGTCAACAATTATTGCCTTTTCAGTTTTAATGGCAGAGAAACACCTCTGCATGTTCATGTTGAAACACTCTTTAAAGACATTTTATTTTTGAAGACAATGCTCTAAAACACTCATTAATGGAAAAATTAACTTTTCATTTCTTTTACAACGCCCCCCCCCCAACAACAAAGAATAAAAAAATCTATGTAGATTATATGCTCCTGATATAGTAAATATCAATTAAAGTGTAATAGTCTTGACAGAGAGTGGCTATACAGAAATGCTGGAAAAAACATGCTTCCCTTCATCTTCTAGTGCTTATCTCATACCATGTTGGTTTTACTTTTTGCCACTATAATCTTGGTCTGATAATTGCACTGTTTAGTTTAGACAGTGTAGATTTCAGTTACTTTTACATTTGCTTTTGCAATATAGTCCTTCCTTCAGGAATTTGACCATCTTTACCAGTTTTAGGCAATACATTTAGAACTAATGTGGCCATGTAGGCCATTTATAGAAAACTTACTGTCTCCAAAATAGATACTGATCTGTAGCTACACCGTTTGCAATGCTAGACAATGCAAAAACTGTTATTAATAACAATATGCGTGTGCGTGTGCTCATAGACAGACTCTCCAACTCTGAACTACAGAGGTTCCAGAAGGAAAAAAATATTCTCTAGTATAGTTGGCAAATTTGGACCAGGTGTCATCCATGATAGTGTAAGTTCTGCTAGTCACACAGTGATTGTGGAGCAATATTGAGCTTTGATAGAATGTTATTCAGGTTTGCAGGAGAGTTTTACTTGTACAAGTCCCTTTCTAGAGTTCAGAAAATACAATAATTACAAATGTTAGTGTTTTGGGTTTGTGTTTTTTTGTTTTTTTGTTTTTTTTTTTTTCTCTTGAATATAGTATTCTCACTTTTTGAAATATACATGACTTGGTAATAAAATAATTCATCAGGAGAGAATAAGAGCTTAAGTGGAATGTAAATGATCTAGAAGCCCAGATCTGGTGCCCTAACTTAGGTGAAATTCAACCTATATACATACATATATTTGCATAATGTCATGGTGTATTCAGAAGAATTTAGGAAATATAAAGCACTTATTTTGCATTTGTGAATACTTATTCTGGGAAAGCAAAGACAATACTAGCTTTTTCCTTTTGTGTCAGCAACTCAACTGGGGCTACAAACCTCTTGATTATACTAATTCTGTCCATCTCAAGTCCAAAATTTCCTTCTTTTCTTTTCTTTTCTTTTTGATAATGAACTGAATTGGAGTTCTTGTCTGATTTGCTGGGGGCTCTCTCCTAAACATGTGCTGCATTGAGATTTTTATGGGGCCTGCACCAGTCCTTGCAAGCATTTATTGAGTACCTGGGAGAAGGGTTAGTCACCTCCGTATTGAATAGAACTTACTAACTGTGAAACTGTAGTTAAAGTTGATAAAACACTTTCATTTCAATTAATTAAAGCCTTTATCTTTTTTATAAGAGCATTTGGAGACATTTTTCAAAGCTTCTAGGGATTCTTATATTTTATTTTCTTCTCCTTATAGTCCTATACAGCTTGAGCATAAAGCCTGAAGCAGCCCGTTGAGGTCGGCTGCCATTTAAAAGAAGTGCAGTGGAAAGGGAGTGCTGGGAGGATGAGACAGGGAGCGTGCCATAAAGATTCATAGTTTTACTTACGCTTCTTGTGTTGCTTTGCAGTGCGTTGGCAGCTGTGTGCTGCACTAGAGTTAAGAAAGGGACTCCATTCCCATTGTGGTTTTGCCTTGTAAAAATAAGAACAAACTACTGTACGTAGTACAGTATGAGCCAACATCTGAATTCAAACAGGGACGACAATGAAAGCAAGAGCTTGCATGAGATAATGAAGAGGCAAAGTGAGAAAGTACAGAGTGAGAAATTGCCTCAATCAGAGATTCCCAAAGCATATTATACTTCTGCCTACAGGCCAAGAAAATAAATGAATGTTGTTATGACAGCCTGCACCAGCTGAGGATCTGTCTCCATTTATCCACTGGCATTCAGCTTCCCTGGAGCTCCAAGTAATTCTCTGTGGCTGGTGACTTCAGGCACATGTGCTAGTTCTGTTGGTGCATTCATAAATATCTGATACTTTGACATTGGCTCCAGGTCCCCACCTGACTGAGCAGAGCAAGAAAACTCAATAGCTGAAAGGCAAGTGTACTGCTTACAATTCCACATGCCCCGCACCGTGATTCATTGAATCAGTAAATATGGTGAGACAGTGCTTCTTAAATCTAAAGGATTTTCCTGTGTCTGAGGTACAACATCTCTCTCCAGAGAGAGTATACGCACAAGACTTGATTTGTAAAAGACAAAAGCTGTTTTAATTTTTTAAAAGCCCTATGAAATATAACTTTTCATCTTGTTGAAAAAGGACACTTATTGACAAACTCATCAATAAACTAGGCTATTTAAAATGTATTTTGAGTGTGGTAGAAAATGCCCCAGGGAGCTTGCTAGCTAAAAGACAAAACTAGGAAGGCAGGACACACTGTGAAACTCAGAAAAGATTAATTAATTTCATATTTCAAATGTATCACTCCTTTCTGGGACGTGCATCTTTTCTCTTATGTAAGTGTAGTGCACATTGAGCCATATATATTAAATTGGATTGAAAGTTGTGACACTCGCTTAATCTAAATTGAAGAACTTGTCACTTGTTTATGATTCAGATTTTCAGTGCAAGTGGCAAAATAGCACGCAGCCATTATGAATTAGATTTGATAGTGATAAGGCTGTTATATATTGATTTACATGGAAAATATCTTGGATTTATAAAAACAAAATTTTATGTACAATTTCAAGACTTCTTTATATAGTATTTGTCATTGCATAACAAAATGGTGTCTCTCTTTGAAGAATTAAAAAATCCAGAAACTGATAATATATTTTAAGTGCATTGAAATCAGTTACTTCTTGCTGAGATAAGAGGTAATTTTCTCATTTAAATCTCATAGATGTACTGACCAGCAAATCACTGTTGGGTTGTTTCTGCACTGCTAATTCACTGTAGAAAGCCTGTATTATAGTGTAATAAGCTGTTTACTAAATGCTGAAAGCCCACACTGCTACACAGAGCCTAGGTTATTTAATATCTGCTTTGATTGACCTTTCACATCCAACTAATTCTAGAACAATTTGATAGGTTTGTCTACGAAGGGTGCCAGAGCATTTCTTCCACTCTGCATATTAAAAATGAACAGAAAGTTCAGAATTTCCAGAGGAAAGTTAGATGAGAGTTGAAAGTTTCAGGAAACTTGAAACAGCACAGTTCTCTTCTGTCACTGAGTTCCTCTGCAAACCCAGATACACCCAGTTATACCAATCTCTGTTTTTATTTGTTTAGATTTACAAGAAGATTTCTATCACACCCATATACTGTACAAGACCATTAAGGCCTAATTCTCTTCCCAGTTAGCATCTTTTTTTCTTGTTGGAAGACAAAAGATACTTTGTTTTTTTTTTTTCCTACGCTTCATGTATGGTTTAAAAATTGAATTAAAGGTTCTGTCACTATGTGAAATACTTGATAACAGAAAGGAAAACCACAGGAAAGCTTTAAAATAACTGAAAAAGACTGAGAAATTTTGGTTTTTTTTTCAGACTGAAACAATATTTTAAGTCAAAATGAGATTAAAACTTTCATCCCTTCAAAATGAAACAATCATTTCTTATTTTCTTACTGAAGAAATTATAATATTCTTTGTCAACCAAATGGGTGAGGAATGACCAAACACACTTTGGAAATTAAGCAAACTAACAAATGTGAAGAATGTATTAATTTCATAGCCTTCAATTTTTTTGGGCCAGCTGACAGTATTACACAGTTCTTAAAATGTGAAAGTTCAGTGAGTTTCCAGAGCAAACGAAGCAACAATATCTGACAAATAATAGAGTTAAGAAATATCTTAATAAATACCTACAAAGCAGGGATATAAGATTCATCTCAGTAAATGTGATCATTATATTTTCCAGAGCCAGGATTTTGTACTACGTACTTATCTGAAAGTTTAAAGGCTCAGATTATTTTTCTCTGCCTTCTGTACCCTCGAACAATAGTTTTGGCACATGCTTGATGTCAGCTGGTTTATGCTTGCACCAGTTTAATTTTGCAGACTAGTTAGGGATAGGAGTCTACATTAATGTGTCGTATTTTTGTAGAAAGTAATAAATCATCAGTTTTATTCTAAAGTCCCAGATAATTAATTAAGAAGTTCCCTAGCAGTATTTCCAGATAGATTTGTTTCATTCCTTATTTGTAGTTTTAACAAATTAATCATGTTGACTGCTGCATAGCAGCTACCTTTTGTATGACACAGAGATACATTTTACTGGAAGAAAAAAATGACTGCATGAAATAGAAGAAAACTTTTGCATACTTGGACATATCAAAGCAACATTATTTTAAAAGATAATAAAATATTTTAATTGACACAAATCCTGCTGGGAACTATAGGTTTATTTATATTTTTCTGGAAATATCTATAAAGTATTCTGGGCTTTTGGCATGTGGAAAATTCATCCTATCATTTATTCCTTGTAAACTGAAAGGCGTGAATCTTCCTTACTGCTGTGTAATTTTTTCTTTCTCCTGTACCAAATATTCTAGCAATAAAAGTGTATCTTTCATTTCTTCCTTCCTTTTCTGTTTTCAGTAGCCGTGTGGAGCTAGAAATACAAGGTATGTGAGATGGGATTTAACTGTCTGCTGTGTTAGGAGACTGTGCCCAAAATTAGACCCCTCTGGACAATAAAGACCAACAGAGTTGACAGCAGGAGTCAGGTCCATGTCATACACAAGTCACAACTGCAATCCAAAATCTTCCATTTAACAGCTGCCCAGGACTGCCGTTCACAACTGGAGTCAGAAAGCCCAAGTCCTCTGTATTTTGGTATTTTATTTTGTTATCAAGGACTATTACAGCACAAATGTTTATAAACCCTGTTTAGTATCATTCAGGCAAAATGTTATGGTGAGTAATCCTGAGAGATCAAATGCACACCTTATCTTAGCAGAAAAGTACCTTGCAAATAAATGACAGGCATTTCAGCAGATCACTGAGATTCATTACCTGGACAATTTCTCATTTTCAGACAGAAATGAAGGGAAATTACCCATTTTCTCTTTTTATAATAATATCCAATACATTTAATGTCCAATTTCACACTGCTTCTTGATTTATAGCATTTACCAGACTAATTGTGCTCTAGTTACTGTTATAAAGCAGCTATTATATTAACCCTTTCAGCATGGGTGTGCCCAAAGAAGTTTTCTTTACTCACAGATAATTTTATGTATGACACTGAACATCTCAGGGTTTGAAGCAGAATGCATTTCCCTAATATGTCTTTAGTCAGGGACATAGATCACTTCCGATTTCTTATGGATGCCACATACACACTGCGGGTATATATACCCATAAATCCAGAACAAGTGGCAAAGACCACCAGGCAAAGGGAAAGAATCACATCTAGAAATATTTTTGTATATAAAAAAAAGATCTTTGACTAGAATCTAAGCCAATGTTTTAGTCCATGCTACTATAGCAGATCAAAGGGAATGACGTGATAAACCAAAATCTGGCCTTATGCTCTCTGTGAGCCATGTCACAAATAATCAATAGAATACTGTGCAAATTACTCAAATGCTTAATCACAAGGACTTCTAATGTGCTTGACCAAACTTCAAATTGCTGATAGTAAATTAAGTGTCTTATAGCTGAAGCTAAAACTCTGCCTCTTCCTCTGTCTTCCTGCGTCACTTGTAGCCACTGGTGGACAGAGAGTGACTGACAGCCATGAAGTTTCCTACCTGAGTCAACCCTAAACTACTATTTTGCAGTCATGTTGTGTGGGAGCAAGGATGGGGCTCACCAGCAAAGCTGTGCGTCTTGGAAGTAACGCTTCTTTGATAATTGTGGACAGTGGTTTCTCTGAGCTGTTGTTTTGGACTGTGCATGAACTCACACAAACGCTTCCCTGTAATTTTAGTTTTATTTGAATAATTTTCAAGGTGTTCTTTGCAGTTGTGAAACTTGCATTTTAAATAGCAGTGTAGATTTTGTGACCTAGGAGTCTGCACTTAAACCGGTAATATCCTCATGCTGAGGAGCGCCTAGGGAGTCAGCAACGTGGTTTCTTGTGTATGTGCAATGGGTGTTTTTAGTGCTGGAACACTCAAACAAGCATCAGTATACAAGATGCCAGGCAAAATGGTGTCCTTCAGGTGTTCGCAGGTGCAGATAGTTGGCCAACTAAGGACAGTAGTAATTTTAAAATAACTGCAGTATTGATGGTTAGACTAGTTACATTAAATTGGATTTCAGAGGGTTTTGTTAGGATTTAAAAGACTTTCCAGGCAAAGACAGTGGGATCTCTGTTGAAAGTGTACCTGGGTTAAAAGGAACTCAGTGGGCAGGAGTGGCTTGGCTGAAATGGGGCTCTCAACAGGAGTGTTTATTGCAGCATGATATAAAATACTTACTGTACTATGGCTAAAGAGGAATATGACCCTGGAAACAAAATAAAGAGCTTTATTTGTTGGAGCTATTTCTGTTACTGAGAGGGAATACCAGTTAGACTGATTATGAGTATTCTAAAACCAAAACAAAATAATAAACAGTACAAAGTGTACAGAAATATAACAGCACTTGAAAACATACTGCCTTTAATTGAACTGTTTGTCTCTATGTTGTGGTGACTCACAAATTACAGTTGAAGATGCTTAGGCTGACATTCTGTTTTCAATAGTAAATCAAGAGATGCTTCACTTTCATGAAATTGTTTTCCAGGACTCTAGAGAAAATATGACCCAAAGGAATACAGTTATAGAAGAAAGAATGTGCCGAGGCCAGGAGAAAACGTTTAATTAAACCTCCTTTTCTAAAGTGACCTTCCTTCCTCTTGACAAATAGTGAAAGCCAAATGTGTTCAAAGGAATATGAGCAAAACAATTAAGCAGATTCTTAATAATTTATAACTATTGTATTATGGATCATCTGAAGGTATGATATTATGGATCATCTGAAGATATAAACACATGCTCTTCGCTGTTGAATCAAGAGTATCTCGAGGACTTACAATGTTTCAGGAGGGATAATCCTTGTGCACCTATGTGAGGCTGAGAAAGGAAAGCTAAGATGCATTTACTCAGAGTACATCTTCCACTTAATTTAGGAATATATGAGGAGCAGTAAAGATCAAACTCCTGCGTGAATCTAGTTCATAACAAATGACTCGAAGGAGATGTACTACTTCATGCTCTTTTCTGTGAGCAGAGCCGAACACAGTAATGCAGTGCTATATTCTGATGAGGCTGCTCTTAACCAGGCGACAGGACCACTCCTCACCTCAGCTGACTGCAGGCTCTTTGCCTGGTTTAGCTGTCAGAACACCACTCTTCCAGTGCCATAGTCACACCTCACCCCAGTAAGATTAGCGAAGGCATTGCTCCACTTAGCATTACATGCAACTGTGTCCAAGTCAAACTTCTGAAAATAACTTAGGAGCTCCAGCTCCATTGAATTTCAATGTACTTGAAGATTCTAAGCCACTTTTAACTATAAGACTTTGCAATACAGTGTAGGACATGTGTTTAAGACTTACTATTATTTGGTTTACATTTGGGAATTTGTTCTTAGGCTATGGAAAAGGAAGGTTCCTGCTTGGCACCTCCTGTCCTGGAGCCCTAAGGCTCAGTCATATTTTTACCACCTTTTTATCCCTTGAGATTTCTTACCACAACTGTTGCATTTCTAGATAAAGCAGAACTCTTTCAAAAGCCCACAATATTGGTAGGGTTTTTTGGGTTTGGTTTGGTTTAGTTTTTTTGTTGTTTTTTTTTTTTTTTTTTTTTTAATTTGAAGGGCCTCCTCTGAGAAGCAGAAAGGACAGCTTTGGAAGCTTGAAGTACAGATCAAATGTGATTGAAGCTTCCCACTTGGCAGCAACAAGTGCTACCGCTGTGGCATTGTGAACTCTCTTTCTGCAGCATTTCTTTGAACTCAGGGAATACTACTATAGAGTCTGGGAATAAGGAAAATAATGTTTTTGTTCCTAAAACAGTAGTGCTGTAATACTGGACAAGGTCATGTTGTTACTCTAGTTGCTCTGTCATAAAGTTCTGCTTTTCAGTGCTTTATAACCAGTTTATGAAGGGCTGGGATAAGCACAGAATCTTCTGTGCCCACCAATTTTTTTTTATTTTTTTTTTGGACAGCCATGGTCACAAGCAGTCAAGCCACAGCATTTAGCCCTGCTGCCACGTACATCCCTAATGCAAGATTCTGCTAAACTGACATGCTACCTTACCCTTAGATATTGGAGCAATGGATTAAAGTGTTGGATACTGAAGGAACAGAAATCTTGACTTCTTGAAAAAATATCTTATCCGTCATGAACCATTTTTATTGTAAAGGGGTATACTAGCATTCTCAATGATATTGAACTCTGCTGGCTTATGACTTTTGGGCGCGGATGTCTGCTGAACTCTCATTTCCTATTGTCTTTAGTGGATTTGTCAGTCTTGAGATAGGTAGGAGTTAGCAGTGTTTTAATAAACAGTTTCCAACTTTTACGCTTTAACACTGAATAATGTTATAATTTTGTTTCAGATGTCGTATAGTCAGATAGTTGGCCTTATTTCAAAAGCATTAAGAGCTAAGTCAGATTCTGAAAAATGTTCTGGATACAGCCCTACCATGTTTTTTTCCTTTTTAATTTAGAAAACAGTGCTGTAGCCATACCACAAGGGAAATCCCATGAAGAATCTGGTCTGTTTATGTTTTATAGTGAAAATTCTAAAAGTGAATCAACAAAAACCCAGAATAAAACTTTAAAAAATTTCTTAAAAAAATTTACTTTGCCAAAATAGCAATATATTATATGAATTGTTAAGAAATCCTCCAATAAATCTTTCTGCAACTTTTAGTCTGAGTTCTTACGTTTTGTCAATGTTATTCAATGCAGGTTTACTGTCAAAACTCCAATAAGGAGTATATATTTGAATTGGTTGAATGATTCAGTCTAGGAAGAATAAATAGAATGATTCTTGAGACAACTCTTTTGACTTTGGTGGCTTAGTATCAGTAATAGAGATATGTACACATGTAATCCGTAAATGATTTTTCCTTTCCTTCAGTGCTGTAGATCTGGACAGGTGGCTACTGCATGCTTGGCCTTTGCAAATGAGACTTTTTTTTTTTTTTTCATGCTGATAACAATATTGCTCCTAGTTTACCTGCACTCTACTCCTAGTCAGCCAATGTCGTTTCCCATACGAAATGGAAAAGTCTCCACAGCAATGATAACCTTTTTGCTTATGTACTCATTTCAATCAGATCCGAGGAGTCTCAATTCATAGGATGTGAATCCTCTCCTCTTACTCTTTTTACATGCATTAGATTGTTTTTTCAGTTGTATTTTTTACACTTGACACATTTCTGTGTTTTGCGTTCTCAGAGATCACTGACTATATTAAGGTATGTAGTGCTAGTGTAGTGCAAAAGAAGCTGCTATTCACCATCAGAGATCTTCTGGTTCCGTTGATGCAAATAAAGTTTTGGAAGTGCATAAACTTGACATTTCTAGGTTTAGTTTTGCTTAGTTGTGCAAAGAGAAATAACTGTCTTTAGTTATAAAGCTGGAAGCTGATCCGTGAAAAGAGGAAGTGGAGCTCTAGGAAACCTCTGGAAGAGAATCCAAAAGTCTGGGTCAATTAGAAGTGAGGGAAGGCAGTAGTTGAATATTAGAAGAATAGTTGGTTTGATTAATTTCATGTACTGGTTTGGTGCTTTCTCATAGAAAAGTGCAATGAGGAGATGCTCCTGCTGAGAATGTGAGTTTGGACAGCCTCAGTCATCCCCCAGAAATGCAGTATGTATTAATCTCTGGCATTAGTATTTAGAGAAAGTTGGAGGTTTGGAACTGAGGTTTTAAGTGAACTAGAGATGGAATGTTTTTAAGGGCAGCCAGGCACACAGACATAGCCAGATTCTAAAATACATATCAAAGGCAACAGCCAGATAGGCACAGTATTAGAAGTTACTATTCAATGCTGCTTAGTATTTCCTTAGAATACAGAATAAAAATCTCCTTATTCACTGAAGAACTGCTGCAAAGAGATGCACAAAGAGTCTGGAAATCCCTTGACAAACATTTACACAGGAGATGATGATAAACAAACAGGACCTAATACCTTGCACAATGCTTTTATAGGACATGTTTTATTAACAGCTTTGTATTTTTCCTCTGCCTGTCAGAAGAATCCTTTATCCCCAAACTTCTCATTGCAGATTTACTGTAAAATGTAGCTCTCTGTTGTTAATCAGAGTACGGGGAATGAAGGGTGACATATATCCAGAAGCATTAGCAGGTAATACTCAACATCTCTGAAGGCACATTTATTGAATACTTCAATTTGACTGTGAACTCATGCTTAAATGGCTATCTTTGTTTTCCTGTTGATGTATCATGATATTATTCTTATACACTGATGCAGGTTTATGCATTGTCTGCCAAGAGCAGTATATTGTAGCCCTTCCACATGGGGAATAAAGGCATTTTTTTTTTCTAGTTATAACTCCCAGAGAAGCCAAAAGACAATGTATTATTTAGGAACATGGTGCAACCAGTTCTGCTTTCAGAATGCCAGCTGATAAGACTGTAACAGACTGTGCATATGCCTCTTTACTCAGAAATGTTATGTTACCATGCCAGACAACTGGGAACATTTAAATAGGACCCAATTTTCAGACAGGAACACTCAACACTTCTTGAAACTCAGTTTCAGGTATATAATACAGGAGACAGCTAAAATAAATAAAACATTTCTGAATATAGACATTTCTGTTCTTATAGAACAAAGTTTAAAAATCAGATTTGCCAAGAATTTTAAGACTCATTTTGAAGGCTACTCTGTATAGGTAAATAAATAGACTAGAAAAATAATGAGAATGATTGGTATGCGTTTCTTTTAAAACTGTATTTTGACATATGGAGAGATACAAATTCTGCCATTAGCAGATCAGATTTCCAAGGCTTTAAGAACCTTTCTTAGATTCAAGCTATAGTTTAAGTAGGAGCATATGTTTCAATATAATTCATTTGCTAAATGAAAGGACCTAGAATTGTGAACCTTAATAAACTCGGGTGGACTCCTGGGATCCATTTAAGCTTCTTTTCTAAAAAGCTCTCAGCACAGCTGGCCTCTGCAACCTTGTGAGATAGCTGAGCGATACCGCTGCATTAAACGGGAGATGGAAATGGAGCCTTTTTCAGTAGCACATGGTTAGTTTTGATAATATATCTTACTACATGTTTTGGCAACAATTTGCAAGTGTTGTATAAGCCATACATATTCCTGCAATAAATCAGCTGGTAGTTATCTCTGAGGGACACATCTTAATCTTTTCTCTAAAAATAGTGTGACAGATTATATTTACATTAAGTTGAATTTTAACTAAAAAAAAAAAAAAAAAGAGCATAGCTGATGCTGTTGCTGTGAGGAGAGGTGGAAGATTATGGAAATTCCAGTTATGAAAACAAAGATTAATTTTTCAGAAGACTATTACTACTATTATCTAAAAATTGTCATTGTTCTGTTCTCTTATACTCTTCTGATATACGAGGAGTCTTGGTCACCATTATGAGAATTTCACAATGTAAATTCCAGAGAGTGCAACAAGTTACTGAAACACAGTATAATATATATACAATAATCTACAGTAAGACTGTACAGATCTTGAATACTTTCACCTTGACTGACACTAATGCATTATGGTAGAGCAAATGGTAAATATGAGTGTTAGTTATTTGTAATTTGTTATTTTTATGTATCTTCAACTTAATGGATGATAGATTTATTTATGTTTTAGAACCAAAATGTGGATAAGTTGGTCTGTAGCATCTAAACTCAAGCTCTTCTCTCTAGGAGGAGGCATTACCTAACCTTGAGGAGCTGAGTTGCATCTCCTGAACTACTGATAGGAACTGTAGGCTATTCCAAATAGCTAGAACGGGCACGAAATAAATGTGTGAGAATAAGATTCACTTCCTCCAGATAGTCTCGGAAATTACATGTTCCTCTTTATTATTCTCTGAATGCCTCCTGTTCAGTTAAATACATTACCTGCCAGATAGTCATTTTATGATGAAATATTTAATTGGCAAAAAAAAAAGCACACTTTGGACTGTTATTTGCTTTTGACTGTTCCTGAGAAAGTTTACCTATACAGCAACTTGCAGGTAACGTAGGGAAATCCAGTGAAGTCACTGTGACCTTAAAGCAGCCACTCATATATTTTTCTTTTCCTGTAAGTACCTAATTTTGGTAATGTGAATAACTTTATTTCTAGTTGTTTAGATTAACAACTAGATCGAGCACTATGCTTTGGATTTGAACCATAGTGGTAAATCTGGTTCCCTAAAGCACTGGGGAATCACACAGAAGTGGTTTCAAACTACCCTGGCATGGTGCCTGATATAAGTTCACATCAATTGAACAGTTAAGGGCTAGCATGAGACCAGTCTCCTACTTTCTGTACGTACAGACATAGTTGCAGCATTTCACTGCCTTCATCCCTTTTTTCTGTAATTGATGACATACCAACCCATTCCAATGACTCTCTTACAGACAATCGAATTTTTGTATTCATAATACAGTTTCCCTTGGCTTTGTGAGCTGAACCCTCCAAACTGGCATGAAAAATATAATCTCTGTCTTCTAATTTTATATTACAAAAAAAGGGATAGATGTAGCCCAGAATTGCTGTTCAGGCACAGCTGCAAGCAGACTGGGGGTAGTACACAAAGCAAGGTAGTGTAATTGGAGCAGCCCCATAACACTCTCATCAAACCCAAATCTGCTAGAATCCATACAAGTATCGACTGGCATGAATTACCATCACCTTTAAATACAGTTGCTTAACAACATTACTTAAGACTAAAATTACAAATGCTGGTAGCTGAGGACAAAATCCTATATTGAGGTGTAATAAATTATAAAGACAGTTAAATATATTCACTAGAAAAAGAACTCAGAGCCTCAAGGTACGTTTGTCATTAAAAATACCTATTTAAAGTTTTATCTCAGTTTGACCACATGCTCATAATTTATGAAGCTGTGTGTTCTGATGTCAAGAAATTAAGTGGGAACTGTGAACCTAATAGCTTTATAGTAAGAAAATCTATATCCCAGTTACAAAACCAAATTATTTGATTGGTAAATCTGCCCAGCAGATCTTTAGGATTCGGAGGAGATCTCCAAAGACGCGAGCATTTCAGACCAATAATGACTGTCTACTTTCAGTGTCTTTGGTCAAATCTATTGTACAGGTGGGTAAAGAAAGAAGCATATGCTTGCCTTGAACAGTGTAAATAGTTAATATGAGAGTCAGCCCCTCACTTGTGTTCTGTGGGCCTTTCCACCTCTGGGTAGTACTAAGAAACAGAAGAAATGCCATTGCATCCAATCAAATTGCTTGTGTTAAAGAAAGCACTTGACAATGTTCATTTAAAAATTACCTAGAGAGCTAGACCAGGACAGGCATATAGTGAGCAAAGTCCTTAAACTAGACACATGACTATTCCCCACCTCCTTCTTCTGCCATGCTGTGTTCTCAGCGTTGTTCCTTAATCTGCTGTTATAATAATCCAAACTGATCTGGTCCTCGAGATCTAATGAGAATATTCATTTTCACTCATATTTCTGTTGCCAGAAATGTAGAGAAACTCTGTTGCTGAGTGACAGTGCAAAAGTGGCAAATCTCAGAAAGATGGCTGATAGTGGCAAAGTATATCCAAACTGTAATGAACTCGACTGACATTATGGGACATAGAAATGTTATAAATAATAATCAAACTGTCACAGAAATACAAAGCCCCCACATTGCATTTGGATGCCTGCATTTTATGTTTATACAGCACGCTTGTACACTAGTCCTTATTTTGTCAGCAAGCTTTTATCTCTGCTCTCTGTTAAAGCTCCAATTTAGTTATCTTCAGTTGGTATTTTGTAGCAACTGTCTCACATGAAGGCTTGTTAATCAGACATCATTTTGTAAACAAAAATAAGGAACTCTGAATTACAAGCCTATCTTGATATTGAGGTTTTTTTTGTTAACCTTATAAACCATGGCAGTGAGTTCTAAATGGATTGTGAAGTAACCCAAACTCAGCAATAGCATTACACACTTGTTGTCAGAAGTGGAGTTTCAAAAAAGCCCACTTGGCAGGACCCTGCATTTAACTTGGATACTCTTTATTCCAGCTTCCTATTTCCCTTGCTTTTCTCATTTAACATCCTTTAACGTTATTCATTGCTCTCTGTGAATACAAGTGACTTAAGTAATTAAAAAAAATAACATAATGAAGGAGCATATAGAAAACAATGAGTAATAATTGAATGGCTGAATGATGCACCAATACAGGTATATTTTCTAGTATATTCACATTATAATCAGAAATACATTATTTATGACATGTTTGGGTAATAATTACATTTTTAAATGAGGGCAAAAATCTACCTTTATAGCTTGCTCTTCAACCTTGAGGACACTGCTAACACTAATTCACAGTGTCTAACAGGAACAGTAGTGAAACAAACTCTTAGGAAATAAGGATGGGTCTGACCTCGGTCCAAACCCATAATGAACTTGAGAAGAACCTGTTCTGTGTGGTCTGGAGCCTCTATCAGGGAGCCAAATACTTCCTTTGTGTTTGTAAAGCTCTATTCCAAAGCATATATGTAAACCTTAGCTGTAGGAATTTAGTGATTGATCCCCAGCAACTGCATTCTGTTTTGATGATTAATATTGTAAAGGGAGTACTAACCTGATCTGAAGCCACGTAAGCATTGGTGTTGTGCCCCCGCCAAATACCCAGACCGTGAAAAACACAATAAGCAGTGCTGTTGTAAACATCATTTGTTTGGGTTGGGATTCTGTGTCTCGAATAGCCAGTGCAAATGCTATTGCACCACGTAAACCTGAAAAAAAAAAAGACAAGAGTGATGAACATAATGTGATGGAGGAACAGGATTGTCCTCTTTTCAGCCCAAACGCAATTCCAAGGGAGACCATGATCATACTTATAAAATGCTGAATTGTGCTAAGTGAAAGGATGAAGTTTAGTGCAATGTAACTTTGTAAAAGTGGACAATTAAATTATTCTCATATTCACATAATAATCACATTTGTTTTACATCCACTGAATTCTTTGTCTTGAATAAGTGCAAATTAAATAGTAATCTGGACTTCATCCATGTTAAAAAAATAAATCTATTCTTTGTGGTTTTTTACTGACTTCAGTGGGACTACTTATGAAATCAGGTGCAAGTGAGAAAGAGGATTGACAATAGAATCTGTACCCAAATAGCCTACTCCTTCCTTGCTTGGAAAAAAAAAGAAAATTTCTTTAAAATGTCTTTAAAAAAATCTTTCAACAGTCAGAAAAGTTATGACTTAAGAACAATGTATAGTTTTTAGAAGATGATTTTAAGTATCTAAAAAGGAGACGCAGTATAAATGTAGATTTTTGTACTTGAAATATTATAATAGTTGTAAAATTATACACCTACAGAGACTGAATAAACAAAAACTTACAAATGTGGAGAAAACGGCTAACAGGGAGTTTAAAAAAGCTCCATAGGTAGTAATAAGCTAACTAAATACGTCCTTATAGAGTGCTACATTTAAAAAAAGAGGGGAAAAAAAGCCCACTAGTGCCTCCGGCCCTCAGGATGCATAATACAAATAATACTCTATACTTTCCAATACTTTTAATTTGTCTATTTAAATTTACTTTATTGTTTTCTAAAAAAACCCAACAAAACCACAGAAGAAGTGTAGAGAGCAAAGCCATTACATGTATACAACACACTGAATCTAAAAAGTACTTTGCAAGTATTGAGAGATTGAATCTCATAATTAAACCTCTTGTAAGGCACTGATGGTATATACAGAATCATTTAATCAGCTGCTAAATGCAGCTATTTTTGGAGTAGAACTCTAAAGCTCTTTAAAATTACATAGCTAGAACGTGAATTATTTGGTATAGAAGATGGACAGTTTATCCAGAGAACGATACAAAGCTACAAGGAAGCACCAGGCTGCAGTTACACTAGCTGAAAATGGATGGTCAGCGGCAGGAGGTTTAAAATATGCTTTTATAAAAATAACACTGTAGTCAACAAGTGAGCTTGTCCTTGACTTTGGTTTAATGTAAAATACATCTCTAAGGATGCACATGCTTTACTCTTTTCTTACGGAAAAAAAAAAAAAAAAATCAGCTCATTTTAAATGCGTAACTGAGAAGGGAATGAACCACAATTGAAATGGTCTTTTTGCAGTGCTTATAGTGCCAATCTAGCCCAGATTAAATGCTTAAATTATTGGTGCCTACATTTTGGTGGCAAACAATGCTGCTTTCCACAACTGTATCACAATGGTATGTGCCATATTAAATCTAGAACATCTCCTTTGGTAAGAGGGAATATTTAAAAAAACCCTGTTAATATGTCGTTAAGACTCTACTTCTTGAGCACTGGACTGGGTATTTCTTCATTTTAGAGAAAGTGAGTACTTTCACTGGTTGGTTTTTTTTTTTTTGTTTGTTAGAAAAGGCTTAATGTGGTCTATGAGAGCCCATTCAGTTTCAACTAGAAATACAACTAAAGTAAAATAAATAATCAAACAAAGCATTTGCTTCCAACTAAAGCAGTGGGAAGCAGATGAATATAACCTAAAACATAAATGAGAAGCAAGGAACACAATTACATATATCAAAACACATTTTGAGTAACAACACGAAGGAAGGGAATTTTAACAACCTCAGAGGTGGTAAGATACTGAAATAGACTGAAGATAAGGAAGGTTAGGTTTTCTGTAACAAAAATATCAACAAAGCAGAATGGAATGATTTGCTCCAGTGGACACTGGTACCTCAGCAACACTTCGAGAGAGTGGCACAGTAGAAGGAAAACACTCTGATGAACCATTAGCAGATTCTCTCCCCTCATCTTTCAGAGCTGCCCCGCTCACAGCAGCTCCACATCTGTACTATGATCCTTTGATCCTTTGGCTCGATCACAGATTTCCTACCAGATTTTTCTGCTAGTGGTGCCAGTCACTAGGGATTAATCTTTACGAGATACTCTTTAACGAGTCAGGGCCTCCAGAGAAAACCACCCCCAGGATTAAGCTTCAGAGGCCCACAGAATAGAAAAGGAGCATGCTATTGGGCTGTTCTCCATCCGTTGCTCACACTCCACAAACACACGTCACTCCGAAGTCGTCCCTCTGAAGAGCCTTTGAGGGCACTAGTGTTTGTGGGTAGCATGGAGAGACTTTCTATATTTAGGTCTGGTGTTTCGGTTCAACTGCAGTTCTCTGCTCTTTTCTTCCTTGCTTTCTTTTATCTTTAGCTGATTTCTTGTCATATCTGTCTTTTTGGAAAAGTTTACTTTGATACTTCCCACCACCGTGTATGTATGAGTGTGCAGATGTAAATGCCAGCACACCACCTGTCTGTACACAGGCATTCTTTTTCATTTTTCTTCTGCATTTGTGTTCCACCCTTTCAGACTCCACTGCTGCTGTAATGTCTTATATTAACAGCAACCACCCCTGTAGCATTCTGTGTCCCAGAAGCCTCTCTCTTGCTGATCTATATGCTGTAGAGAAGAGCAAAGCACGGTAAAAAGTAAATAGAGATATTGGAAGAAGAGCGGAAGGGGCAGTACTGTGTCTGTGAAATAGTCCTGGTCATGTGGTAGTGATGCCCAAATATCAAACATGTTATTGCTGTTAATAAGTCTATCTGGATCCATTTAGTTTCCTTCCATTTTAATCTTATTACCAGTTAAATGCATCACAGCAGGGTCTGAACTGAAATGAGGCATTTTTCATGCAGCATAGGCCTTTAGTGTATAGCGATAGCTCTCTTACAATTGAAGACACTAAAAAATTTCACGTGAGCAGAGACTTCTGGCCTGCTCATTTTAGTGATGTTGAACTTAATTTGAGAAGCTCAGGCTTAATTATACAAGGATGAATCTAGTTTTAATTTACAATGGAATATTATCAGGAATCATGATTAAACATAGTTGTAAAAGTGATTCTACTCTCTGTAACGTGTCAGAAGCAGATGAAGAGTGCAATAAATCAAAACGCTACATAATCCACTTCCAAGCCCAAACTCTTCCACCTTTTCTCAAATGTATTAATACTCCTCAAAAAGAACTTAATGACTTCAGTAGAAATTATTTGCAGAGTAACATATACTCAAATGCTAGTCAACAGTATACTTGCCTGACCTTAATTGCTTTTTTTTTCAGACTTTGATATTCATGGTGATTACAGCAGTAAAATTCAGTAAAGAAAGTAGTAAATGTTTGGTGCGTTTGGTAATGATAGGATGGAAAACAAAACTAACCACAAATTCATTGTTTCCTACATCTGAGAGTGTGATGCTGTGGTGAGTGAAGCCCAGATTTCCCCGTGATCGGTGAGAACCTGGTGCTATACCAGAATATTGCTGCTGATCTTGTGAAGGCAATAAGCTCCTTCCTCCAAACTCAAATTCCATGCATTGTTTACGCATATCAGAAATACGTATCTCTTCTGGCAGTCACTGTCTTTTCTGTTTATCATTATATACAGTATGATCAGTTTATAGTAAATAAGAATGTTATTGGTAACTAAGCACAATTCTTAGTGCACTTTAAAATGTACAATTACACAGAAAATCCCCAATAACTGTTGTGTGAAGTGTGAAGCTGCTGGCCATGTCAGAGGCAGTTTTTATTGCTGTACTTGCATATGACGCTATTTATTTTTTTATAATGTTAAAAACATTTTTCTCTACAAAATACAGTGTCTCTTTGAAAACAGTTAAAAATGACTTTCTAAGTATTTTAACATTTACATTTTAGAAGTTTTCAATACTACTATTTTCAGTTTTCAGCTGCCAGATTGTACTGGAAAGCTAATGTGTGAGTGCGAGTTCTCACTTGCTGGCTGCAGGCTACTTTCTGCTCCTGGTTCTGTGGAGAATGAAATTTGACTGGAGAAAATGAGGCCAGAAAAGTTGAAGAAAAAGATACATTTTAGAAGATTTTAAATTCTGTACTTCATCTGATGAAAAGTAAAAGCAAAAATGGAGCCAATGAACTAGATAACTCATGATATGAAGCTGTTTTTCATGCTGTTGTCTAGCTGGCCACCTGCTAGCTTTACTGGAGTGATCTGCATACACATCTTAAATGGCTAGCGATTGTAGGTGAGCAGGCAGTCTGAAAGCCAGTTCCTAATGGATGTATGTCATCATCTCTCACTACAATCTAGCTAGTATTAACCGACATTTTCAGTGGCAGCTTTTAGCAGAAGAGTTGAATGGATATAGAAATAAACTACTGTGTTGCTCTCAAGAGAGGTGGAATTATATAGACATAAATGAGGCACCCTGATGGGGAGCACTGCTGATGAGGAAGCTTGAAATGCGGCGCTTTGTATTTTACTTGTTATCTGGCTAAATAGATCAGTGTACATCAAGGCTGTCAATCAAGAACTTTTTTCCATTAAAAAATGGAATAGATTTTTGTGTAAAAAGCAGGAAAACTAAGGAAAAAAAAAAGCACTGACTTTATAATTTTAGAAAACTATTTCATAAATGGCATTAAGGGATCTGTATTTCTGTCTTTTACTGAAAAAAATTATTCTTAGCTTAGTGAATTTGCTAACTACCATCAGAAAGTCAAGCAGAGGTATTTCTAGCTTCTGCAAGTCCAAAAATATAGAATCCTGCTGAGATTTTAACAGTTCAGGGTATGATGTGCAAATCAGAGTAGAACATGGCTCCCTCTTCTGGATTTTTTTTTTTTTTTTTAATTCTACAATGTCAACCAGAGTTAAAAATCAATAAAATCGGAATTTGGAAAATAAAGTACTCAAATACTACACTGGAATACATATGAAAAGATCTGTGGAGTTAAAGCCTCCCAGTCTCCTGTTTCAAAGTAAAACTGTTCTGTAAGCTAAAGGAATTGCCAGAGACCATGTCTGATTTGAGTATTAGTACTGACACCTTAAAAGTTGGATATTTATTTACTGGAATGTAAGCATACTATCAGGTATACTACAGGTGCCTCTCAAACAACACAACATAAAAACATGGTATTTCCAAATTGTCACGGAAGTGTAGACAGATAGGGAATGGGTTCAAAGACTGGCTTCCTGGGTGGTAGGTTTCCAAAAAGTTAATTAAAATACGTCCAGAGCACAGTGTAGTTGATGTTGCTTCAGTGGCTTTAAAAAGACTATCTTGAGTTTTAAGATAATGATATTTTTGTGATAGGTGTGGCTTTTTCTAGTGAGAGATGACTATCTTTGTCGGTTGTTAAATGTGGACAGGAAAAAATACCAAAATAGCACTTACCTGAAAACATCATCATGTGCTGAAAGTTCCTGGGAATCTTTTGTTTTCGACCCAAATTCAAAAGGAATGAAAGTGGGTATATGTTGCAAGCTCTTGCTACAAAAACTGCCACCTAAAATGTAAGATGTTCAGGAAAATGGTGGAGGAAGTACTGACAAAAACAGAGTTAACTTAAACCCGGTATTTCTCCATAGTTATTTTAAAAGTGTAATTAAAATGAATAGGAGATTATCTTCCATCATATTTTACATGTCACATCCATCTGGTTCCAGTTTCATTATAAAACTGTGCAGTGGCTGCGATTGTCTTCCCCAGACATCCTGGTTTTATATTCATCATTATAGATCCCACTTCAGTCACTCTACTTTTACTCATCACATTTGTGTCACATGTGACTTCATCTTCAGTCCTTCAGTAAAATGCCTGTCATCAATTGCAGAGACGGCATTATCTCCTTGAGCAGCAATTTGCAAAGAATAAATGTGCTTTTGGACATGATTACTTTCTTATTTCCTGGCTATTCATATTGTCTATCTGTAGCACTCTTTGCTTTTTTTTTTTTTCCCCTTTGGAGATTTTTTCCAAAGGAATTCTTTATTAATCCTCTGTAGAATGATCCCAAAAGTTGCCTTAATTAGAAACATGAGACTATTTCAGATTTTTTTTAAAAAAGATACTCAGAGCTCCTTATATATGCTTTTAGCAGGTTCTATCCTCCCCTTGTCTTCTAACTCTTAGGGCTCAGTTACGTCTCTCTTAGTCTGAGATATACTGTGGACTGTGGAACAGATGAAGTACTTGTCTGGCAGTGTCCGTATGTATCAAATCTGCTGGGCCAAGACTGGTTAAAGCTCCTATGGTCGCGGGAGAGCAGGCATTAGCAGTAGTTGCTTCGCGTGCGTTGTGCTCAGCCTTCCAGTGCAGCCCCGTTGCAGTCTGTTGGAGAGCCCGGTCCCTGCAGTGCTCTGCGGCACAGTCCCCATCGGGGTGCTGCGTCCTGCTCTCGTGTTCGACAGTCTTCCCATGCTAGGGGTGCAGAACACGGTGTTGCCCTTGCCTTGCTGCGGTGGTGGGGGGCAGTAGGCTCTTGGGATCCTCTCTGCCATCTTTCCCACCATGTAGCCAAGGGAGCTGTGATGCAGTTCTTATTAATTTGGAAATTACACATAAGAATTACTGTGAGTAAACAGTATGATCCCAACTTTCAAAGCTATTATCGTTCATCAAAAAGCAATAAACAAAGGGCTGCTGATCTGAATAAAAAAAAATAATTGTGTAAATTGTCAGCATTAAAAGAATCAGTACCACTCACTGTACAAGTAAGCAACAAATTTCTTGAGAGACCATGGCAGAATTGGAAACAAACTCTTTTTCTTACCAGTCTCTTATGCGTATGATAGTGTAAATAAATCCATGTACACCAGAGATATCAAAAACAAAGAAGGAGAGATCTGAGCAATGCTGTTTGGTTTTTAAGGACTTAATATCATTTAAGTAGCTTGGGGGAAGTTCTGCTTATGGCACATACCTGCTTGGAGGCAGCTCTACAGTTTGTGGATCTCTACTGACTCTGGACAGGCAAAATGATTTTGTGTGCCTGAACCTGTCCCCACAGATGTGTCCGTTACACATCCCAATTTCCCACCCCATTTGTAAACCAGTGGCAAAAGTTCCCCAGCTGGTTTAAAGCTTGCCTTGTAGCAGTTCTGCAAAACAGCAACTGTCAGAAGCCCGTGTGTTTCCATGCACTGAGCCATTGAGCTGTTGAGATATATATAATAAAGATGATTGCCTTTGGACTTAACAAAAAAATTGATTTTTAGTATTTAAGGAACTAATTGGTCTGCTTGTTGACATTTTTTTCACATGGAGCACACATTCTTTATATATATATAAAAATATATATATGCATGTACATAGATATATACTTCTTTAAAGCAAAGGATACAGATGCACCAAATATAAAAAGAGGATTGAAGATATGGTTTTGAAACGTGAATAATGCGAGTCCCATGTAACAGAAGATGACATTCTCAGCCAAAAAATTCATGAACTCGAACAACTTAAACAAGAGAGAAAGAACATAATTATGACTCATGTCTGTAACTAACTACTGTTTATCACCAGGTTCCCTTGGAATACAGAACTGTTGATGAAAGGAACAGAAATCACCTATTTCAAGGGTGGATTTTAAAACCATCTAATTTGCTCTACAGTATATGTGGTGTCTTTTAGCTTTAAAAATCGTAGTTGGTTGCATGTTCTTCTCTGATTTGTGTATGAAAGCTTGACATAGACAACTGATAAAATACATGAACAGCAAGTAAGTTATACAAGCTTCAATGCAGACTGCAAGGAAGCTGAGGGATTTTAACTTCACTTGTGTTTACACAGGTAAGCCTGAGAAATGGCTCCTGATTACACAAGTGGCTGTGTGTAATACGGCACTGGGTATGGGTATGCTAATGCTGAGAGAGGAAAAAAAAATTCTAAATGGACTTTTAAGAACCTGTGCTTTAAAATATAACACGACTTTTTAAAGTATCATTAATATTATCCTGCAGATGAAAACTTTATTTGCACTGTATGGACATCAGTATCAATTACTCATCTCAAACCAAAGTATTTAAGATATCATTTAAATATATTATAAAATAAGCCTAAAATACATGATTATGGTAAGATTTCTTCTGTGAAAAAACAAGCAAAGCCAAAATATTCATGTACCTTGAGGGGGTGTTCTTGATTGCATTTGAAGCTGATTATATAAGAACTAATAAAATAAATTTTCATATTTATCCACATCTGGAAAAAAACCAGTCATTGCTGCCATAGAACTACAGAGGAGACTAAAAGAGGTCTGTTCCCTTCCAAAGTAATTTTTGGGCTCAGGAGATTATGCTCACGAATCCTGGTTCAGAATTAGGGCCGAAGTTTGTCAGTTTGAGTACCATCAGTCATACGTCACTATCCAGAATGTTACTATGGAGGTACTTTATTAATCCTCCATGTGCTTATGTATTTTTTGTAATATGTTTGTGCTTCTAAAAAGAAATATCCAATAACAGTCACTAAGATCTAACAAAGGAAAAATGAGAACTGTCAGAATCATTATTTAAAACAAATTTCAGAGGGAAAATGGTGTAAAACCCAGTAGTATAGGGGAAGATATTTCAGACCCCATGGCAGCACCATCAGTTATCCCAAGCACAGGTTCCATAGCTCCCATTTCGTGCTGCAATGCTGAACAACGTGAAAAGAAACACAAGAAATATTTGCTAGTTAGTAGACTTACATTATTTAATTTACATTTAAGTGGGAGAAACCAGTTGTCAAAAAACCTCAAAGTATGGGATCTTGCAACTCAGAAATTATTATGATAAATCTGCGCATTTCTATTTTGGAAGCAAATATGATCCCACTTCTTTGTGGGAATGTCATCTGACACATTTTTCTGATGCTTTAAACAATGTATCAGGACTTGTGACAGGATCTACATATGTGTATATATAAAAAATGTATATATTTGCATATATATATAAATCTTTTGAGGAAAAGGTAGTGCTATGAGGAGCATAGCACCCGGAATGATATTTCCCTCTTCACCACATTCAAGACTTAAAGAAATGTGAAGTAGATCTACTACTGATGCATTTTAGAAACACAGTTTCTGAAACTAAAGTTTCTCTCTTGTATTTGTCAAACTTTTTGTTGCCATACATTTTTTGAAGGAAAACAGAATTTGCTATATTATTGCTTTTACTGTATACTTTTTTTTTTTCTCAATTGATTCTCAATAATCTCCAACAGTAAATTCAAGCTTTTACTGTTGCCTGATGTGCTTTCATGACATTACTGCTTTTAAACTTCTCAGTCCTTGTTTCCCAGCAATCTAGTCAAGATGCAGTTTTTAGGTATTTCTTGTAAATTCAGTTTAGTGTATCTTTTACATTTCCCTATAAATTTACCTCCTTTTCTGGCCACATGCATCCTGTTTCTTCCTACTTTAGTGCAACTTCAAACCTTCAGAATAATTTCAGTAAGTGATTTAAAAAAAATAAAAATCACTAGTTCTTGGAAACACTACATGTTTCCAATCAACATGAATAATATATACTTCCTTTGCTCACTGGGCCAGTTCCCTGTGCCACCAGCACAGGCCTATTAGTTTTTTTAGCCTATATTTACAGTGTATCTAATGCTTTTTGCCACATCATCTGTCTGAAACAGGCAACGTTATAATCTGTTGCAGTTCTTGAATCATATTGCTGGACATCAACTAGTTTGTTTGCAAGAGCAAACACAATTCAAATATCTTTTTTTTTTTTTTTTTCTTCCTGTGAATTTTGGTGCTGAACTGTGCTGAATTTTTTCCTCTCTTATCTCTAGTTTCTTTGTTTTTTGATCTTCCACTATCAGAGGACTGCCTACTTGCTAGAAGATTACATCCAGACTAGTTTCCTTCCTTTGTATAGCAAAAATCCAGGTGCTGTTTCAATAGCTAATATAGAGCAGGCTCCTTCCTATTCCAGGCACAGCCATGATATGGCCTCTTATGAAAGATTCCGCTCCTTAGAATGGTAAAACTAGCTCGTTAGCTTCATTCAGTGTCTTCTGTATTCCCCATATAGTTTGCTCTCTCTTTTTAAAAGTATATCACTTATATGACACATTTATTCATGGAGTGCAACCTATTCAAATTTCTTACCCTGACTTAACAAAAAAAAAAAAAAAAAAAAAAAAAAGCTTCAGAACTAGTTTTTGTCATAAGTGATATCTGAAGGCCTTTTTCTGGAACATGATGCTTGTAGATATAATATAAACCTTATACACTGTCCTCCAGACTTCACTTTTATACCTATATTTCAGCATAGTGTTTTATTTAGTGTTTCTTCAACTTCTGTTTTGTTCAACAGTAACAGAGCCCATGAAGATACTCCATTAAGCACTTAACTGTCAGTGCTGTGCAGCATAAAGCCCATCAGAACAAAACAATTTATTCTAAAGAGATTCTTCTGAAAACCATGTTAAGAAATAGTTTCCATAGAAGCATTTTCCCAAATTGTTATGCCTTTTACATAAATGTTTCTGTCAATGTTTTAAAGATGAGACGTCAAGACCTTTTGATGAGAAGCAGAAGAATAGGAGGAATAAGTTTTCATCTGGAATTTATAATTTCCTGGGACATATAAGGAGTTCCAAGAAGTGCTGCACCATACACGTTAGCCTCTAAAAAACTCCTTATATTTTTTTTTTTCTGAGTGGCCGTAAACCACATCCATGCTATGGTCTATGGTCTGCTTAAATGTCACTCAAAAATTTCTCTTATTTTAAATGTATGTACTTGCAGGTGGGATTACTTGCATAAAAAAAAAAAAGAAAAAAAAGTTAGGATTAGAATCCTAGATATGGAGTCTTTGGAAGTATTTTGTCTATAAGCATAAATTCTCTGGCCTCCTGCACAGACAGCTAACCTCTTTCTACTCTAAATGAAATTGGCATTAAAGTGCTCGCATGCTGCTATTACTGTCCCCAAGGCTACCAGAAAATTATACTAGAAACCATGTTAATATACACATAGTAATAAGACATTTTTTTCTCTATAAAACTAAAAAACCTCTTTTGTAATGTGCCATTTCTACCTCTCCTCGAAGTCTATAAATCTGTTTATAGCTTTAAAGTAAGAGTTGTAATAAATCACCAGTGTCAACACATTGCAGAGTAGAGTATTAATTACAAAAACACCGGTTCTGAACAAATCTGGGCACTTGGTTTAGGTGTTTAGCTTAGTGAGTTACTGAAACCGGTATTTGCTTTGATTTGGTTGCTTTCTCTGTAAAAAGTGGATATCACAAAAAAATTGTATTTAAAATTTAAAGTCTGTTAAAATGGACATAATATTTATGTATTTAAAAAAGCATCATTCACCAAATACGCTTCATTTCCCTATTACTCTCAGCCATTGTAAGTACTAAGAGGGATGTGCAAAAAATCAGTTTTAAGTTGAGACATTGTTCTGGAAAGTGATGTTTGCAGTTCAGCTCTCACTGGCAGAGGAAGGAATCAATCCAGGTTATC